>CM067475.1:17517886-17539014 GCA_034552555.1 Semaprochilodus insignis
TATATATATATATATATATATATATATATATATATATATATATATATATATATATATAATTATGTTACATACAGACTGTATTAGCTTTAACAACAAGTTTGACACAGGACATTACTAGTCTTTTTGAACATATTTATTAACCTCTAAAGCTAAAACTATGACCCTAAATTTATTTCATGTCAAATTGTGTGCTATGGGACAGTTTCTCAAAAAAAACCACTCTTTAGTTCTCAAAATACTTAATACAAAGCCTAATACATTTTTATTCATTCTAATTTATGCTTTCTGAGTTTTGTATGATGTTAATGATTTTCATTGATTTTTTTTTTCTTTTTAAACGCCTTCATATATAATTCTTAAATATATTGATGTAAACTCTATGCCAAGTTGGAAAAAATGTTTTATGCCAGGACATGTTTGATTTAAATGTTATACTAAATGAAGTATAGTGAAGCTTTAATGAGAGATTTGAATCCCTTTGTGTGGTATGCTCCTACAGTAATATGGCTCCCATGGTGATATATATACATAGATAATAATGCAGGTTGTGCCATAAATGTTATCTGACTTTGCCCTCCTTTGCTGCTATGTGCATTTGTTATATCTGATATTGTATCTATATATTTACTATCCTTTTGTATATGTGTCATGCTTATATTAAAAAATAGGAATAGTTAATTGATGCTAAAACATGTGTATATATACACATATAAAACATATACAATCATATAAACTCTGCCCGGCAAATTAGGTTTTCTTGATTTCCTAAGTGAAAAAAGATTTCAAATTCAAGGAACATACATAAATATGTCATTTTATACATGTTTAGGGCACAATTTTTATGTATTTGCACAGACCACATTTTATTCCCCATATGCTAATTGTGTGTTATAATGTGAAGATTAAGTAAAAATACTATGTAAAAATTGCTATTCATATAACTACTTGCTACTACTTACAATAGCAGTAAGTTTTTTCTAAGTATGCACAATAAAGTATGGTGCAAATAAAATGTACTGTACTTGCTTTAGCCCTACAATTAGTTAAATGTTCAAGATTAATAAATATAGTATAAAAGATTTTTAACGATAAATGTGTGGTAGTAGTGCCTGTATTAATAGAGGACTTACAGGACAAATCATTTTTAAAAAAATCAGACACTGGATTCAGACCACTGTGGAGAAATTCATGCAGTATTCTGTATTTGTATTGCTATCTTGCAGGGGTCTTGTTGACACTAATGACAAACTTTGCTTGACACATCATGGGGCATTTTATGACAATGAAAAGCACAACTAGTTTTTCTACAAATAAAACATGGTCATAAAGTAACCAGTGTTGCTTTAGAAAAAAACTACTACAGATAATATATTTTTAAAAATCACATAAACATAGACACAAAGTGGGTGACTTAAAAGTAAGAAACAAAATACACTGTATGCAACTACATGTAGACAGTAATACTGGTTTAGTAAACAGGATTTAAAGGTTCACAATACATTTGTATTATAGATATGTGGCAGAAGACAACATTTCTAGTGGAAACACAATATAAGAGGTTTGGGTTTTTGTAAACAGGTTCTTGGTGTCTACTACACCTGGTAGCCATTTCCATGCTTCTGTATTTGAGGTTGTGGCCTAAAAGTTGGTCTAGTGATGTATAAGTGCAAAATGGTGGTGATACAATAGTTCTCTGTTTAAGCCCTCGCCTTTTACACCATCTCATTACAGTCCTTTGACTATAAATCAGATTAAATAGTGTAGAAGCAAAAACAGCCAAACAAAGAATTATGCAAAATATAAACTAAAAAACAGAACAATAAATTAAAAAATATGACCTCTGAATCTTCATGGCCATTTTTTTTCCTTTTTGGACTTCCAAAATGGAGCGAATAGAAAGTTCTCCTTGAAAATGTACAAATATCAAAATAAATAGGTACTCTTTCTTTTGAGTAGAAAAAATTCTGTGCACAAAAAAGAGGACAGGGCTTGAGGGAAGCTGGAAAGAAGAAGCAAGATTGGTCAAGTCACCTTACTTTCCTTAGCTCCACCCACATCACTTTTGTGCCACCTCACACAAACACACTCACTCACACATTCACGCATGTGCCCTGGTCCGGGCCATTGTGTCTTCAGTACACCCAGTTGACGGGGACCCACTGCGCTTCTGTACACAGTTTGTCTAAAGCGGCCTGCAGCATTTCAAATGCAGCATCTAGGTTGTCGTTGACGATGGTGAGGTCAAAGTAGTGTCTGTAAGCACGCTGGATACGAGCACTTTCATCCACCGTCTTCTTCAGGTCCACATCCTGAGAGTGAGAAAAAAATCAGTGACTCGGTGTTGGGTCAGATTGTCTAAATGTTCATTTTCACCCCCTTGAATCAGAATCACTTTATTGGGTAATTACACTTCCAATCTCATGACGAAATGTGCCACATTCACTCTATACCATGCAGAATTACTTTTTTAAATTAAAAACATGATGTTTCAGCCCATACTCCACAGGCTTTATCAGATGTACTAAACGCTGCACTCAACTCCGTTAAAGAGCTGCTACAGATTATAGATGAGTACAAACAGGTGTGGTAATAATGGGGAATCAAACAAGGCGTGAATGAAACCTCCTCCTCTACCCTATATACTGGCCTAAACACAAAAACCCAGTCAGAACCTAGAAAGATAAAAGGGGGCAATACACTGAAAAATACATTATACAGTCCTTTCCTAGTTAAGTCCTACTGGAACGCGTGTAGCCAAGTGATGTTTCCAGTAGAATTAACTAGACTTATGGAATTTATCAATTTTACCTCCATCTTTTACCACTACTTCTTCTATACCAAAATAAAATAATTCACAAATTAAACAACCCATCTTTAAAATGCTGTGCTACTGGATTACTGACATTAGCCCACTGTATGGCACTACAAAGTTTACAAATATTGGTTTGCCGCTCCATAGAATTTCATTAACATAAAACAAACCAAATGGACACCGAATGGCAAATACCACATTGTGTGAATTGCAATTAAGGACATTCTTTAATTCATCTAGTATACTGACATCGACCACATCTACCACATTTTAATTCCCTAGTGGGATTTGTGTATGCCCCAATTTGGAACTTCTCTGACTGATATCTGTTTTGACAACCATATTTTTAATATTTCTAGCTCTATGAAATGACAACGATGGGGGAACCTGAAACTTGTTTCCAAGAGCTGGATCTGATTTTAAAAGTTCTGAACTATGTAGACTACGTAGACTGTAAGAGGTCATCAACTTAATACTTAACAATTGTTGTGTAGACAAATAATTTATTTTCTGCCTTTTCCAACCAAGTATGTTCATACCATTTTCTTTACATTAACTAAGAATTCTTTGTTCTTGGCCTCAAATGACTTTTCAGTAAAACATATTCGCTTTATCCAATGCAGCTGACTTACTGGGGAGCTCTTCTTAAGTGAGAGAGGATGCAGTCCTGGGCATGCAAGTCTTTCTTCTGAACAGTTGAACTCAGAGAAGAGTAGGATTCTTGGACATCTAAAGAGAGTAGGAACTTCCTGGACATCTAAAAAGTCCAGCAAGTTCTCAAAATATGCTAAGGAAATTATCTGAAATAATACAGTTTAAAAACTGGTGAAAACCATCCAGAGATGTTACATCCCATAAGAAACCCACAAAGATCATCAACATATAATGTATAAAGGACCAAATATTAAAAAAAAAAAAAAAAGGGTTGCTGGCTTCATCCAAAATTGTAAACATAACCCAACATAACCCAACTCAACATAACCCATACATAGTTTTGCAAAGCTAGACACCATCTGGGTACCCATAGATGTACCCATAGCAGCAAAAAGGCACTGTCAAATTTATAATAGTTCTTACTGAAAGCCAGCCTGCCTCATCAATCTGGCAAAAAATGAAACGGAGGGAGTCGGACCAGACTCTTAAGTTAAGAAAATGTACACAATGCTCAATACTAGTAATAGTTCATGTGGAATCACAGTATATAAAGACTAAAGATCAAATTACTCTAAACACATCTGGTACCCCAAGTCCATTCAAGAGTCTCAGGAAGTCCCTAGAATCTTTCAAAAAATATAGATTTGCTACCAAAGCTTTTAGATGATAATCACCATACTGAGAATGTGTTTTTCTGTAATGCAGCCAATGCCTCAAAAATAAAGGTCTTCCAACTGGTTATCCAAACCCTTACCAAAGATCGTTGGTAATGTGTAAAAAATTGGAACTTGTGGGTGTTAAACATACAAAATGGTATAAGAAGTCATATTGATGATGCTGTCTTGAAGAGCCATTTCCAATGTTTCTTTAATCAAAGAACTGAAGGTACAAGTTGGGTATGTAGCCTATGGTCTGTAGAACTTGTGATCCAAAAGTTGTCCTTTGCATTCTACGACATACTTCTCAGTATGCATTGCAACTATGGCTCCACCCTCATCTGCCTGCTGTATAGTGATAGTGTTGTCTACTTGAATCATCTTTAGTTTAAAAAACATATAAGACTGTGAGATTTTTTTTCTACTAAGGATGAGTCAAAATACCTTCCAGCTAACATCCAATTCAAACCCAGGAGAACCTTTATGCCCCAGTACCAGTGGAGACATACTATCGCCTAGTTGAGGATGAGGTAAAAACATGGTGTGGAAAAATTAAAGGGGTGAAAAAAACTAATTTACATCTTGAAGAGACAGGCCCTGAAGGTGCTGCAAGGAGACAACACTATCACTATAAAGCAGGCAGATGAGGGCGGAGCCACAGTTGTTATGCATGCTGAGAAGTATGTTGCAGAATGCAAGAGACAACTTTTCTACAGACCATTGGCTTCATACCCAACTTTAAGTTTAAGCTCTCAAAGACAGCATTATCAATAAAACTGCCTACACATTTTTGTATGTTCAACATTCTTTTTACACATTATCAAAGATCCATAAGGGTTTGATCCCATATTTTCAGGTACTGGCTGAACTGCAGAAAAAATATCAGTATGTTGATTATCATTTAAAAGCGTTGGTAGCAGATCTTCCACCCTTTTTAAAGAGACACTTGGGACTTCTTGAGGCTCTTAAATGGACTTGAGGTACCAGATATGTTTTTTAGTGTCATTTGATCTTTAGTCTTCATATACTTTGATTCTATTTTAAGTTTGACAGTTCCTTTTTTCTGCAGTGCAGCAGATCAGATATTTGTAGAACAGATCTTTGCAAATCTACATTGTGTCAAACAGTTAAAAATTTTGGATGAAGCTAGCAACTCTTTTTTTAATATTTGCTCATTTATAAATGATACATTGAAGACATATTTGTGTTTTTCCTAGGGGATTTAACATCTCTGGATGGTTTTCATCAGTTCTTAAAATGTATTATGGAACATTTCCTTAGCATATGATGAGAACTCCCTGGACTTTTTAGGTGTCCAGGGAGTTCCTGACTCTCTTTACATATCCAGGAAACCTTTTCTTCTGAGATCTGTTAAGACAGCTAGAAATAACCTCTTGGATAAAGCGAATATGTTTTACTGAAAGATCATTTGAGGCTAAGAAAGAACATCTTTAATAGATAAAAAGAAAAGGATTATAAAAATACTTGGTTGGAAAGGGCAGAAAGTAAAGTATTTGTCTACACAACAACTGTTAAGTGTATTCCCCTGAAAAGACACCAACCAATTACAGTCTATGTACACTATATTGCCAAAAGTATTCGCTCGTCTGCCTTCACACGTATATGAACTTGAGCGACATCCCATTCTTAATCTATACGGTTTAATATGATGATTCAACTCTTCTGGGAAGGCTTTCCACAAGGTTTAGGAACGCGTTTATCGGAATTTTGGACCATTCTTCCTTTGTGAGGTCAGCAACTGATGTTGGACAAGAAGGCCTAGCTAAATTTCACGACTGGACTTGTTGCACAAGTGGCATATATTTGGCAATATAGTGTAGTTCAGAAGTTTGCCATATTATTCAAAAGCATTGGCACATTTTAAAGTCAGATCCAGCTCTTAGAAACACATTTCAGGTTCCCACATCATCATTTTGTCATTTTGTAGAGCTAGAAATATTAAAACTATGGTTGTCAAAACAGATATCAGTCAGAGAAGTTCCACATTGGGGCATTCACCAATCCCATTAGGGAAAAAAAGTGTTGTAGATGTGCCCAATGTCAGTACACTAAACAGATTAAAGACTTTCAACATTCCAGAACTGGTCATGTACCTAAGATCAAAAGTGTCATTGCAATGTGGTATTCACCATTTGGTGTCCAGGTGATTTGTTTTATGTGGGCAAAACATCTACAAACACTAGCTGTGAACTAAAGCCCTTGGAGTGTGGGCTGAAATGGCATGTTTTTAATTACATTTAATTAAATAAAGTTCTCCATGGTATAGAATTTGATACTGCACATTTCTTCATAAGGACTGAGTTTTTGATTTTGGTTGCACTTCATGTAGGAGTTGGTTGAAGCACTTTTTTTTCTCTGATCCAAATTAGATGTACAAGAAATGTTCTTGTTGACAGTGGTGCACTTATAAAAGGAAAGTTCAAAATATAACAGTAAACAAACCCAACAGACAATCACAAAGATACAGCATCATAATGTTACTACAATAGATAGGCACATTCCTATATCTTTCTGTTCTGATCAAATTTGATTGGCCAAATCTCCACACTTTTAGCTAATGTCTATGGTCTAATTAACATTTTGCAGTCGGTTGATCACATGTTCTGCCACTGGAAAATGGTGATCTATGCATTAAAATTCAGATGTACAAGAAACTGACATGAATAGGCACCATGTATGTGTATGTAATCAGTATATTTGGTTTTGAAATTTTGAAATTGAAAGTGAAAATGTAAAGACAGACCTTGACATGGATCAAACCACCCTTTAGCATATTGCTACAAATATATTATTTTAGTAAGATTTTCATCATAAAGACCCCTAATTTTTCACATACTAGCTAGCATTAACATCACGTTAGCTGGAAGGATCATCACCTAGAATAAGGCATTATTTTTAGCCATTAAATGTTGAATTATATGTAAAATGCAATTTTGCAATTGTTTAAGCTGTTTTTGTAAGTATTTATGTAATAATAATAATAATAAGAAGAAGAAGAATTTCATTTGTATAATACTGTTTTTGTTAATTATGTAATTAACATAAGCCAAACTATCAATTAATAAGCAAAACTGACATTTCAGGTGGTTCTATGTTATTGTCATTTGTCATAGCTTATTAAAATAAAATGGAAGTTCAAGTTCAAATAAAACACATGTACAGTTATGTACAAATATAGTAGTCTACAGTCTATAGCTGATTTGATTAAAGGTGTCTTCCTGTATGTTACCTCTGAAACAGGTGATACCCATACAATTAGATTCAATCCTAAAACATATTATTCAGGTTTTACTATAAATGATTTATTATTAATCATAACTACTATAAAACTAATATGTAAGTTAGTGTAGTTGTGAGAGTGAGGAACTGAAATGTAAGTCCACATACTCAACTTTATTAGGATTAAAGAAGAGATTAAAGAAACTTCCAATTGCTGACTTAATCAGTATTGATTTGGACTTACTGTGAGCTGTTTGGTAGTGATTCCAGCATCAACAACAGCTTTGTGCATGGCTTTTAGTGTATCGAATTCAGGAGCTGCAATGAACACGACATATGGCATAAACTCTGCTGTTTTCAGCACTTTCAGAGCCTGCACAGAGAGACAGGAGGAAAACAGTTTGGCATATAAGCATAAGCATCTTGTTATCCTCTAATTAGCAAAACAAACCTAACAGAGCCTGAGCTAGTAACTCTGAAAACTAGAGAAGAAAAACCCAACTAACCCAAACATTTAGATAATGCGCCATACATGGTGATTGCAGGGACTTTCTAGAATAGGGATAAAAAAAACTTGAGGGGTGGATTTCTTTCTTTTGATTTTTCTTCTGAAATCTGATTCAGCTCTACACTTGTTGTGTGTCTTAGCAGTGAAATCTCAAAACTCTCCCCACCTCTGTTCTAGAATATTCTCTGTTCTACAAACCTAACCCCATTTATACAGTTCTAGAAATGCTTTCCATATTCACATTGCTGGAGAATGTTCTTCACCTTATCCCAGACTGTTCTTCAACGACTCATGTTGATTTTAGTATTTCAGGGACAGTATAAATCTGTCTGCCAGCATTTTAAAAGAGTCGGGGACTAACACAGTAACATTGATGTTTTAAGGTAATACATTATATAGCAAAAAGTAAGTGGACACTAAATGTTGGCAGTGGAATAGGTCGTACTGAAGAGCTCAGTGACTTTAAACGTGACTCTGTCACAGGATGCCACCTTTGCAACAAGTCACTTGCTCAATCTGCCCCATCAAATGTAAGAGCTGTTATTATGTTAGGCGAGTCTATATTAATTCCTGTGGTTTCAGAATGAGATGTCCAACAACCTCATATAGGTAATGGCTGTCAGATGTCCACATACTATTGGCCATGGAGTGCATGCTGCTGGTCATGTTCTCATATTACCACAGCCACATTATCTGCTAATTGTCACAAAAATCAGACTGATATTTCTCAAGATTCATCTTGAGGGCTGTTTTTGTAGTACAGAGATAAAATTCTAAAATTCTAAATTGTGTTTGTTAATGTCTATACTATTTAAATCACCCTGTTGATGGCTATAACATTGCTGCATTTTGAAGCAAGTAACTCACAGTGAGAACCAGCCAGGCTAAAGTACAGCATCCACACCAAAGAGATGCTTAGATCCATCTAAAATGTACTAAATTAACATAAAAATAAAATATATTTCAGTTTTATCATGCTAGTATCAATTTGGCACGTTTGCCACAAACAGCAGGTGTTTACATTTTTACATGTTCACTTGTAGCAGAAACGTGTAGGTTGGTTGTATAAAATGTATTAATGTTGCTCAAATACTTTTCATTTATTAACTGTCCTTTGGTGAACACCAGACACTGTCATTGTGACATGTGAAGATATCTGTGATATGAGTCACCCAGCTCATGTTAAAAGTCTGTCAAATAAGGTTAACTAATAATGTCAGATATTTACAACATGCTTAAATGCTGTAAATGCTTAATTATGACTTTAATAAAGCATACACTCCAAAATGGATACATAGAGAGTATCGTAACCTGGCAGCCTTACATGTTAAAAAAGTATATGTGTATGATCTATGAGGGGTGGAGGTGGTCAGTCAAACCTGAGGGTTGACATCCAGGATGCAGGTGCGTCCAGTGTTGACTACCTCATGGATGGACTCAATCTTGGTGCCATAGAGGTTGCCGTCATACTCGCCGTGCTCCAAGAAGCGCCCAGCCTTGATGTCCATCTCCATTTCCAAACGTGTCACAAACTGATACGTCTGACCATCGCGCTCGTCTTTCCTTGGCCCCCGAGATGTGACTGAGAGATGGTGACAGATGTAAATAGTCTGTATTCTACATTCTTTATTCTGCATTTGATTTTGTAGGTTTATACTACAAAAACAGTTGTAGCAATGTATTTTCTACACGACCATTTTATCAACTTCTCTATTAAAGCTATTAAAGACCTATTGTGCACATGTTCAGCTCATAATTTTGTTATTGGGTTCAACTGGAATAGATTTACATAATTAGTTTACTCAGAACACAATATTTTTCTCATGTTGTGCATATGAATTCACCCTCTGTCTGAAATGCTCTGTCATGACTTTAGAACATCTGGGCCTATCAGTATTTGATATTTAGTTAAACAGAATGTATAATACATAATTAATATAATACAATACATAAATAATAAATAATAATTTGTCTGTAAATGTAATTACATTTCTGTCTTCAGTAACTGTTTATCAGTTTCTAACTTCTACTGGGAGAATTTTTTGCCCATTTCAGTTCCACAATCCACCATTTCTTCTCTTGAGACATTCTTTGGTGCATTTACTTGTATGTTTGGGATCGTTATCCTGTCCGAAGTCCACTTCTACAGCTTCAGTATTTTACAGACGATCTCACTTTCTCCCAAAGAACTCTTTAGTATAAAAGAAAATACATACTCAAGTTGGCGATTGCAAGTTGGCCAGTTCCTGATTCAGTAAAGATTTTCCAAAATATTCTCTTATGGTGTTTTAATCATTAGCACCTGCAATATGGGAGTTGTCACTGAAGATGAAACGCTGCCATCTTAAGTTACTCTATGACAGTCTGGCACAACACCATTGCAGGCTTTGGCGACATTGACATGGTGTTAAGGGTAGTCGTCATAACGGCCTGTGTGCATGTAGTCCTGCTTCATGCAGCCATCTGCCAATGGTGCTGGCACTAACAGAATGAATTATGTAGGGCATCTCTGCTTGCTGAATGTCCACAGTCGCGGCTGATGTCAGACAATTCACCGGTTCTCTTTCCCCGTACTTTGTGTAGGTCTCCCAGAGCCTATGTCGCTGGTACGTGCCTTCTTCTATCCACTGCCACCAACAGTGTGCTATGATAGTATCCGCATGACCAGTATGGCACGCAATACATTGACAAGACCATCCCGCTTTCTTCTGGGAGCAACTTTTTTTTCAATGATAAGTGTATAAAAGATGGGGGAAAAAATCTGAATTCTACAGTAAGTCTCATTTGTTACATTATATCATCTATCAACACTGTTTGACTTGATACCTGTAAGACTTGATATCTCCTAAAAAATTAAACAAGTCTAGTCTTCACATGACTGTATGAAGCAAACTGTTTAGAGACTAAAATCAAACAATCCTTTTGATCTTTCTGAAGAGTGCAATATTATACTAAAATGAAATTTCCTCCAATTTTTTTTATTCTGTATAATTAAATGAATTAGTAATAAACAAAGGTATTTGGGAGCTTTTTGATGTGAAAGCCTTCATTCTAGAGAGTTAGTATTGTTCACAGTGATGGCGATAGGGACTAAATTAAATAATTAATTAAATAAGTTCTCTAATTAAAGGCTATTTCACAAAATAGGTATGAATATTTTTTATTTTCATGGTGATCGTTCATTATATAAAAACTCAGTAGATATGTGTAGGTTCACTGGTCGTTTTGGATAGTACATATGATGGCAATTTTGATTTCAATCACTAGCGTTGTTTAACACTCTAAGTTGTAGTATTTCTTTAGAGTGGACAAAACATGAATGACTACGATCACATCTCAGTGATTGAATCATTGAAAGTGAATAAACTAAAAACAAATGTGAGTTGATGCAATGTACTTTACTCTTGAGTATATGATGAACACATTTGAATGAAGCGAATTCAACGCATCACTTTTTTTAAGTCCGCAATTGGGCTAGATTGCTGTAACTTTACTTGGCAGTCATACATAACTGATTCAAGATTGTGACAGGTAGGAAAATGTGGGTATATGCTTGTACTCCAATACTTGTGAGAATCAAATGTCCTTACAAAAATAATAACAAAAAAAAAATTGCAGAGTAGAGGCATACATTTGGTTGGAGTTTCCGTGCTTTCATTTATTAAAATAAAAAAATCTAGATTTTTTTCCTAAATAGTTAAGGTTACAGTTTGAGTTATTTTGTTACAGCACTACTGGACTACTGGACTTCAAATACGTCTTTGCATGTCTTTGTGTGTGTGTATACTCACAGGGTACTGTGGTTCCATAGCGAGTGGGATGCAGCATCATCAGTCGGTTCTTCAGGCTGCGCCGTCCCACTCCCTGTGCTCCAATCAGAATCAACGTTTTCCTCTGGAAGGGGGGCATACATGCCACCTCCTCATAAATCTGTAGCTCATGTCGGTCAAATTCTGCACTCCAGCCACGAGAAATATGGACATCACAAGAATAAGAACATTTACCCCATCAGGTGAGAACACTGAGATTATGACCTGAGATCAAAATGTAGGGCAGCTCACCTGCATTCCTAGCAGTGAGGTACATCATCTTTTTCTTTTTTTTACCACTCACTGTTCCACACAAGATTCCTGTAAAGGAGAAAAAAAAATACTGATTCCTCCATTTGACCACCAGAGGGCACTACATACATTGTGTACTTGGCAGGATCAGGTTTTACACACTTTCTGTTTGTGCACATGAATTGATACTCGTTATTGTAATATCACCCACTACATATGAGCACTAGAATGAGTACACAGCTCTGGACATAAATAAGAGACCACTCCAGTTTCTTCTTAAATCAGCATCTCCACATGTACAGCAGGTTCTTAGTGAGGAACAGAAGGTTCGGTTCTACCTTTACCTGCAGATACAGTGAGCATCTGGTTCATAAGAACAAGGTCAAGCAGCAAACACACAGGACAGCACAGCTACAGACTGGCGAAAACCACTTTCTACTGACCGTGATGAGCACCACCTCATTCGAATGTCACTTAACTACTGTAAGATGACCTCAAGTGACCTACAGAAAGACTGACGAACGGTGGCTGGGATGAAATGCACAGCGAGCATGGTTCAAAAAACAGGCTTCTAGAGGCATCATTAGTCATTTTCGAAATAAACAGATTTAAAATCCAGTATTTTATCTGGAATTTGGGAGACATGTTTCCAGTAGTGTATAGAATAAAACAAAACTGCTCATTTTGGTCAAACAGAAACCCATAAACTGTAAAACTAGAGAGGTGGTCTCTTATTTTTTTCCAGAGCTGTATGTACACTATACTGACAATGCAATGGAATATACTTTAAAATTTACGATATGCTGACAACGTATGTTCTTATATATTAGTTTTTCATACAAACTTATTGTACCTGTTCCGTCCCAGTCTTTCGGAACAAAGGCTTTCCTTTTCTCCTCCAGAAACTGACTGGGGATGAGTCCTGTAGCTCCTTCCACCATGTGACATGCCTATCAATCATTACCATCATCCAATGAAACATCATAACTCAAATTCAAACAAACAAATCCAAATTAACGCAAATGCAAGGCAGTGAAATCATACCTGCCACCAGTTTGGGTCCTCTCTGTTTACTATCTGAAGAATGTCCCCCCTCTTGAAGGCAAGCCCTGCCTCTCTGCATGGGATCAGATTGTCATTGGCTGGATTGTAGTCAAAGTGTGGCTGCACATAAACCTGACAGACAGAGGCAGACAGTCCATCGGTGACTTAATATTGTCTATGTTTAATAGTCGGTATTGGCATTCATACTTCACAATTCACAATAAAAAAAGTCAAAAATGGCCATTATGAAGTTATATACAGATTATTTATTATTATTATTATTATTATTATTATTATTATTATTATTGCCGTTGTTGTTGTTTAGTATGTTCATTCCTTGCCTTTATCAGATTCTTTTGAGCAGACTTGCTTTCAGCTGTTCTTCTCACGATGCTAATAATTAATCTCAATTACATTTATACTTAGCAGTCTATAAAATCTAGCTTCACATCTCATCTCTAGTTTCTGTATTATCATTTTCTAACTAATAGATTCTTTACAGCTGCACATCCTTTTAGATACATAGTGCTGAGCTGTCTTTTCACAGTGGAAGGATGAACCTGTGGAAGTTTTCAGATCTGAAGCAAGAGTGGAGCTTCTTTTTCTCTCTTTCAAAGATGAAAGCTTTAAGTACTGTTTATCTGATGGTGACAGTTTGGTAGTCTAGCAGACTTTGCACAGTTGTCAGTAGTAGTGTCCATAGTTTTTACAAATCTGCTGAGCAATTTGGTGAACTCGGAGCTCCCTCAGTCATAGTAGTAGTTTAAATCAACATCACAGTAATGTAATAATAAAACTCTAGGCTGGACTCAACTATTCACTAGCTACATATTCAAGTTTTTCATTCCACCTTAAAGGTTGCTGCAGTTACATCATGGCCCTGGTAGGCGCGTTTTAACACTCAGAGAACAAATACACAGTCGCTGTCTTAGCAGATTTATTGTGGAATCTGTTTCAGAACATTCATAACATTTTGTAATCTAACATTGCATAACAGGAAAAGGGTCAGTTTTGTGCTTATTTGCTGCAGCCTTCCAACTGTGAGAGGTCTCAAAATGCAGAATTACCTGGGTAATGAAAAACTTTGAACCGCTATTGGTTTTCACTCCACAGCTCTACATTAAACATTTGAACAGCAGAATGCTTTCACATTTCCCAAGTCTGGGTGACAGGTCAGTGTGAACACAAGATGTTAGGGCAATTCAAGAGTACTCCCACACGCGCACATGCATGCACTCACACACACATACGCACATGCGCACAAACACACACACACCCCCACTCTAGATCGGATGTTATAACCAAACAAATTTGCAGCCAACATTTCATCTGCACTGTGCTGTTTAGAAAGGTCAAAGAAAGAGGACTCAGTGACACTGAAAGAAAAGCATCAATCAGTTTACATTTATCACCTAATATAACAACAATCTTGCCACATTTAACGCAGTATACCTGATACTCAGATGTGCATGCATTGTGGAAATGATTTGGACAATATAAGTAGGTGTGTGTGTGAGTGAGAGTGAGTGTGTTCTGCCCTAGATAGCATGTCGAGTGTTATTAATAGGGCTCACAGGGATCACTTTCGAGCACAAAGCATCCTGGGAGACCACCAGTGGACGTGCCGGTAGTGCGCATGTGTGCGGCTGAGTTCAGTGTGACAATTTGTAGCAAATTAGAGGAAATTAGATATAAAAAATTTTTGAAGCAGTCAAGTCTTAAAAATAAGGTTTGAAGGTTGTATTGATATTTGATAATGATAGAGACTAAAACCTTTATTTTGTACAAATGATGAACTACACAGCAAAGTATTTAATTTAAAAAGGTGAATAATGTGCTGTGTGTTTGTTGTTATACCTGTGGAGGAGATGGAGCATCTCTGTAGCTGGGCAGTATTTTGAGAGTGATTCCTCCACTGCAATCCTTCAGCATCTCCTGCAGCTCTGTGGGGTTATTCCCCACTTCCTTCCCGTTCACCTCCTTGATGATGTCACCTACGTGCAGCAGCCCCTGCCTGTCAATCATTCCTCCATGCAGGATACGAGCTATCACAAGGTCATCTTTCTCCACCCGGAATGTAACACCCTACCACAAAGACACACACACACACACACACACACACACACACACACACACACAAAAGTGTTATTCAGTTATTTTTTCAGTGTTGCCAACCTTCTACAGTTGTCTGTAAGAAATACTTCATTAATGACCTACTGTTCTATTCTCAATTTCTGAATGACATCAAGCTGCTATCAGTGAACTTACTGCCAAGTCAATGTGTCAGTCATAAATGTTATAAATTAAAATGTTTTAAAGCTAAAAATAAAAAAATAGGTATGTTGAAAAAAAGTAGAAATTGGTCAGTCACATCAGCACAACCAGCAAGGTTGGGAATCCTGAATTTTGTGAATTCAAGTGAACTTGAACAGGTGACATGCAAACTTCTAATGCACTTCTGTTACTCATATTCAGTATCAGTGTTTTGATAGTGACACTTCTTAATGTTACAGACTGACTTTCAGACACTGTGACATGTTTACTTCAAAACAATGGGATTTAACTGCTCACCACCTGGTCATGAGGGACAGGGATGACCTATAGACTCCACCTATAGGCTAAAAGTCTTTGTGTTTAAGCAGCTACATGAACACAAACTAATGATAAACCTATATACAGTATTTCAAATTTTAGAAAAAAATATGTATATTCAAAAAACACACCAAAAATTGAAATTTGGATACTAGGATTGGGACCTAGCATCATTATAAATAATTTGGCTTATTATTATCTCAATGAATGCCTTGAGTAAACATAAATCATAACATAATCTTTGTATGTTCTATTCTAGTAAGTATGTACAGCCTGAATAGTATATATATATATATATAACATGAGTATTATATTTAAAATGTTACAAGCTGAATGGCCTACAGCACATTTGGCTAATCTGCCAGTAAAAGCACAATTTACTAGAGGCTCTCCTGCTTTCTTGCGGATGCCAATCATCCTGACAGCGTCTGCCTGCATGAGGGCATTGTTGACTGCAGCATCGTTGGCCATCTCTACCGGGGGTGGAGCCTCATAGCATTTTGAGGCTACCATGTCGTGGGCCTCTAAGAGAGACTGAGAGAAAGAATTGGTAAGGGGAAAAGTAAAATGAAGTAAAGTCGTGTAAAGTACAGATATGACCTCACTTTAGTTGACGTACCTGAAAGTGAGGCTCTTGGAGGATTTTGGAGAGTTCTGCAGCGCTGTTATCTCGTACACTTAGGCTATGGATGTCCCCCAAAATCTCACTAACCAGCTCCACATTATTCTCCTGCACTGCCTCCAGCTTAATGTCCTCTAAACGCTCATGAGCCTGAACACACACACACACACAGAGATTGGCTTCTCCTTTCAATCGCATTCACTATGTAATAGCAATAGTTAACCATTACCCAGTGTGGATGTGACTAAGACGAGCTGTCAATGAACAGTGTGTTGTTTGAATAATGAGATGCAGGTACCATGTAAAACAGTAAAACTACTATGTGTATAAGAATGGTGTCAAATCATAATGTTATTGTAGGGGTTTACTTGTTAGCTTTTTTCCAATAAAGCAGTTTTAGCAACAATGTTTTGCAAAGTCTGCAAATGTTAATGTTTGGCCTTTTTTATGCTCAATTATGTGATTGATCATCATAATAACTGGTAGATTATTCAACTGCTATTATCACGGATATCGATAGCCCTAAATCAAAATGTTCCTTTAGATGCTATTAAGAAAAGTAACAATAATCAGTATTGCAGGCATGTTTGTGTGTATGTCTTACCTTGGCGAGAGAGCGGACAATAGGACTTTCCATGATGCCTTTGAGGAAGATCAAGTCAATGTCTTTGGCCCCAGTGGAGGTTGGCAGCTCCTCCAAGTTATCTAACACTTGCTGCATAGCTGAACAATTACAGAGAAATGGACATTACTAACACACACTTATAAAACTGCAGTTCTGTACTGCATGTAAGTACACGTATTATTGGCTTTCTTATAGACACCTACCTTTTACTGTCATGTATTGTCATGCAATTGAGTACATTTGATTAAAAAGTAGAATCTTTTAAAATATTTATTTGAATTTCAGAATTTCTTAGTATATGGTATGTTGCTCTTTTGCTTTAATAACAGTGTGCACTCCACATGTTTGTGCAAAAGGGTAATCCTGAAAGTCGTGTGACTTCAAAATCAATAAAAATCTGACCTTTTTAATCAAGGGATTTAAAATGGTCAATGTCACTTACATTTGAATATGAATATATCTTCTTGTTAGAACTTTTCTTTGTTTTACTTTTTTAAATTACAAAAATGTTTTGTTGTCTATTTCAGCATTCAAATCAACAAAATCCCAGATTTTTGGAGGTGTATAATTACAGACTGTAGCCCATCTTTTGTCATCCACACCCACTATCTCATTCATCATTGATCATTTTCTGGTCACAGGGCAGCAACAATGTTGTTGTACTGGAGATTTATATACATGTCAGTGTGATCGTTAAGATAAGAGTGGTCCACCACCCAAAAATATCTATCCAAGGGCGACTCTGTGGCCAGAAACTGAGGATAAATAACTATAGAAGCATAGAATAAGATGAGTTATGATCTATAACTGTACACCTAAAAAGTGAACCTACAAGATGGCTGTTTGTAATGAAGAGGCACTAGAATATGTGCAATATTGATGTCAGACACAACACAGTCAGGAGAGAATGAACAAAACCACATACAAATAGACACACTGCTCACTGTAACAGCAGGTATCACGCAGTCACACCCACATTAGCAGAGTGAGTGTACTACAGACTAAATACAATAATAAAAGACTAACGTACATCACCTCAGGTCTAGTGAATAGGTGCCTAATTACTGTTTACTGCTTCCAGCCAGCGCTTTTTTTTTACTTCACACACACTTTTTCATTCACACACACTGGCTTGTGTCCCTAGCATGAAGTTTTTGGCTTTCCAATTATGGAAAGTGGGACAGTCAGTCATTATCAGTCAGCCATCATCATTATACTTTATGGTAAAAATCTGCCATTACGGTAGTTACCAATTGGCTATAAGCATCTGATGACACTACATTTAATAATAATTTTATAGCTTACTCTGCAAACTGTTAAGTCACTGTGCATGGGGTATCTTCAGCAGTGCTGCTCTGTGAGCTACATTATGAAGTAGACTATGCGACAGTAATTGGAGTCAACTATGAAAAGTAGTCAACTATAACCGTTTAATATGCCAATTTATTTTTCTTTGCAGTTGAACACATGAATTATACAGTACCCTATGACCAACTTATTCATGTATAACCTGTAGAGAGGGCAGTGTTATACAAGGTATTAAATATTCTTTACATTTCAATATGCGTAAATATGGGTAAACATGGTAAACAATTCAACACTCTAATGTTCAATTGTTTCCATTCTTTATTTAAATAGGCTAGCACTGTGTTGATGTCATACTCATGTCTATTGTCAAATAAAGCTATTGAGTTCGGTATCTGTGAAAAAATAAATAAAAACAACAAGTAGTTACTCTGTAACCATTTGAAAGTTTCTTTGGCAAGTTAAGTCTAAATGATGTGTTCAAAACCTTGTGAGTTTTCTGACAATATTGTGAAAGTCCAAGCCCGTTTTGCACCAAAATCTTGTGCTTGTGTTGCCAACACACAACATAGGTTTTTTGTAGCTTCTGATTGCTTTAACTAATCTACAGGCAGTTCACCAGTTCTATGCTACTAGTTTAATCTTTGTACTTAGAACTTGATAATACAGCTGATTCTAATATAAGCTCTAAATAAAATACCAAAATTGTGATTTTCATTTGTAGAATTCATAAATCTATCAGCCCTGTGCTTAACCCAATATACATCTGACTGTTTAGATTATGAAGTGTTTTGTCTCTATCTGGGCTACGCCTACATTGTAATGTAAGAATACTGTGATAATATACTTTGTGTCAGTATCATATGACTATCCTAACACACACACAAGGGCACAAAACATAACACAAATGCATGGCAATTACACTATTAGCTATTCGCAGACTGAAAGGCTTTTTAAAACAGGCATATTAAAGCATTTCGCTCTATCACCAAAGCCTCTGCATAACATACACCTTCAGCTATGGTTGTAGTGCTTTGCACTGACTTTGTAGCCCATCACCTGCTCATTCACATCCTTTTGGTCAGGGGTTAATTTGGAATGGAACCACTAAATTTTGTGAGCCAAAGTACACAGCTAGCATGATGAGAGTGCAAGAGCTTAGGTTTTGTGTGTGTGTGTGTGTGTGTGTGTGTGTGTGTGTGTGTGTGTGTGTGTGTAAGAGAGAGAGAAGTTAAAAGAATAACAGAGTCTTTTTCTCTTTTGACTAAACCCATAATTACCTCAGTCAATGAAAGAAATTACTGTGTCTCTTGTTAAAACATCCAATTAACAATGCAAGATTTATATTCTTAAAGTTTGTCTTGGAACAAGGAATTATGCAGCCTCATCTCATGAACTATAATCATGTCACCAAACTACAGAGATCACCACAGGCTATTCTTCCACATACAGGACTGAATTGTTTGTGAGTGTGTTTGTCCTGACTTTGTAGAAAACCCAGCGAAAAACAGTAGTTTTTTTGCTCATCATGAAGATTTTTTTAAAGTGCTTCATGGGGGTTTGATTTTTTAACACTGAACGATGAATCAAATTATTTTTGTTATATGATTATATGATATTATTTTTTTTTATCAAGGTTAAAGTTAGAGTTAGGCATAGGGTTTAGAGGAGAAGGGGGTTTCTCAACCACAGGGCTGTGGACAAAGGATGGGGCACAAAGACTGTCTGTAAATTGCATCAAAAAAGCGTTCAGCTCAGTTCATGATTTGTGACATAAAAATCAAGTTAGTTCAAGCTTAAGTCTAATCTGTTGATATTTTATGTTTAGTGACACATCACACATTGCAGGGTCAGGCAACCAAACATGCTTTCTACTGATAAGTAAGGAGCCCATGAAGTGCAACATTTGGACATATAGAGAATACATTTTGCTGCTGTTGGAACAAAAGCTTCTCCAAAATTATAAAAGAATAAAAAAAACATACTATACTTTTCCTCCTGTGTCTTTTTGGACATTTATTTTGGTCCATTCATCATGAAAAATGTAAATGTAAATGGAGTCTGGAGTGGTTTCTTCTAATATTGTGCTAAAGCAAGTTGTCTTTTACTTTGAATATAGCACTTTATTTAATGTCCTGTTATTTAGAGGCAACTATCATTATAATTATACTTGAGGAATTAAAATGTCAATTTGGTCCATTAAAGAGCAAATAAAGTGTCACTGAAACAAAAGACAAAATATGTCCAAGCTATGGTGTTTGGTGATTTTTTTTTTATAAATGTGAAGGCTTGAAAATACACATATTGATGCCTTTGAACCTTTTTGCTGGTAAAGACTTTTGACCTTGAACAGCAAAGTAAACAAACAAACAAATTAATGAATAAATAATCAAGCCACGCTCACTAGAAGCTCAGAAAACCAAACTGAAAATAGGATAATCGGCAGCATGTTACATATATTTAATTAGCCCACACAGTGTGACAAATGTATAAAATGTCAACAAATCGGGCAAATCAATAGCAGAATCAGTGCATCCCTTGTTGATGGACAACCCACATACCTTAAATCTACAAAAACAAACCTGCATGCGGGTTTAAGGAGAAACACATCAAGAGAAGACTTCTCTGGCTGTCGCCTCCAAGTCTCACCATGTTACTGCTGTTTATTTTACACTGTAAATATGTCTGTTAGAAATTCAGCTAGCAGACTCATGGCTGTGCAAAGGATATAAAGGATCAAAAAGGCAGGAAGCTTACAGCAGAAAATTACACAGGAATGCAGCTCGCACACACACACTTCAATAATAGCACGCCATCATGCAGCCCATCTTATCCCTACAATAAAAGACAAACACATATTTGTGGTTTTGGGCCATTTACAGATCTGTGTTCAATTAACATAATTACAGTTCAATCACAATCTTCAGAGCTCTACATACACAACAAAAACAAAAGAGAATGAACAAATCTTTCTGCTTAAACGAGCTGCACTTAAAAACTACTGCATTT
>CM067475.1:17539108-17596356 GCA_034552555.1 Semaprochilodus insignis
TGCTCATTGCATTTATTTTCTCAATTTTCAGTTTTTATGTCTGTTTTTGTATTTAAAATAAATTGTGTTGTTATTATTAAATGCATATACAAGATAAATTATTCGTATATTTATTATTTATCTATGCTTTAGATACAACACATGCCAGGCGTGTGTGTACATACAGGCATGTGCACACATACACACCCACACTCACCATGTGCTAGTGGTGTGATGTTCTAGTAAACGTGTCCTCTGTGTCCTGTGGCGTGTGAAGGACGTGTAGGTTCAAACAAACACGTGCACACATGCAGCATGGCATTTTGACAGTGAAATGTCTTGGTTCTGTCTGAGAAATAAAAAGTTGTAATGAACGTTACAAAACACGTTACACCTTTTTTTTTCCATGTTTTATTGTCTCAAAGTAATTTGCAGAAACATTTTTGTGCTACAATTCTTCTCAATCAACAATTTTACAAGACTAGGATATTTTGTTCTTACATAAGAGAATACTATGCAACATGGCAGTATTATTTTTTATGGACTTAATTAAAATATTTGCATAAATTCTACCTTCGTAAAATAAATTACATCAATATAAATAATGCCAACAATAAATAACTGGAAGAAAAATTATGCATTTTATATGTTAAATTCAGAAAATAAACAGTAATTGCACATTAAAAAGTGCAGAAGTGTGTCTTCCGTAGAGGATGTATTGAACTTATTTTCACTTACGAAATTCAACAAAACTTGATTTAAAGTGTAATTTGTTCGGAGGAACTCAGACTTAAGCATTTAACTCTAGGTTTTATTTATGTGTAGTAATTTGAATCTTTAGTGTATCAGTTTTTGGCAGAGTTACAAAAAAATGGAATACATAAAATGCTGTTAAATAATTGGGAATTAAAGATCATCAGATTATTTTTGGATCATCAGACTACCAGTGTGATATAAAAATAGGTGCTTACTATGGTATTCTGCATGAGTAATAACAATAATAATAATAATAATGAGAATACATTTTCTTTATATAGCACACTTTCATGAGGTATTTTAGGTGGTGTTATGAGGTGTTCATAAGGTGTTTTACAAAAAAATAAACAAAACAAGATTAATAAAAATATAAAATCCAAAAATTCTTAGAACAAAAAAAATTATTCAGGCCATATGATATTTCCCCCCAAAAAACTGAATATCTTAAAACAAAAAATAATTAATAAATTAAAAATGCCTTAAGATTCTTCTTTGAAGAGATTTTTAAAAGCTTTCTAAGAACAAAAGAAAATTCCTCCATAACACCATGTCTACAAATAAAAGTTATTTCTAAAAAAAGATTGAAGATCCAGCATTTGTTAGAGATTCATTAAGTTAATTCCATAATAGTGTACCCAATACACTAAAAACACAGTTACTCATTATGCGCAACTTTGAATTTGGACCTACCAACACATTTCAGGACCCAGACCTCAAGTAAAATAAAACTTAGCATTACAATGTACAATGTACATCGCCATGTAAACTGTCTTCAGTCAACAGAACCCTTGACAACACAAAACTGAATAGCAACACTGCCATGATGAGCAGTTTCCAGTTTTAAATACTGTATATTGAACAGGTTATAAGACAAAGACTGTTTTCTAAATGACCTTACTGTATAGAGTGGGCCAGGCTTGCATAGCATGCTAGTGAGCTAGGCTGAAATCACAGCCTCTTCTACAAACTCTGAGAGGTGACCAGTGCCCACTAAGGCACTAACACAAGGTAACACAAGGTAACACAAATGTCATGTTCTGATGGAATATTAGATTTCCAAGTCAAACATCATGAACCAACACAAATCTCCTCAACAGAGCATGGAAGACATTCATGCCTTTGGACCATGTGTGCTAGCTATGCTAGAAATGTTAGAAAGAAAAAGCACCATAATCTACAGACAGCACACACTCAAATCTGCACAGTTAGCCATCACATATCTGAAAACCCATGCTAACCAGAACACCTCAGCCTTCTCCCTCCCCTATGAGAAATATCTGCTGCCTAAATGCTTCACAGGGGTGAGATATGTGGGGCTCATGTCTCATTGAACACATAGCAGCTCCGGCTAAAATATCAGTGCTAACAGCAAAGTGGAAATCATCCAGCTTTTACAACTAGCCATAGCACAGAAAGCAAAACAAGACTGAGATTCTGCTTATACATTCAGTCTTTTAAATAACCTAGGGAATCAGCCTTTTGTATCACTGTAGGCGTCCTAGCTAAGATGCTAGGAAGCTAAACCATGTTTTAATCATATTTTTATATTTCCTGTTGAAAAGAAAACTAACAAGTCTTTATTTTAAGTAATTTTGAAGTATTTATTAAAGCATTAATTTTAAATCATTTCAGGCAATAAAATGAAACAAAATGTCACTTTTATTAGATTCTGACAGCGACAAAATGTTCCTGTAATCTTTGCTAAGTCATGCAACCTTTCTCTTGCGTAGAATCACTAATAATGGCATTTTCCTTTCAAACTGCCAAAACAAAGAAAATGCCAAACAAATATTGCACTGTGCTATGTCAGTGCTGTCATGCTAGTTAGGCTATTGGTTATTTCCAGACCTCCAGGAACTGGCCTGCCAGCGGCAGGAATTCCCTCCCACTTCCCAACCATTCTTTACTTCATATCACTTTTTTCATCTTTTGTACATTTATTCTTTGCATTTCATTTGCTGTCAACATATTTTCATTCTCTGTGATAAGCATGCTGAGTGGAATGGTAGGAGATTGACCCACACATCTGACTCCTGTTTTTGAACATGTTTCCACAATACTGCACTGTTGACCTGTACTTAAAGGGCCCATAGTACAGAAAACTGAATCTCCCTCATCTTTATGAAATGAAAGGAATTTGAATTGATATGTAGGCATTGTTAATGTTTCAGAATGAACCATTCACTATACAGTCAAACTGATCCACACACAGAAACTAAACTGAAATCTTAACTGTGATGTCACAAGAACCAAATTACTTACAAATATACACCCATACCAGTCTAATGTGGTTTACCCACTCCTACTAACATATAGGAGTAAACCAAACGCGCTGCAAGATCTGAAAACACAAGCATCAAAATGAGACCGCTTGCCAAACATTAACCGAACGCGCTGCAAAGTCTCAAACGCGCAGCAAACACTAAAAACACATGCAACTTCCAAAACACATGCAGAAAGCCTCAAAACACAACGGAAGTGTTTCCGAGGGACACTGAAAGTGGACGGACCCGGGAATATGCAGTCGGGTTATTGGCCAGGTTTTTGTGTTTATATTTCGTTCCACCTTAAACAATGCACACCGAGTGACTGAAAGAAAAGTTTATCTGTTTATTAATCAATATTCATTCGGTTTATTGGCCAGTTTCTCGTGTTTACATTTCGTTCCACCTTAAACAATGCACACCGAGTGGCTAAAATTAAGGTTTAACTGTTTATTAAGTTAACACAAGAACCTGGCCAATAACCTGACTGAAAATTCATTAATAAACAGATAAAACTTACTTTTGCTGGAACTGGGGCTGTCTCGGCTCTACGTCCAGGTCCGGGTCCGTCCACTTTCAGTGTCCCTCGGAAACACTTCCATTGTGTTGTGAGGCTTTCTGCATATGTTTTGGAAGTTGCATGTGTTTTTAGTGTTTGCAGCGCGTTCGGTTAATGGTTTGCAAGCGGTCTCATTTTGATGCTTGTGTTTTCAGATCTTGCAGCGCGTTTGGCTAATGTTGTGCAAGTCGTGTCATTTTGATGCTTGTGTTTTGAGACTTTGCAGCGCGTTTTTAACTTGCAGTGCGTTGGGCTTTCTCGGCCACCGTAGGGAGGGGGTAACTAACATATTAACATATATTGACCATTCCACTGAAGTAGTTCAAAATGTGTCCCACAGAAAACACAGCGAGTTTTATTACATAGGAAAAACCTATTTTTAGTACCATACCTGCATTTCAAAGCAGGAAGTAAGTAACATTAAGAATTCACTACTGAAAGAATCACTACTGAAACATACGGTAACATTTTTTTCTGCATAAAAAAAACAAAGCAAAAAGAGTCTTTTAATCTGAAGTTCAAAATTTCAAAATGTGCTTTCAACTTTGAATCAGTTCAGTAAAATAATCTGTATCTGCCTATTCCTGCCTACAGCAGGATATCTATGCTTAAGTTAAAAGAAGTGGTTCAACAAAGAACAATACAGGACAGCCAATCAGAACAGAGGTGATTTACCTGTAGTGGTTTTTAAGGTAACGCAGTAACAAAAACAAACTGTTTAATGATAATGAATAAAAACGAGTTGGAAGATGGTCAAGCAAAAATTAATTGATGATTTTTGCTAGATAAAAGTATGCACACACCATGAGTGGATTTTAAGGCAAAAATAAATATATAAGCAGAGTTGAGGAAAATAATTCTAACCTCTGGAGGAATCCGCCCCCTCAGCAGGCTGTGCGGCCTCCTCTGCAGTGCCCCCCATGTCCGATGGTGAACCATTTGAGAATGTTTCGCCCACGGCTAGTACCATCTCTTGTTTAAAGTCAAACTGCACTGTCCCTGACTGCACACACAGCAAACTGACCAACACTGGCCCAAGAGCATGCAAAAAAAACTAATAGAGCACAGAGGGGTGGAAAGATAGAAAGATAGAAAAAGGGATAAAATACCAGCAAGGATAACAGAATGAAAAGAAAAAGAAGAAAAAAAGAAAGGAAGAAATATATACAGAGATTCAGTTGGCAGCCAGGCTTACCCAGATGTGAGTACACTCACATCCACTCAGTGACCTGTTACTTTAATACCCCTACACCCCACCCCAACAAACTCCTAATCCCACAATCCTCTCCTGCTGTTTAGAATACCATTAGATCCACCCCCTCAGTAACTGCCCATCAGCTACCCTCCAAAGCCATCCAGCCTTATGTAAGCCTTCTTATATAAGCCCCAGTTACAACTAGAGCTGCCCGAAGATGTTATATGACACGTCTCTTTCCTCCAGCACACCTTTCCTACCACCACCACCCGACTTCATTCATGAGTAGTGAGTTCATCAACACACTTCCCAGAATGATCTCTGTTTTTGGCACTGCAGTGGAATTCTGACCCTAAAGATTATGTCCACTCTATATCTTACTAAAATACAACTGTCATTTCAACTTTCATCTACAAGCCTATGTTTGTTGTAACACATGATCACTCTCGAATCAAGACCTTAAAATCCATTTTTTAAACTCTATTTGAACATTTCAGAGGTGCCCATGCTTTCTAAATACAGGTATGCTGTGTACTGCCTTGTGAACCTGCTTTGTTCTGATTGGTTCTTATAAAATAACTCCAAAGGGGCAGTTGTAAGTGTTAGAAACCTGGGGGCCTAATTTAAAAAGCATATTTATTAATACACACAGGTCTGAACTGAAAATGATTGTAAGCTAGCTCTGCAGGCTAATAAAAAAAAGCTCAACACACCACAGCCTCTGCTATGGAAAACAAAAACAGCATAGGCCAGTATTGCTGGTTACCAGCAAAATCAGCATATGTTATGTGTAATACCACTACAACTATAATTTGTTATGAGTGACGATACATACTAGTCACATACTAGGCACAAGAGAACTGGAGACGTTTATACAAACTATGGTAAGATGTTTAGGACTATCTACCACTCCACTTGAACTCTGACACTTCATCACAGGGATTTCTGACTCATTTTTTGCACTCAGACACTCAGAAAGGTTAATGTGAAAAGATCTAAAGCTGCTGCCAAGATCATTTATCATAGTCTATGTGTAGACTCTAAGCAGAGGAAGATCAGCTCTGCACATGCACAGCTGTGTCGTAAGAGGATATGAACTGTCCTATGTAATCCAGCTACCCCTCCCCCACCTCCCCCATCTCTGTTTCCTTCTCCTCCCCCAGCACGGTCTGATGTAAATCTGAGTGGGATTTTAATCCCACCACAAAAACACGGCATTACAAAATTTACTCTGTGCATCTTGGACACAGTTAAACTACCATTTCAGAGTCTCAGCTAATGTCATTTTAACCCTTAGAAGTTGAGAATTATTACCATAATAGTTGCACAAATATTTGCATCCAGAAGTAATCAACCGACAGGAATGAAACTTGTGAGACATCCAAATGATTCGAGTTTCACACAAAATCTGCAGGAACTGTGTGAGAATATTCAAGATGCATGGGATGTATTATCGCAGGGCACCATTAGGAACCCCTACAACTCCATGCTGCGATGCATGCATGTTGCGTTAGAAAACATGGCAGTCCAACACCATACTGAGAAACAGACAATATTGTCCATACCCAGTCTAAATTTTTCATTATTTATTGCTCCTGGTAACCTTTATCTTCCTTCCGAATAGCATTGCAATCAGACACTTCCTTAGGGTTGCAACTATTTTTTGATGATTAGTGTAATTTTATCTACTTTTGGAGACAAAAATTAAACAGTCATAAAAATAAATTCTAAACTCTTTCAAAACATTCACATGCTAAAAACATAGAGCTCAAATCTGTAACATCTAAACACAAGGTGACTTCAATTAATACATCACTTTACCATCTGCTAAAGTGAACATTACCTGAAATACAGTTAGAGTGCTTACAGATACTCAACATTTGGTCCACCCTCAAGGTTCTAATGTACTTTCTTGACATTGATGTCTTCCAGAGGGAAGACATCCCATCTGTCTGAAATCGACATGCTTCTGAATTCATTTCGATCACGAAACCTATTTCATGTAAAACTTAATTTCCCCTGCTTTCTTGAGATGAAGGAGTCTGAAGTCAATTGGAAGCATTGTTACAGAACGAACCATTCACTAGTTTCAGAACGAACCATTCACTACTCAGTCCATGTGTTCCATGGAAACTAATCTGCAAAAGCAGCCCATTCCCAGCTCATTTCTGTGATGTCTCACAAGAACCAAATCATATACATATCTCCACCTACGCAGCCTTCAGCAGTTTGAGCTGCTTTGTAAATCAGGCACAATACAGAGCAACCAATCAAAACATTGCTCACTTACATATAATCTTAAAGGCACAGAAACAGCCTGTTTAATTCTATGAGAAAAAGAAAGTAAATTAAGCACATTTTTGGTACATAAAATCACACTAAATGGACCTTAAGGAGAAAAAATATAAGACAAATGTGGCACATGGATTATACTTTAATCAAAGACAGTGCTTGACACCGCCACCTAAACAAAATTACAGTTAATATGAATGTAATCGCATAGTAATACTCTGCTAGCTGCGTGTTTTGTCTTCATTGTAGGTAGAGGCGGGTGCAGAAGGTGAAACATGGTATTATAGTTAATTTTTTTAGCTCACTAATCCACAGAACAATAATCAGTAGATGTTTTATAAGTAGGCAAATATCACTATTGTCACTTTTAATGGAAGAATACAGGATATAGAAAAACAAGATTTTTTCAATGATATATGGTGGACTGTGTTTAACATGACCAAGAACATGGATTAACAAGGTACAAAATCAGTATCAAAGAAATCTGCCTACTTTTCACCAATGGATACCTTACGTTATCCTTAAGTTACTTGTACTTGACATTTTAAAAATGCATCATGTGATGTAAGCCTGGTTAGTGTATCAAAATTAATCAGAATACATATCCCTAATCTCAACTCGGGTATTGATTTACCTGAAAATTATACCCTCTGAGAAACAATACTATGCTACATTAAATTACAAAGAATCAGTGAAACTCAGTGACAGTAAACTGCCACCTTGATGTTTGTTCCTCAAAAGAACTCTTAACTCAAAAAAAGTTAAAGCCTTATTATTATTAACATTATTGTTATCCAACAGCAAAGAATCACGGTAAGCTAATAAGCATAGCTTTAATCATGGCCTACAGAAGTGACTACTGAGTACAACATTAGTCAAAGCCCCTCATTTTTTGCACCAAATCTTTGTAGGATTAGATACTAAGCAAATGATTGTATTAGAAAAAAGGAAAAAAGCTAATAAATAAAAGAAAAAATAGCTTAAAAGACTAGTTTCTTTCTGGAGAGACAGAGGACTTGTCTGACCAGCAAGTTACCTAAATATGCAACTTGACCTTTAGAAAAAAATGCTAATCTAAGAACCTACAATTGCAGTGTAAGCACTTTGAAATAGGGAGCCTGAGTGCTGTTACATTGTGAAAATCTACTAAACAATATTCCATTGCTAGTAAAAGTCTTATGTCAGTATTTCTTTGAAACACTCAAGTTCCAATTAAGTTCTGATTAAGGGGTAATTGTACTGAACACTTTGCATAATTAAATCGTTATGTAAACAATATCATTCAGTGTGGGTTAGTATAAGAGAAATTTAAGAGTCAAAATTGCTCACAGTAGTGGTGATAGGAACCAGACATCAGAAGAGCTGAATGACTAGGAGTATGATGCCTGATGGCTTAGATTGAATGAGTTTTGAGGTTTAGCTTAAAACTATATGATAAGCCATTCATGGCATAGAATTGTAAGGCAGATCGTTGTAAGGCAAACTAGTCCACGAAGATTTAGCACAATTTTATTATTACACATGTAGGTTTACTTATGGTCTTTTATAATGAATAAAATGGCTATATTTTAGATAATATTTTCTGTTTTTAGATGATTCATATCAGCTGTACAAAAAGTTTCTCTACAGCAAACCATTTTACATCAAACCACTCTGAACAACTTTGTTTACATCTCAGTGATTGAATTATGCAGAAATTTTGAAAACTAAGTCTAACCTGTCGTGACATTAACCATGCTAAAACAAATATTGGTCAGAGAGTCTCGCAGGCCAGACAACTAGGGAAGTTCCTTTGTCTCTCATGTTGTACCTGTGATCACAATGTCCAGGAAATGGAGCTTCAGCTGTAAAGACAATGCCATTATCACTGTGTGTGCTAATGTGTCTGACTGAGGTGAAGCCTCTGATAACATCAGTACAAAGAGACATGCAAACACACATACAATATGACACAGCAAAGCAAAGTTTTCTTCACTGTCCTGTATGGTCTTATGGTTGTTTGTCCTATAATTTTTTATGATTAACCTTCTACACCCACAACTTCGTAGGTGAATTCCGTACTTTGACTGCTGAAGTAATTCAGAATATAATATAAATGCAGTAACACGATAGATATAAGATTAAATTTGAATATTGTTGCTGTCCAAAGACAGACGTATATCTCCAATTTTTAGATTTTCAGTATAAACGTGTGTACAAAGGTTTGCACACAACTGGTCAAATTATATATTTAATTGTTTCATATATTTGTTAAATTTTTTTTTACCCAAGCAAAAAAAAAAAACACCCTCAAAATATGCATTTTATAAGGCTTAAATAGTGGTATTGCTTAATACCCACTATGAATCTATGAATGCATTCAGGGCGACACACATAACATAGAGAAATTGTAATATACCATGTGCCTAAAGGATAACAATGTATTTATTAGTTTGTTTGTTTAATTAAAACTAGAGATATTTCACACAGCTAAATTGATACATACCAGGGATATAACTATTGTCCTGGAGATCTACCTTCATGCAGAGCCTAGCTCCAACCACAATCTGGCACATCTGTTCCAGCTAATCAACCTCTTCCCAAGTCCCTAATTGTCTGGATCAGCTGTTTTTGAGTTAAGTAAGGGATGGGACAGCTCATAACCTAAAAAAACATTACTGGATACAGGTCGTAACTAAATTTTCAAGGAAAATAGCTCCCAGGAGGAGGGTCGGAGACCGCTGATATATGCACAAAATGAATGTCCAAATTTGTACCAACCAGACAAAGAACTGATACATATTTATCTTTATATTTACAAAGTTATAAATAAAAGCATAATGACATCATTAAGCAAGCACAGTACACAACAGATAATGTAAATTATATAGTCAATGCCACTTAATGCACAGTCGTTCCTCAAAGAAAAAATTACCTTTGACCCTAAACCTGAAAAATCTCACCCCAAATTTGTTTTAGTTTAGTGGCTTGCAACATATTCATATGAGTAAATCTAATTATTATATATATATAGACATTTTTCAGTATGTTCCCCAACTTGTTAAATTCAGCAAATATGCACTAAAATGTGCAATTTATGTGTGTTCCATGTAGACGATGTGTTAATGTATAATGAATTTTCATTGGAAAATCAACAAAACATGTCATTTGACCAGGAGGGTTGAAACTATACAGCACGTCTCAGTGCCTCTCAAAAAGTAACTTTACTGGAACTGCAAAGAAATTTTCATACTGTTTATAAACTTGGACCATTTAATTTATTTTGACCATAAATCATAGCATAGTTAGCATTTTCATGCAAAATAATTTATGACTATGGCAATATAAAATGTACTATATCATATGTAGATAACAGCCAGTCAGGACCCGGTTAGGTGTTATGATAATAAACAAATCCTTCAGCTGTGGAACGCCTTGGGACATCTGTTTCCTGAACGTCTAGTTTGTGGAAAAGCTCAATATCACCTACAACACCACAAGCAATACTGGGTGTACATACATTCTTTAATGCCTTATAAAGCCAGCAACTAATTTGGTTCTGTCTTTAGTGTGTGGCCTACTGGCTGTTCCTCCACACTACACCGGAGAAAATTCCTGATTAAATCCTGTGTGTCCCAATAGGCCTGAGGTATTCCTGACAAAATGTCACACACACCTCTTTACCACCACCACCACTACTACTACTACTACTACTACACATACACACACAAACACACTTTACTTACTTCTTCCTGATGATGGTCCCACCTTGTGCTGCTACAAAGCTCCAGGAAAACACAGAACCTACAGTCAGAGAGAAAATATATAAAACTAATTGACATCTAACACACACACACACACAGTTGGTCAGTTGGTTCCTTTCCCCAACCGGGACGGAGACCGTCACTGCTCTGCTAATAGCACAATAGCCTGCTTGTGTCTATACTGACCTGACACTCTAGGATATGTGGCACTGAGCTTCTTTTAGCGAAGAGCCAAAAACCATTGCTGGCTCTTTTGTCATACTCGGCTTCTCCCTATACACCACAAATGACCTTGGAAAAACTTCCAGCAGTATCATAAAATTCCTATTAATAGAATTGCTTACATCTTCTCAGATACATGACAACATGGTCAGAACTGAATGGCCAGAGATAGATCATGATCTTGAAAGGCCAGTAGTCATAAGCATATTTTCAGGCCTTCCTGAAGTATACACTGAGACTGACTATCAAACAAAAGGAAGAATTGAGTTCCACAGTTTAGAAGCATATAAATAATACAAGTCCCAAAAAGTGAGATTAAACAGCAGGTCACTTTTGTGTTAATGTGCACTTTCAGCAATACAAAAAAGCATTTTATTGTACAATAGTCTACATCATGACAATTTATGCCTATAGTGTAAGACTTATATCTTCTAAAGACAAACTAGTTGTAATACAAAAAAAAACAATAGTTCTACACACTGTGCATGTTAAATACTAACACTGTAGGTGCACAGTGTGTAGAACTTTCGTATTTTTTGTATCATACACTAAAACATCTAAAACATCCTATTTGAATGACAACAACAAATCTTATGAATCAATAACCATGTCCATTAATTAATTTGTTTTAAACAAATGTTTTATTTATATACTAAAGTTTTATTTATATACTCATATATTTAGATACTACTATTTAGAGAATTTGAGAATTTGAGACATCTATGGCTTGGGGTATGGGGTCCTCCAATATCCCTGACAGCTAAAAGCATTGGTTCTGCTGGCTCAGTAGTATCCATGTCTAGTGCATTAAAAAACTCAGTTTCACTACATGATGGCACATTAAGACTGAAAAAATGCATCTATATATTGCTGTAATTGATTTTCATATTATTCTCTGGAGTACCCTTGTTGAGGACCAGGGCTGAGAACCTCTGCAGTAGAGTATGCTGTCATGGTGTTGGCCAAAATAAATTAATGAATAAATAAATAGGTGTTTTGTTTTTATTGTCTAATGGCTTTGCTTCTGCCCCTATACTGCACACCATGATTCACCTACCTATAGACTCATTCTCTTTACCATTAGCAGAACTGTGCTACACTGAAAACCTGGACTTCAATTGGCAAAAAGTAAATTGTGGAGATGCCCAACCTAGCCCCGCCCCCTGCCATGGTTGCTGGGCAGTAAACAGACAGACAGCTCGTTTCAGAAGGATTAAAATGTGAGGGATTTAGAGGAACTTCTGTCTCGGCAGCTCAAGCCAAACACCCTGAGGACATCCACATATGAATGCACATTTAATAACCACCAAAAATGTGATGTTCAGTCTTTGTGCTCTAGTAATCCTGGCTCTCTGGCTTGGAATGTTTCTTTGAGCCTCTGAGACACATTACTGCAGGGAGAATTTGTTTTTCTTTTGCTTTTATTCTCTTACCTTGACTAATGCCACTGAAATACCAAAGCTCTTGCAAAACTAGCGATACAGCAATCTTTCTTGTTTACTAAAACATATTTCTGGCCCTTTCTCTGGACTTCTACATAAACATGACAGGCTGTAAGTGTACAGTTTGGGCTAATGGTTTTATTAGCACTTTGATATTCCACAAAAATGCTTCCACAGGTTTCCAGTTGGCTTATAAAAATACAGCATTATAAAAATGAATGTTGCTTTAGGTGGGCCAGCCTGTAGTAGTTGAACAAATGATTGTAGCAAACCTAGTCATTGTCATTTTAGTCTCAGTTTAGAGCTCTTTTTCTAGTAACAAGCTAATAGGCTAACAACAGTAAAAAAAAGTGGCAGACCTCTAAAGGCCAACAGTTTGCTTTCATTCAAAGACCTCATGTGAACTCAGCTGCCTTTTTTTGTGTTCAGGCGTTCTGTCGGACCACTATGCTGTTACTGTGGTCTGCAGATTTTTGGTGGGTGTTGCAGCTTGGATAAGACCATCGCTTCCTTGTGGCAGAGGATCATTTTAGCTACTTTTGCAGCAGGGTACGTGTTTCTGCTCTTGTAACATTTTTAACCTGATAGTAGTTGCTCTACTCTAGACATCAGCTAGATACATTGTTAAAACAAAACAGTACAAGCATGGACAATTAGCACTTCTGATTAAGGACATTAATTATTATAATTGTACCAATTTGGGCAAAGTGTGCAATTTGTGTTTAAAAAAGTATTAAAGTACTAAAGGCAATTTCTGCAAGTCAAGCTGTTCGCATAACTGAACCATTCTGAAGTAATTTAGAGTGGTGTGACATGAAATGTGCAGTTCTAAAACAACTTTAGTTGACAGTGTTAGGAAACAAACATCCATAAGGTTTTTAAACGTACCTTTAAACGCTCCCCCACACAAAGGTATTATATTAGATGATCACTATTATGCTGTCTCATACATGAGATATTTGGGATTATCTCAAATACATGTTTTTCATGTTTTGAGATAAGACCCATAGAGGATATTGTATGGCAAAATAGTCCCCAAAGATAATTTTATGTTTTCAATATTACATATAAGAACTTTATAGGTTCACTTATAGGTTCACTAGTAATTGGATAACAGCTAATGGTTATATTTGCATTGCAGACATTGTAATGTCTGGTTTCTATTGCTACTACTTAAAAAATACAAACTGAGTTTGTAAGTTTGTGTAAAGTTAACCAGCTTATATCAAAACACTCTGAATGGCTTCATCTCAACAGTTGAATTAAGCAGAAATTATTAAAATTCAAAGGAAATCACTTTATATTATTCAATTCAGTCACTGAGCCTACTAACCCTCAGGCCTGAATTACACAAAAAGAGCTTGTTATGCTGAATCAGCATGCAGCCTCTATAAGTAAGATATAGGTTCTGAAGACACTTTGTGAATTTCAGGGACTGTTACATCCACATACAGAGACACAGAATGGAATAGTCCAACTACTCTCCATACCTCCCTCCCTCTCCACACACACACACGCACGTTATACACAGAGACAGACATGCCGGGTATATAGGTCAGTTTGCATGAACAAGCACGTTCATATAAGAGGATTACACCATTCTTGGCGAGGTAGGCTGTGCTACAAAAAAGACATAAAAAACAGTGTTAATAAATAAATAAATAAATAAATAAATACTACTACTAATAATAATAATAATAATAAATAATTGTATTATTATAGTAATGATTATAATTATTTTGATTAATACTGTTATTGTTATTATTTGTAGCAATAGTAGCAGTAGTATTGTTATTATTTACATAAGAGCAACATCAGTGTGTCTAACAGGTGCTTTAGATCATTTGGTAAAAGTAAATTTACCAATTTAATATAAATAATATACATAATATATTATATTGTACAAAATAATACATTAGACAACAAAACTCCAACTACTGAACTTAACCACCACTACACTTGCTGTTGCTCTGGTCAGTGCTACTCTGTTGATTGCTTCTCTGTCTGCCACCACTCAGCTCAATGTTCTGAGGACAGCTCATCCACTTCACATGCCTTAGGGAGTTATACATGACATAACCCATCACAGCACATGACCACTCTGTGCCAATCCACAACCCAGTGCCTGCAGCCTCTCAGAGAACGGATTTAAGGAGGGGAGAGAGGGACGCAGAAGAGAAGAGTAGACAAAAGGGCAACACAGTAATGTTCACAAAGCAGACCAAGTTTGCAGTAGCACTGTAAGCAGAAACAGAGTTCATCTGTCATAATCTAACCATAATTAATCTAAGTACCCAGATCTCAGCAGCAGGGAAAATAAAACAGACCACCACATATATACTACAACTATGGAATGTGGAATACATTGGAACGTGGAGCACTATCCAATAACTTTGGGGAGCTGGAGTGGCGTTTGTCATTCAGAACGTATTACCCAATATCAGTACCTAACCTCACTAATACTGTCCTGGCTGAATATTATTAAATCGTCACAGCAATGTTCCAACATCTAGTACACAGGTAGGTGTCCAATCCTTGTCCTGGAGAGCTACCATGCTTGAGACTTTGGTTGAAGCTAAACTCTGCTAGGTCATGGATCTCCAAAAAGACGATAGCCCCCCTTGATCTTGTATTCCTGTTAATTCCTTTGATTACAGAAGAAACGCTGAATGATCAGGTGACTACAAACTTTTGGACTGAGAGTATATGTTGCTACTCTTAAAGCTTCCTGCTCTTACTAAAGTGTTTTAACAGGGTGTATTTTCTTTCTTTTTTTGCAAATGGACTTAATTAGATTTTTTTTTTTTGATGATGATTTAAAGATCATCAAATTTAGTAATTGCACTAAAACACATACATCTGCTTCAGTAATATATGTAGATGCTAGAAGTTTCTTGAGAGACCGGTTGTTTCCAGTGGTTGTCAGTTTTTATGTTTATTGACATACGAGTGAATATGTGGCAACAATCTGTGATTATCCCTCATACAATCACTCCAAGAGCAATCTTTTCTAAATTGCTATGTTATTTTGACTGTAATAGGCATTACATTAATGATCGTAATTAATGTTGCTAGTTGTTACTATGGCAACAATCATTAAAGAACCTTACGGAAAACACACACTCTTTGGAACTTGTTGGAATGAGTGTTTTTTTAAACATCTTAAAATGTGAATATCAACTGTTTCTGCTCCTACATCCTCAAAAGCGCTTTGCTTACACAGCTGATGAAGGACTTCCGCCAAAAGCATCCTGTTTATTTAGAAACATTGCGTGCTATCTTGGAACTTTCCAGTATTCCAGCTGGAAGAAGAAAATTAAAACTCTACATATAAGTCTTATTGCTGGTTGACATTTAAAAACTAGTTTCTTAATGTTTAATGTGTTACAGACACCTGCTCAACTGGCATTTCTTATTAAACTAAATATATCAATAGGGAGGTTTGTACACACTTTGCAGCAGTAACACTCTCTTTTATGTTCAGCCACGAGAGCATTAGGTACATTAGACATCGAGGCTCCAATTCATTTTCAGTGATGCTCCATCATTTCAGAGAAAACACAGTTCCACTGCTATACACCTCTAATCAATGTTTAGTGACCCATTCCATCATCATGGCTTTCATATGGAGATTATACAAGCTGTGGGAACACAACTGAACAACTGGGACTGTTCACTACTTAGCATGACTAAGTTCTGCTAACAAGAACTTGATGATACAATGCATATCATACAGGGGTTACAATTTAATATATTGCAATATAATACAACTGCAGTACTGTAAGCAAGTAATTCACTCTGATTTTCGAAATGTAATTTTATAAAAGCTGTCATAGTATGAAAAAACACACCACCATATGCATTGGCTTGATAATATTAATGTTAGCGGTGCACCCTTATGCTACTTGTTTTTGAGGATCGGAATAGTATCACAAAATGCAATATTGCGATACTCAAGAATGTCAATATTTTCTTACACCCCTGCCAATTAGAAGGAGTGTTTGGATGCCTACGTCTCTTCTGTACTGGCTCCGCCCCTAAATCCATAATCTTTAGCGTAATGACGTTGTTCTGAAACGTCAGCATGCGGAAGTCAGACAAGGCGCGATTAACTCCAGAGACCGAGTGATGAGCTCCAATTTTTACAGTTTTAGTTTACATGTTTGACAGTCACACCGAGAGCCAGACGTTTACCTTTGTCCTCACGTTGAACTGCTCTCTCTTTCTCTCTCTCTCTCTCTCTCGTTTACATTCCACGTTTTAAAACTGTCAGGAACGGACGGCTTACTACAACAAGGGCACGACCTCCCTGCACTTTCTGACTAAATAAAGGCTAAAACAGTCTCTAGTTCAGCGTCCGCTTCGTCTAATGTGCGTTTAAGACGAACTAACCGTGAAACCACGGTGACACTATCGTGTCTCTGCGCCTCGTAAAATAGGCTGCTTTTGTTTTGGCTACAGTAGTATGCTACAGCTGTGCTTGTTACACGAGACTCATTCAGAAGCGTTGTCATTTTTTCCCACCGGTTTTCCGACATGTCCTGCACATCTGCGCCAGGATTGGCTAGCAGTGCATTCTCGCAAACAGAGGACAGCGCGTGAATAGTAAGGGCGGAAGGCGTGGCTTGTCGGAAAACGGGCGGTAAAAGCAGCGCCATTCAGTAAGCTCTTCACAAACTTCATTCTGTTTTTTTAATGGCCAGAGCTGTTATTGATTAATGGAAGCTCTTCCAAACAGAGCAGCGGTCCAAAATAACGTATAGTGGGGTCGAGCAATGATCATAACGTTATTAGACAATTGGTTAACACGTACATAATAAACAAGCAGCGTGAATTTCTGCTCATTTTACTATCACAGTCACTGTCGTAGTATCACTTGATGAGGACTGGCCTGCTCCGTCTGAGCCACTGGGCACAAAATAAAAGAGTGGCGCATAAGGGAGCAGGTCGAGTACAGCATGCGTACACACACAGACAGACGGTGTTGGCTTGGCAGGGGGGCTGGACTTCCTTGGGCTAAGTCATTTCTGACATCTAAAAGTAATGTAGTGTCTGCGCAAAATAACGATTTGACATAAATGAAGTCCAGTACGCCCCTGTGCGCTCTTTGCGGAAGGCTCTATGTTGGCACTTACCCAGCAGTTATGTGAGGTTATTTGCAGTCTTGCAGTAGTCCCGCTCCAATATTCAGCCCCCCTTCGCAGCAGCAGTCCCGTGGTCAACTATCCAGAGCCACACGATGTCAATCAAACAATTGAGGCACGCCTCCGTGGATTGCGTCACTGATTATGGACGAATCGGAGTAAAACCGCGCTTCCTAGCTTCCGCCTAGTGGAGGAGGAGAGAAAAGCGCTCAGATGAGTATTTAAATGACAGACAGAGAGAGAGATACAAAGCCGATAGGACAACTCATTCATCACTTTAGACACTTTGACAAATTGACATAGTTTACTCAATACAGTATAGCAATGCTTTATGTTTAGGAAAGAAGTAATAAAAAAGGTAATGAATGTCTGGAGCTTAAGCCAACAGGCTGATCGCAAGCACCAGAACATGCAGTACGCTCAAACTAGCAGGTAAATCAATCAATCAATCAATCAATCAATCAATCAATCAATCTATCTATCTATCTATCTATCTATCTATCTATCTATCTATCTATCTATCTATCTATCTATCTATCACATGCTTCCACTGAACAACTGTTATTTGTGTTATAATGTGGGGCACATAAATAGGCCACAAAATCTGTTCATAATAGTTAAGGTCACAAGAGGGCGCACTTTCCCACAAAACATCTAACACGTAAACGAATGACTTGCAGTCTGTGCACAGTGATAGGTCAGGTTTATGCCACATTATGGGGACCACAGACTATGCATATAAACACGTTATGGAGACTTTTTGTCCTTGTGGGTCTTCACAATGTGTATCGTTAAACTTTAAAAAATGTCAGAGTAAGGTTAAATATTTATGTGGAATATGTAACAATCCTGGAGCAGTGTTTTTTACAGTGTGTTTGTTTTGCATTAAACTGGAAATGGTACAAAAACACAATTTTTATGTTTTACTATACAAACTTTGTAGTTTCTGTAAATATATGGTCATTCCAAATTTATGTTTACCATTGTGTTACATCACCTTTCTATGTAACAGCACTTAATAATTGTTGGGGACCAGAGACACAAACCGATCCTGTTTAGAAAGCAGCTGTGCAACTGCACAGGGTCTTGTTGTATTATGAGGACTCAGCCATGCTCTTGTAGCATGTGCAAAATGTGCCTTGGCATTGTCATCAATAATCATGTGTCATCATTGTCATCAGTAAACATGTGTGTTCCTGATAATTACCCACTGTTACCCCCCATGTTACAAGAGACCATGGCATTTGAACTTTATGCTGGTAAAAATCTGAATGAGCCGAACGCCAGATCACAATACACAACGCCTGAAGCATAAAGAAGTCGGCAGTTTTTCTTGGCACTTTTGACATTTGACTTCTGCTGTGTCTAGTACAGTTTTAGCAGCCTGAACAATGGACAGTGTTTTGTGACCGCGGTTTGTCAAAATATTTCTGAACCCATGCGGCGGTATCCATCAAAGAAACATAATGGATTTTAATGCACTGCCCTCTGAGGGATTGACGGTGAGCATTCAGTTGTGTTTTTAACCATGCCATTTACACACAGAGATGGTGAAGTACCTAAAACCTTGTTATGAATAAACTATTGGATTTTTTGCTGATACCATTTTTTGGCAAACTGGTGAGCCTCTGCGATCTTTGAATTCTAGGGCTAGACCTTTCCTGGGTGCTCCTTTTATATGCCGTACAATAGAAAACTGTATTTACATTGGCATTGTTGAATAAGGAGAGCAACAGAAATGAAATGTCAGACTGTGCAGAAACATACCTTTTCAGGTTGTGAATAGGATGTTGGCACTTTTCATACTCTTTTCAAAGAACATGATTGATGTTCAACTTTAAACGATTCTGAAGTTGGTTCCTAATTGAATTCCTAATGTTCCATTCCATTGTAAATGCTAAGCTTGTTCAGGCAACGTAATATGTGACTATTTAAGGTAGATGGTAAATAAGAAGCCAACTTCAATACCCCCATCTTTAACAAGATGATGAACAACTTTAATTCAAAGTTGTTAGTTTGCTCTTAGTTTGCTCCAGACAGTTTCTCAAACCTTGAGCAGTATCAAGCAGGCTTCGCTCAGCATTTGTAGGGCAATTCTGTTTGCATCACAAACCGAATCTGTGAGTAACAGCACTGCTGTGTGGTTTTATCCACTTTTTGCCAGTTAAAGTCAAATGATGTTGAGATAATAGTTTTATAGTGAGCTATAACATTAATGTACCAAGATGGAATGTCTAAAAAAAATCAACCTATCTAAAAAATCTAATCTAAAAAAAAGGATCAAATCATAAGGTTTTAGACCAAAGTCACATACCTTCTATATAGACATCAGAGAACAGTTTAAAATGTTGAATAAATACATTCTATACTATAAATATAGGTCAAAGTAGATATAGACATCACTGCATTCCCACTCATGTTATATATAACAGATCCAAAAGATTTCATGTCAGTGACTGAAATAAAAGTTAAAGGGCCCATGTCATGCAAAAGTGTTTACAATGTGTTTGGAAAGCTACGTAAACAAGCTCATAAATATATATAGTATCTGCCTGTTCAGCCTGCACACTGAAGTTATAAAGAGTGTTTCAGCCTGGACTGCTTTTTGAACAAGGCACAAGGCAGCCAATCAGAACCAGAGCTACATATACCAGTCTTACAGGTACAGTAGCAAAAACAGGCTGTTTTAATGTAGGGAAAAATAACTGTCGTGAATTGGTCAAGTAAATATGAAGTATACCTGTTCTTGGCACAAAACGTTTGACACATAAGTGTGATATGAGTACCATATGGGAAAAAAATTAAAACAGATGATAAAAATAGGGTATGGGATCTATAAGGTTGAGTTCAAGTGCTGACACAGCCATGAAGAGAAGTAGAATACACCACAAAAATAAGAATACAAACAGGTGTGTGTAACAGAGTGTGTGAGACTGTGTGTTGGTGTATTGCACGCTTGGCTTCCTGATGAGAATAAACAGAAGACTCCTCTACAAACTATGTAATTAAGAAAAGACAATGCATACCGGAATAGACCGATGCTTTGAAAGCTGGGATAACCTGGGCAGTTCCATGCTGATGTGATGTGTTTAGGCCTACGCACTGATAGCGCTGTTAAGATACAGCTACTGTGCAAATAAAGGGTGTTAAAATGGAGTATATGGTTTACCATAAAGCAAATATTAAACTGCTGGTCTGGATATGTAGCTGGTAGGTCTGTTCCCAGGAGTGAACTATTGACAAATGTCACTGTCACAGCACATCGCATCAAGACATTCAAACAGCCCAAGCACACCTGTGGTTTTGTGCATTTCCTTAATAGAGACCAAACTGCAATGAGACATAAGCCTCTATTAGCATTGGTGTTGTCAAATCCAGTGTTAAAATAGCATCAACCATTTATTAACCTACAGGATGTTTCATTAATCACTCTACAGGTTGATCTGGTGATGCTGTATGGTAAAGAAATTATTTTGGGGGGATTTAAACATGTTATCTCTTGCAAATTGCACAGAATACAGAAGGCAGTAAAAATGTTCTGCCTTGAGACCATAACAAAGCAAGAATTAGCTCAAGAGAGGCTGATGATTCTAAATAAAGAAGTGTGGATTCATTGGATTTGATACATTTAAAGCTTGCAGTGTATGAGAAACATCACTGCTTTATTTCTGCAGTATCTGTACAGCTGTCTTATGATAAAACTACGCATCTTTATGGCAAAAGACCTCAGGATGTCAGTATAATCTTGTCAATACAGTGCAAAGGTCAGAGATTACCCTTCCTTTATTTATTATATTTAATGTTTATTTATCAGCATCAGGAAAAAAGCATGAAGCATATTAATCAGAAAATCATGCTGAAGCCTTAACAACTAAATATAATATCATTATTTGGTGTGTGCAACCTTTCCTTTCTCATTTCAGCTTCCATTCTTTTTGGGAGACTTGCTTTGAGATTTTCAAAGAAATCTGCAGAGATATTTTTCTCCAAATTGAAGTTTTAGAAGTTCTAAGCTTGCAGCATATGGGAAATGTCACCACTTTATTTCTGCAGTATTCGTACAACTGTTTTATGATAAAACTGCGCTTTATGGCAAATGCTTTCAGCTTGTCAGTATAAGCTTGTCAGTGCAGTGCAAAGGTCAGAGACTACCCTTCATTCATTTATAAGTTGTTCTTTTTTCAGCATCAGGAAAAAAGTAGAAATCATACTAAATAAGTATCTAAATTAGTCTCTAAATAATTCTCTATATTTCTTAATCCATTTGAGAAACTTTTTTCACCAATGTTCTTCTGACTTTCCACTTCCTTTTGCAAGTATATTATGTTTTCATATTTTATACCTGCTTGCAATTTAATCATGTTATTCAGAAAACCAAATATAGGTTTAGAAGCTTGTCATGTTATTAGTGTTATTGGTTATGTGGTCATCTACCTGGGCAGGGAATCAAACCCCAGAAAGCTGTGTGGAGGACACGTGATATAACTGACTACAGTACACCAACTGATCTACTTTCCTCAGAAATATCTCCTGACTGGAAATGATTAGGTCAAATTCTTTGTTTAGTGCTGTAGACTCTTTCTTGGTAGTTTTTGTAGACACATTTTATGGTGTATTAACATAAAGCTATTGGGAAATGACCTTGTGTGGCCTTTTCTATTGCAAAGTATTTAATTGGACATGTGACATGTTGGTGTTGACTAAGACTATACTATATATAGTATTATTAAATTAAATTTTCACATTTACAAATATGCTTTAGAATATAAATATATATATTTTTAAAAAAAAGTTTTTCGGAGGTATTTCAGGCAAGGTCTAGTTGCAACAAAGGACCAACTGGGTGAACAGCGCCACCCTGAGGCAGACCAGTTCTGCATCTCTGGTTTTTTTAAGAATACAATAAAATATGTTATAATAATAAGTTTTTTCTTCAGAGATCCCCAAGATTTTGTTTTTGAGAGATTGAGAGGGCCCAGACCCCCTGTATTTTGCATCTTAATTGTAAATTACTATGCAAACTTTATTTTAGACAGCACATTAGGAACATTGGTGGGTAATTATGTTGATTTCTGTGTACCATTTCAGGAGGCCTATTCCAGTCACTGGTTATTATACAATCAAGTAGCCTGAGGCCGCTTACTCCCTCTTAATCATCAGAGGTATTTAAACTTAGCTGGTCTAGTTAGTTGACCCTGCTTTCAAAGTTAAAAGTAATGCACTCAAATGAACAGAAACAATTCTGTGAAATTTCCTTGAGATGTTCATTCAATTTGCTGTCCTGTAGCAGAGTCAGATAGATACTAGCTTTAGGTGCCTAAATCAGCTTATGTGTAGGCTGTATCTGTCCCAGACTGATGAATGCATTGGAATGTTTAAGAAAACAGAAGCATTTCTTTCAAATATAGTGGTTTATTAGCACATCTATACTGTACAGTGAGTAATGTTCCTCTATTTATGAATGTGGTTACAGTAAAAGTGATGAACATAAATAGAAGAGGTATATGTACAGAGGGAATTTTTGGGGACTGCATGCAATCACTGACCCTCTACTGATCTTAGATGGATGTTGTGAGCAAGGAGATTTCTCAACATGGACACATTCAGAAGATCAAAACACTGCAGATGTCCTAAATGGACCAATGCCATTTTTCATTCTTTAAGAAACAGATATAATTGGTCTACTTGACATATCTACCTAGACATCCTGCAGCATTTTTTTCACACTGAAGGTGGCTATGGTTGCAGACATTTGCCACATGAATGAGGTCAGATGCCATTGAAAAAGTTGACAGGATGAGCACAGACGTGTTTAGCTACAGATGCTGGCTGACGTCACCACATCAACGGGTCATCGTATCTGTAAGTAATAAAAAAAGATGAAAGTCAGAACCTCTTTTCTTAATGCTGAAAGCAGTGAAAATATCAATCCTGTAGCTAAATCACTCTATGTACATGCTCCGTAAAGTCTGACTTATCAGTATTTGAGGAAAGGATAATTACTTTCTTACTAAATGATGGGCCTTAGGGAAAATCGATGATACTTGAGAATACATGAAGTGTACATCCCTGTCCCAGTCTGGAGCTCCTCTTACCTGGACTGCTGTCGGGTCTCTGTGTCTCCAAACAGCAGGTTTGAGGTTAGTGCATCAGCGTTCGACCTTTTTCCATACCTGAAGGAGGAAGAAAGAGCAGGGAGCTCATTTACGAAAAAAGCAATGCTTTAGTCTGTCCAGAACTTAGCTTTTAAGTAATCATTCTCCTCATTTGCATTAAGTGTACTCCAAGAGTACTTTTAGCGCCAATTATTTTCATTGCTCATTTTTTTATGCAAGAAATTCTTTTTTGCAGTACCCTTTTTGCCCCACTACCTACTCTGTATGCTGTGTTATGCAAATTGTTGGCAAGGAAGGCAAATGGGTGAGTTAAGTAGCTAGGTCAATTTCAGTTCATTTGGTGAAACCTAACAACTTGTAGAAAACTTTTCAGATGTCTGCGGCATTGAAGATCCAATTAGCACAAATTTTACTTTTCTTTTCTTTTGGACAGAAGAACAACGTCTTTACAGACATAAGAATTTCACAAAATCAGAGGTGTCTGTTTTTGTCAACTGTCAAAGAAATGCAATTAAAATCCTCAGCTGTCTCATTTCACAGTTGGTGTGTCTTTGAACAGTGAAAGACCTGCATTTAACAGAAGCTAATCTTTAAAGCAGTGAGTGGGAGGCTCTTAATTAGAGAATCAGCGGGGCATTCTCTGTGGATTAATACCGACCTCTTAGAGGCAGCTCAATAAAAAAAATAAATAAACAGCCTCATTCCGCAGCAAGCCGAATAACAGCACATCTTTTTCTACGCTGGAAAAATTGTATTTGTTGTTGTAGCTAACCTGGTTGCCTAGCTGAAATTGTAAGTCAACATTACATATGTTATGCTATCCCATCACATTGGCCGTTTAAAGCTGTCTTGGCAAAAAGGGGAAGTTATGATTAACATATATGTGATGTAATGTTGCCATAGTTTTTTGTGGTGTCTGTCTGAGGGATTTGTTAGGATATATGTTGTCATATGATGTGACATATAATCCTATTGAAAATAAGTAAGTCATCCTCTACAGGGAATAAACCTGTAAGCAACACATTGGAAACAATAAAACATAAAATGTGGCATTATTTTTGCCATATTATATATGTGTGTGTTTATATATATGCAAAATTCAGTAGAAACAGTGGTTGTGTTTATTCTTTTTACAAAGAAAATCAACAACGCGTGGTTTAACCAGAGGTGCCATAAATTTTGCATGTGGCACTATACATTAAGAAATTACAGATATATAATAGCAGACATGTAATACTGCTCTGAAACCTTTTGGACTGAGTGAACACTACAGTTTTATATATTAATTCTTTGATAATTTACAATAGAATCTATTATGTTTCTACATATATTTTCAATATAATCTACATAATAACAATCCATAATACAATAGTGCTTTACAGTACTTCTGTAATAATAAGCATTAGTTTTGCTTCATATAACATTTATGCACTACTGTCTTATGTCATCTACAGTACTGTTGTAGTTTAGAGAACTACAATAAGTGTACAAATTAAGCTTACTAAAAGATTCCTGTAGATTAATTAGGGCTATATATCATTCTTGCCAGGGGCAAGAAAACCAATGAAGCAATGAGAGGTCGGGATTTCCCACCTCTGCCTTGTGATGAGGTTGATATAGTGCCTCAGGGCGGAGTAATACTTGGCCAGCTCCTCGGCAGGCGCGTCCTCTCCAGGGTTGTCCGGTTTTGTTGGGTATCCATCCGCCAGTGCCGCCAAACACAGTAGGAGCGCGCAGGCAGCCCAGGCGAAGAGCACAGAGACCGGAGGACGCATCACTCACACTGAGAGAGAGAGAGGGAGAGCGCTAAAGGGAAACACAGAACAGGTAAAAAATCCCCCTGTATTACTTTTTAAATAAGAAAGACGAATAAACGGGGTTTCTTCTGAAAAGCAGGCATAATAAAAAAAATCACAAATCTGACAGAAGCTCCTGAAATATTCATACAACTCCGAGTTATGTTACTAAAATGCATAGAAACACTATAAAACGTACTCCAGAGATAAAAACAAACACAATTTTGTAAAGCGTCTACTTGTCAAAGCGTCTTCTTGTCAAAGAACATACAAATTACGTGTGACATCTTCCAAACTTCTTTCCCTAAACGGAAACTCTGCTGAAAATCTTTGAGGGAGACAGATTTATATTTTCCTAGTTTGTCTCACAAATTCAGACTTACAGCGAGTGGAGCTTCAGGTGGTCTTCTGTCCGTGACTGACTCGGGGGTTTTCGGTTCTGAATCGTGTCTCGCGCTTCCCGGGCAGTTTTATAGCTGCGCGGCTCGTGCAAAGGAGGAGGAGACGGGTGAACATCAGCAGTCCAACGTCATGGGTTAAGAGCTCTGTCATCATCCTCGCTTACGTCGGTTAAACAGCTAATTGGAAAAGCGTTTTAATCGAATCCTCAAAACATTTCAGGTGGGATTACATACTTTCTAAATAGCTGTGTCCATTAAACAGGCAGATAAACAAGCCCTTACCTGCAACTAGGATGTCATGGTCCCCAGTGCACACAACATGAATGCCTCCTCCCATATGACAGTAACTTAAAAACTGCAAAAGTTCAATAAAATCAAAGTGTTTATTTCACTTGCTATATAGTTATGCCTCAAACAAGTTTATACTCTCAACACACGGCACTTCCAGGCCCAGGTTATCAAGTTATCAGACCCTGGTGGTCTCCTACCTGGGTACCTTCTTGGGTGATTTGGGAATTTTGTGTGATGTCACAGTGGGCTCCATTTGAACTATGCAGCACTATGGTGGCAGCACACTGGTCTCGTACGTAATGTGGCCAAGAACCACCTACCACTGTAGGAAAAGCAAATTCGGCTGATACACAAAACAACACATCACAAGCCTGCTGTTTGGCATGATGGAGGCAGTCTTGAAAACAGAGTCACAACATAAACAGTTCCTCAGGAAACACAGACGTATAAGACGGATGGAGTAGGCTTAGACTACTGTCCACTAGGCTAAACTTAGGCTGGAACAACAAAACACGCAGAACCACTGCAAACCAGTACACGGAACATGTATACATGAAAGTGCGGACCGACAGAATGCAGCTGACAAAATCCTGACAGCATGGCCAGGTTAATGCATTAAAGATATCAAACTCTCGGTCTACATAGAGAATCTGTGGCTGAGACTAGCAGCATTGGCCGTGTCAGCACTACAAATGTATATATTTCTATGCAAATGAGACAAAGCAATAGCAAGATTATGCACACATCAATAAGACCACAGGTTAATATATACCCAACAACAGGTGCATTATATATATTTATTACAAATATATTTACATATATATATATATTATTGTATATTATTTTTTCTCCTTGCTGTTAACTTGAGCCATTTGTGTGGTTTTATGTATCAAACACTACAATTTATTTTTACATGGCCATTTCCAACCTCTCTTTATCCCTGAAGAATGAAACAGGTATCGAACATAGTAGTAGGTTAGTATAGAACAAAGTATCATTTCTTACTATGCCTTTAAGGCTGATCTAGGATAATCAAGCTCTGTTCTGGTTGGTTGTCCTGTATTGTGCCTCATCCATAGCAGAAACATTCCTTAGAGCTTCAGTAAAAGAGAATGGTTCTAAACTGCTGTAGGCTAAAAAGGTGAATACATGTAAATGGGTTGGTTCCTGTGACATCACAGAAAATTCACAAACAGGCTGTTTTCACTCTAAATAGGCTATTTAGCTAGCTAGCATAGCTAACTTGCTGTTTAGCTTATTGCTTACTGTTCTACTGTGCACACACTTACACAATGTTACAACATGTTTACATTTACACAGAATAGTCTAGAGAGTCAAACAAAGCTTTTGTTTTTCTCTATCGAGCATTAATATGTGCAAAACCAATTTGTGGTCACTACTATAATCACTAATAACATTAGCTTCTCATTAGCTTGTCATAGTTAGTCTTCTGATGTAGTTATAATCTCTACAAAGTAATAATTACAAAACTATAAATCAACATATCATCATACCACTATGGTTTACATTCTGAGCTGTTATTGGTCATATAATGTTGGTGTAACTTCATCTTCATGCAAGGAAGATTAAAGAAGTAAAGGATTCACTAAATTGTGTTTAGCTTCAGCTGCAAGTGTTACACAAACACAGAGGATCCTCTAAAAACAGGAAACCTAGAAAACAGAGTGAACATAGAAAAGAGGGAAAACGTTAAGTATATCTATTATATGTTCTGGTATATTTGATATTACAGTCTTAAGCACAGTGTCATTTGACCATTATTGACCATGTTTTTTTTTTGTTTTTTTTTTGTTATGATTGAATTTGTTGTAAATTGTGGCAGGAAGTGAGCTACTTCCATTACAACAGAGTATGAGTTTTCTGCCAGAAGTGTCTTCAAACTGTTTACTTCTGAAGTAAACAGTTTGCACATCACTGCTAGATCTTTAACACAGGTGACTAAAATTTTAAATTAAGCTTTGGAAATGGACATCCTTTAATTAGGTCTCACTTTTGCACACCCCCAGGCACATCTTTGACTCTCTGTATCATCAAATTTAAAGGTGGTCAGTGTAAATGCTAAATGGTTATGTTAAGAAATTGGATTTTTCTGTGATTTATAAATGTATACTTGTGTCAACAACACTATGAGAGCCTCAGTAAAGATAGGAGTGAATACTGAAGGCCAAGTGTATTCAATTGAAATCACTTTGCAGAGGTCTGTTTTTGCTGTGACACGAAAGAGTGTTTATGTTGATCAGTGTTAGAAAAAAAAACAAAACGCAAAAACAAATGAAATCCAGAATGACTCAGTGGTTCGTTATACTGAAGTATAAAAAACATCCAAGGAGATCAGTACTTTTTAGCCTACTTTTTAACATGAAAAGCAAGGGTTGCTTAAGGATTTTGTAAGCAGATCCATCAATACAATTTTATTTGTAATCTTGTCATCACCGATTCATGAAACAGCGCTAATTTCAGTTAGAAAACTACTAAAGGTTAACACCTAAAATGACCCTTAACCTGCAAGTGACAAACACTTGGTTGTGGGTGTCAGTTGTGATTCACTTTTAATCAGGTGTCTTTACTGAAAACAACATAGTTATGTATTGTCCAGCAGGCCAATAAAGAAAACAAAATCATTTAGCATTGTGATTGTGGTCTTGGCTTTTTGCATTTAATCTAAGGGAGAGGTCATTGCAGCCTTGCTGGCAATTAGATTAGAAATAATGACATATTACAGCACTCAAACGGAAGGGCATTGGTGGCCATGGCCGTATGACCTCTGTGAGTCAAGACAACAAAAAACATGTCATCAACAACACTGTAGTAGGGACTAATCAAAACCTAATTTGCCAGCATCAATGGGCCATGTCACAGAGGTACTGTATTTATTATAGATGTGTCTCAGCATTTGACACAATAACAGTGGTCACAGTAAAAGAAGAGTTCAAACTGATACTTACTCTGCCACTCAAAAATCATGACTGATTATGATTGTGCACCATCACATATCAGAGATCCTCAGCGAGAATGAATTGAACTGATTAATTAGGTTAACGCTGAGCATGATCTTCTAGCTTTAAGTTATTGTGCAGTTTCAGTGGTTTGTGTGAGCAAGTTACAAAACAGCCTTCTTTTGGTTGGTTGATAAAAGTGACTTTGTAGCAGTCCAGTTAGATTCAAGACCAAGACTTGTAGTTGAGTCAAAGAGAAGACCAAGCCTTTATAGTAGTTGAGTTTGAGTCAAGACCAAGACTTTGTGGTAGTTGAGTCTGAGTCAAGACCAAGAATTTGACCATGTTGTATATGGTATATTTAAATTAACTTTGTTCTGATTCTCTGAGTGCTCATTAAAAAGTTGTCTGGGTTGAAACATGCTTTGTAACCTGCCCATGCGCATGTTCATCTGCAGTAATGGCTTCTTGACAGCTAGAAAGTCTTACAGACGTATTGAGTTGTCCTCTCACAGCGTAAAAATGAACAGACCTGTGAATATTTTCAGATTTAAGCAAATATATATATATATATATATATGTGTGTGTGTGTGTGTGTGTGTGTGTGTGTGTTTGTGTGTGTGCGTGTGTGTGTATGTTAAATCACATCATTATTTAATATATACACACATACAGTATGTATATTTATTTCCCCTATATACATATATATAGGATAGGCAGAGTCTATGAAAAGCCCAGTCCTTTAGGAGCAAAGATGAGCAGAGGATCACCAGTTTGAGTGTGTGAGAAAATTACTGAATTTTTTAAAAACAATGTCTGGTAGATATTTTCATATTTTACCTTCAGTGGTGCATAACAAAAGATATAAGATTTAAACATTAAAGGAATTGCCTTTAAAAGAGGCAAGCTAAATAATAAGACCACACTGGAGCCCACATTCATTGGCTTAGGATTACTTTGGCAAACTTTTGTTGAGCATTACAATACATAGTTATATCCACAATTGTCAGTTAAAATGTTACTGTGCCAAAAGGAAGCCTTATGTTAGGAGTGTCTAGAAATGCCATTGAATTCTCTGGCTCTGAGGTGTCTGGGATGGCTAATCACAAAGTGATGCTGCCTTCACAGCGACATGTTTCCCATGCATTTTTTTAACAAAACAATGCAAAACCACACTCTGCACACACTTCAAAGGCATAGCTGAGAAAGAAGAGTGCATGGGGTATTGAACTGACCTGGCTACAGTCCTGACTTATAGACTTATAGTTCCCAATAGAAAATATGGGGTGCATTTTAAAACACAAAACTCAACAACAAATATTCCATACTGTTGCACACATTAAAGCCTATGTTTGCAGGAATACTAAGACAAAATTATACCTGAAATGCTTTATCACTTGGAGTCTTCAGTCTCTAAACATCTTTTAAGTGTTATGAACAGGAATGGCAACAGAACAAAGTAGTAAATACTTTATTCTTCCAACTTGTAAATATGTTGCAAGAGTAAAAACTGAAATAACTGTTTATTTTGGGGAAAAAAACAATAAAATCCATAATACATCAGGTAATGTGCTAGTGTTGTTTGTATTGATTTCAATATAATACAGGTAAAAATAATAATAATTGTTTTTAGTTTTTATTTTAATTTAACATCCTGCCAGCTTTTCCTGATTTGGGGTTGTGCATATACTGTGTGTGTATGTATTATTTATATACAATATACAATACACTATATATATATACACTTGTGACGATATATTTTTGTCTTTTTGACTCTTTATTGTAACCACCACTGAATCATTTGTACTCCTACTGTTGCAGTTAATATTGCCTGCCCACGACAGTACTTTTTTGGACTCTTTTGCTGTTGCAGTACTTTTGTTCCGTGATTGGCACAGTTTTATTTTTTTCTGCCAGCTTTATCGTGAAAACCAGTTAATTATTCATGAAAGAGGTATTGTTACAACAACATAATTACATTGTAATGCAAATCTGCCCAGTAGATTAGGAAAAAGTTATATAATCACCAGTTTGGAAAGGCTGTTTTGAGGTACTTTCCTGCTAAATGAAGAGTTTAAAATGTCAACATTATTTCAGAACACTATTTTCAGACATAATGTGCCTGTGATTACCGTATTTTAAAGGCTTATTCAATACAGCAGCAAAACATCAAACGTCCCCATTCTCTTAGAAATTAACGCCTGTTCCTGTTCCTGCTCTGAAATGGTCAATTAAGATACGTTTTTAGTTCAGCTTAGTGTGGGTGGGATTTAAAAGGCTCTATATAAGCAAGGTAAAAGTAGAAGAAGGAAAACAAAAATATAAACGCTGTGACAGGGCCTGTATCCTCTGGTGTTCTGCCTCCAGGCTGGTGCTGTGTTGTAGGTCTTAAGTCACAGGTCATCACCAAGGTTTGATGGAACTTTAATAAAACCTCCTGCATCTGTGTCTGACCAATAAAATCATGTCACGGCTGTGTTACAAGCTGCCACTCAAAATGATGCTGCCTGGGAGGCCAGAGCAAATAGGGACATGGCAAACTCCAGCACTTGGCACTTTTGTGGAAATACACGCACACACACACACGCACGTTGCTGTCATCATCATTATCATGCTAAAACATACTGACCTCAGTAACCTTTCAAGTGAGAATTCCTCCACAGGATTAATGGGCTGTGGGGCTATGTTTAAATTTGGTGAAAAACAAAAGTACATGAAAAAAGCTTTGCATAAGCACATAATCAAAATTATGTTAATTATTGAAATTTGCAAAATGACATTTATTTTAGACATTCTATGTTTGAGATAAAAGCTCTGTGGAATCTGAGCTACAAAGGTCTTGAAGTTTTGAATATTTTAATTAAATTTAAATAATGAAATAAATAAGATTTTTGAGTCTAGCATTATACATTCTCCTATAATAAAAAAGCAATGTGTAAGATGGTGCAACCTGTTGAATTCATACTCCCAACAACAGGGGGCAACATATCTCCAGAAAGTTTGGTGTCCACCCCTATCATAAGAAACACACAGTCCCCCTCTTCAAATTAATAGCAGAATTAATAGCAGTTTACTTACCACTTACTTGGTATCTGCTTACTGACTCTCCATAAACCCACTGCTTTCTGGTTAAAAGGTGATAAAGTCTGACTAGTTAAGTAATGTCCCATAAAGGGATTTGAACTTGCAACCACCTGGTAAAGTGTTCCACTGAGTCCTTGCATACATCAGCTTCTGGACTACTTTATTATTATTTTTGTCGTGATGTTTTTAGGGTTTTTAAAGTGGCAGCTTGGCAAAGCCTCAAGTTTAGACGCTCAAATCCAAATTCAGGGAAAGGTCATTGTTTAGGTGGCTTTACCGAGTAGCACTGAGCTTCTTTTTTGGTGTTCTTATAATATGTTTGTATAAGTTATTGATGATCTACCTGCTAGCTTTCATGAGAGTTGAGTAAGCTGAGAGTTGAGAAATCCAAGTAAATATAAAATGCTGTTTCTAACCAAATTTAATTTACTGTTTGAGTTCAGTTTCACTAGCCACACCCATGCATGATTACTGCTAGATCTTGTGAATCTAAATATCACTTGAATAGAACCTTTCTGGAAATGTGAACTAACTAGAAGGTCTCAAAACACAATGTTCTAAAGAAATTCAAATACACATGCAAAACAAAGTCATTGGAATTTAATGATCTGTAACGTGTTACAAAGCTAAGGCTATGGCACTCGAACAAACCGCAGTGGGAGCCATATCTAAAATGGAGAAATTTTGTAACAGTGGTAGAAGTGGCTGGCCTATCTAAATTTCATCCTTAGTGCGTCAAAGGCTCATCCTGTGGGTCACAAAAGAACCCAGATGAACATCTAAAGAACTACAGACCTCCCTTGTCTTAGTTTAGGTCAATGTACATGATTCCTCAGTAAGAAGGACACTGTGCAAAAATGGCATCCATGGGAGAGCTGCAGGGGGCAAATCACTGCTGACCAAAAAGAACACAAAATCTCACATTTGTCAAAAACATTTAGAACATTTAGACGCCCAGGACTTTTGAGATAATATTTTGTGGACTGATGAGTCAAAAGTGGAAGTTTTGAAGAAGACTTGGGTCATTATACAAACGCTTTATAGAATATTATACAAATATTTAAACATGGTAGTGGTAGTGTGAGGGTCTGGGGCTGCTTTGCCTTTGCAGGACCTGGATGACTTGTCATAATTGATGGAACCTTGAATTCTGCTCTATTTTCTATTGGAAAATTCTGAATGTGCTCTACTCAGTTTGTGACCTAAAGCTCAAGCAAAGCCTAATTAGGACTATTCTGCAAAGAAGCAAGGTGAAAAATTCATCGCAAGTTATTGTTTGCACTTGTTACTGCCATGGGTGTGGCACAACCAGTCATTAGGTTTAGGGGGTACATTTTCTTACTTTGTCACATGGATGATAAAGATTTTGAATAAATCTTTTTCTTTAATAAATAGAATGATCATTTAAAAGCTTCATTTTGTGTTTGCTCGTGTAGTCCTTATCTTATATTAAAATGAGCTGATTATCTTAAACATTTAAATGTGACAAATTATCCAAAAGAAATCAGGTTGGGGGTCAAATACTTTTTCACAGCAATGTATATATGCATCTATAAGCTGTGACTTCATAATGATAATAATGGGTTTTAGTGGTTAGTACAGAGACGTTTCCATCAGACAATCAAGGCACTTTCTTAAATGCATCAAAGTTGTTTGAAAAAATTCACATGCAACGTTTTCTGACTCATGGCTCATTACCTTTGTCATTACCACTCTCTCTCCCTCTTTTTTCTTGCATGACTTTTTTCTATCTTAAGCCCATTACATAAAAGGCAGTTGTGTTAAAGACGGAAGTTATAGAAACAGAAAAAGGGTCTGTGGTCAAAAGACAGCAGGACTAATTCCCCACCACTTATCCTGTCCTTTGCTTTCTCTCTCTGTTTCTCTCTCTCTCTCTCTCTCTCTCTCTCTCTCTCTCTCTCTCTCTGTCAGCTAAAAGGCTTGTCGTCATGAAAGTAGTATTGAAAGTAAACATTTTCTTCCTCTCTTATATTTTTACTATGTTCCATTTCCCCATGACCATGACAGTTGGTACATTTTTCATATTATAAATATAATATAATATATATTTGTTATATAATATATATTTGTTATATAATATATAATATATGTATTTACATATATATATAAATATATACAGAGACACTATATGGACAAAAGTATATGGAAACCCCTCTAAATTACTGAGAACACAAAGGCATGCAATCTTCACTGACAAACATTAGCAGTTGAATAAGTCATATTGAAGAGTAACTTTAAACACAGCACTGTCATGGGAATAATAATAATAATAATAATAATAATAATAATAATAATAATAATAAGAAGAAGAAGAAGAAGAAGAAGAAGAAGAAGAAGAAGAAGGGACCTTTCTTTTAGGTTAAAATATCAAAGTGCTATAATGGTAAATTCAAAACAATGATAAAAGCATAACATTTAGAAAAAGACAGTACATAACCAAAATAAAAAAAAAAAAAAACAAGTAAGTGTCTCTGGAACAGTGTCTGTGGAACCCTCAGGAAATCTGGCAAGGGGCAGCTGAACAAAAGACACATTTACCTAGTGTACGCTGTGGAAAAGATGATTAGTGGTACACATGAGATTGAATTACAGCGTATGAGAAGTTCCTTGAAATAATCTGGTGCATTTCTGTGAACACAATGAAAAATTAGGGGAGGAATGCCCATTTTGAATTTGATGGCAGCAGCACATTTCAAAATAGGCAACAGAAGACTGATAAAGTTGTGTAAGTCAAAAAAACATCTCACAGCCAGTTAGGTTAATTGGCAACATGTCAGTAACATGAGTATAAAAAGTGGAAAAGTGTCCTGTGGTCCGACATCATGGATGCAGTGTCCTCTGTACAAAACAGGAGACGAATTATCCAGCTTGTTATCAGTGGGCATTTTAAAAGCCAGAATCCATGATGGCATGAGGGTGCATAAATGCACATGGTAGGGGTGACCTGCATATCTGTAAAGGCAGCGTTAAGGCTGAAGGATATATATGTTTTTTTAAAGGAACATATCCAGACAATGTCTTTTCCAGCTTTCAGGCCTTGCTCATTTCAGCAATACAATGCCAAACCACATTCTGCATGTACTATATTACAACACATGCGTCCATAGCAAATGATGCTAAATTGATCTGCCCAGAACCCAGACCTGTCACCCACTGAAAGCACTGGGTGCATTATGACATTAAAAATAGGACAAAGGAGACCTTGAACTGTTCACCAGCTGAAATCCTATATCAAGCAAGAATGATAAAACATTTCACTTTCAAAACTACAATTGGCCTCCTCATTTCCCAGAGTGCCAATAAAAGAAGCACTGTGTGGTTGATAGTTGAACAGATAACTCCACCACCTGCCAGTAACCTACCACCCCACGTGGGAAACTGGGGTTCGATTCCTGGTCTGGGTAGCTATGCTCTACTACACCAATAAGAGCCCTTGGTCAAGACTCTTAACACTACATTGGCCTACCTGTAACATGATTAACACTGTCAGTCGCTCTGAATAAGAGCGTCAGCTAAATGCAATAAATGTAAGAAGAGGTGACATGACCTATCCCAACATGTGTCACGCTTGCTGGCTCCCTTCTCACCCCTGATCTCCTGGACTCCGTTTCCCATAACCCACCACCTGATGACATCATTGTCACATGTCTGCCGGCTCCCAATCCTGTTTTGTTTTCTAGATCCAAATCACCCAAATATTGATCACACCTGTTGTTAATTCAGTCTGTTTGTACAAATACTCCTCTCTCCCACTGACCCATTGTGAAGTATTGCCACTCTGTGCGTACCGAGCGGTTCTTTCTGTGATTACTCTTGTTTGCTACTCTGGTTTTGACTTTATTCTGATTTGCTGATTTACTCTTTTGTCTTTGCCCTTTTGGTACCTTGGTGCTGTTCTGATTGTTTGCCTGGTTTTGACGTCCGCTTGTTTCTTGACTCTGACTCTGTCTTGCCCTGTTATGTCCACCTTGCTCTTGTTGCTGCTGTGTTTGATTACAGATCTGCTAAATAAACTCGCCTTGCTTTTAGCTCAGCGCTCGTCACAATCTGTTTGTCCATCAACACAACATGAAACAAGTTAATGACATCAAAGGTGCATATTTTCAAAAAGCGATACAGTTTCTCAGTTTAAATATTTAAATATTGTCTTTGTGCTATTTTCAATGTAATAAGGAGTTTAAATGATCATCTGTTTGGAAATGAGGTTGCATGTTTTAAATTAAGTTTTACATAAATCCAAAATTAATCCAAAAAACAAACAAATTTTTTTTAAATGATATGCTTCCAACTTGTGGCAGCAGTTCATTGTTGTTCATATTACACCATGACTATGTCCCTGTGCACATGAGCAAGTGAACTCCATAAAGGCATGGTTTGTTGAGCTTAGTGTGGAGGAACTCCAAGCCGCCAAACATCTTTGGGATAAACTAGAATGTCGATTGTGAGCTAGGTCTTCTCATCCAGCATCAGTGCATGACCTCACAAATGCTTTTTTGACTGAATGGGCACAAATTCTCACACACTCCAAAATCTTGAAGAACCTTCCCAGAAGAATGGACGTACCCCAACTTGTATAGCTGTGATGGTTAGATGTCCACATACTTTTGGCCATATAATGAATATATAAGTATCTGCATGCTTCACTGAGGGCAGTGGTGAAGGAGGAATTAGAAGCCTGCACTGGAGTCCTTTGACGCACAAAAAGGAGAAATCGTCTTTGATTCTCTTCAAGGGAAACATATTGATTTTGTGTGGCTGCTGCTGGCTTTTGTCTTTCTCCAATTGCTTGAGTTGAATAAACAAAACCGTCAGCTCGGCACTCTTCATCCCTTCTCCTCATCCTCCTTTCATTCTTTAAAGCGGTGCAAAGCGGACTAAAAATCTCAGAAGAGTGGAGACAACTCATCGTGCGCAATCACAGCCATGAGACAGCTCTGTTTTTTAAGGCTCTTAAAGAAAAAAAATTAAAGATGTTCCTTTGACACACTTTTCAGCTTCACTGCTTTTGACTTTTTTTTCAATAAAGTGAGAACCAAACAAAATGAAGTAACCTCTATAGAGAGGCAAAATCATTACCTTGATGGTACTGTCCTTCAGCATACATCCAACAGTGTCTATGAAAGGGCCATTTGATGTTCATACACAAAGCCAAATTCATTAACAGTCACATGAGATATATACAGTTTTTCTAGGTTCTGAGAATCAAATATTTAGCCGTTGCCAAAGCCAAGAGGTTTGACACAACTCTCCAAGCAGACTGGAGGCAATGCCAACTTGGTTTTGTTTGCTCTAAACAGAAAAAAAAAAAAAAAAAACATTGTGGGTGTTATTTATTCAGAAGCTGATCTCTGATTCTTTCATGCTGTTGTACTGGCACATAATTGAGCTGGTTGACAAATTGTCAATTTACGTGCAATTTACATATTGGATAGGGATGTTAATATGGTTTAAATAACACCTTAGCATGTTGTCCTTGTAAATAATAATTTGAAAAATTACCAAAAGTGAGAAAGATGCAACTTAGCCTGCTCAGTAAGATGTCATATAGACATGCAACAAGTTAAAGAAAAAACTAATAAATTTTCTTGGTAAGGTGTTCACTGGAAGCTTCAGTTTACACTGAAAAAATGCCTGATTTAAAAATGTACTTCTGTGTGTTCTATGTGAATGAAAAATGTCATATTTGCACAATTACTATTGTTAATTTTATTTATTTTTCTTAAGACATTTGTGGAAACAATACACACGTGGTGGAAAGCAGAAACACATCAATCCGAAATCTCAAGCAGGCATTTGGTTGTGTTGCCTATGATGGCAAATGATTTACATAATTTCCATTATTTTACATCATCAAAACATTCAGGGACCACACTCATTAGAAGAGACCACTGTCATTGGGATAGATGTATTTCATCATAGGACAAAGGTGATCCATCAGAATAACTGTTTACTAATATATAAATTGACCTGTACCATGCCATAAATACCAATGACCCATACCATGCCCCCCCTTCTGTAGGTATGGTCTGAAACAGGTAGTGCTGCAGACCAGTGGTGGAACAAAAGTATGATATTGTGTTAATGATGTTTATGAGAAGAATACAATACTTGATATAGCCAACTTCTCAATAGCACACCGAGTGGAGTTCTTTCCAAGGCTAACAATTTCACAAGATGAAATAACAGGCTTATCGATCTTAAATCCTAAATAACCTTATCTATCTTGTTTGCTTTCAGGAAGCTAGCTTAGCATCAATATAGAGCTACAGTACTGTTTCCCCCCGGTTGTCTTGATTTATTGTACTTGGCCCTTTGTACAGCAGTAGCCTGAATTGTCACTACCAGGCAAAATATAGTCTCTACAGCAGCATTTAAGGTACGCTATGGAAAATTTGAATAAGAAGTCAACTTGAAGCCTACTCTAGTTAGCTTTAAGTGAGATTCATGCAGTTGTCAAGCATTGTATACTTTAGTCTCTATGAAAAGGGTATTAAAAATGATATTGAAAGTGATATTACTTTTGAAGGCTTTAAAAATTATATAGATTTATCTGTTTGATTCATTATGTAAAGCTGGCCATTTACTATCACATTTACAAACCTTTTTCCCATTTGCATGTTATAATTCTCTAGATGTTTGAAAAGCGCTTCTAATGTTAATTCTTATTTGGCATGTTTCTTGATGTTTTTTGGCAGAACAGCGTCCAACAGCGTTTCTTAGATTATTTGTACAATAAAAGAAGGGAAAAAGCAGATCACTGTATTTAGTGTGTCTAACCTTTGTCTTTATTGCAGATTTGATTATTCTCTCAAGAATTCCTTAAGGAAATCTGCATTTTGAGTACTTATGTGACAGGTTTGCTGGTCTCCTAGGTCTTGCATGTTTTGCAAACATTGTATGCTCCCATATTATTCTTTTAATATTTTTTGAACTCCAGTTTCAGACTTACTATGCAGGTTTATTATATCCAATATCCACAGAAATATATCCTAAAAAAGAAATAACTTAGTAATACTTCGCACTATATATGTACTATTCTATATATGTGGACCTGGTAAGATTGACATTGCATGTAGATCCAGTACCAGTAGGTACAGTACCACAGTCAAAAGTGTAAACATGGCTACTCATAGAAGGTTTGCTCATTTTTAGCTCTATTTTTCAGACATCTCATCAAGTTGGAACTGGTAAGCATAGTCCTGTAGATGTCTTTAAGATAAACATCCCTTTAGTTGGATGTATCTCAACTTTTGACTGGTACTGTAGGTGTACCTAAGGGGTTAGTGAGTGTATGTTATCAAACATGTATTTAATGGTGACCTGTTTTACGCACTCTCTACAACTGTACAATTGCAATCTCAACTTAAGCAGCTGTCAATCACTGTATTACCCTCACAGCAAAACACAATCAGCACTATCCAGTCCAGAGTAACTATGGGAGTGCAATTATGCTCAACAAGGGACTGGAGAGGTTGTGTTGTGTCTTTCTCACTCCTCCTCAGTCTATCTGTCTCACTGAGCAGTAAGGTTTTACTGGTAGAGAAGGGGTTAAGTGCTTTGATTGTGTGCTGGCTGGAGGTCAAGCAGTCACATTAAGGTAAGACATTGTTACCTTTGTTATATTATTGAGGGAAAGTGGCTTGTCCATCATTATCATCACATGAATTGGACTCAAACAGTCCATAGACACGCACACACATAACGTCATCAAGGGCTTCAATCAAATTGAAATGGCACCTTTCAGCTGCGATCCCTTCCGCTAGTATGGTCCACAGGGACCATAACTATGGACCCAGGTGTGTTTGCGTGTGGGTGTTGAAGTAAAAACGAACCTCTTTAGACACCTGCTCAGCTCTCACAGGAAGCAATTCCATAACATAGACGAACTGACTGACACTGTGGACGCTGAAATGAACCTGGCTCACCTGGTCTCACTGCAGCTTCAAAATATTTATGGCAGTCTTAGTCGCTCACCGTGAAGATCGCAGACCAATTTTAGCATGCAATCACAGTTCACACCTAATGCAAAAGCCAGGGAGTAATTCTATCTGTTTTTTAATTTGACTGGAGATTAAATCACTTTATCTGCGCAGATCTGAAGTATGTAATGAGATTAGTTAAATATGCATGCCGTCTCCATTATGACAGCAGCTGCCCTAATTCTTAAAAACAGCCGTTTAGAAATCTTCTCTAGGGGCTTACTTCTGTATTTTGCTAAAAAGTTGATGATTCTCACGTTTCCTCTCTGATGTCAGTTATCGCTTTCTCGCAGACTTGGAATGGCCACGGTGTTGTATTGCCAGCCCTCTATAGAGAAATTAAATCCAGGGTTTCCATTTACTTTTTTTACTAGCCAGACAATAGGACACATGAGACATTGACTTGATTAGATTGTTACTGTAGAGCATGCACACGTTTGTGTCTTTGATTTGAGCACCTAGATAGCTTTGGCTGATTTTTCAATTATTCTTGAGATTATTTCAGACAATAGTCAGTTTGTTGCACAATTGTGTGCCCTAGCCATTAGTCAGAGGGCATTAAACAATCAGGTTCTGACTTGTTATTAATAGAAACACAACAAAGAATTGCTCTTAAATGTGTAAATAGGCTCTAATCAGAATTTTATTTTTTTTTTTGATTGATGATAATCAGATAATATGTGAAAGCACAATTTTCAGTCTCAATGGTTAATTGTAGCAGCCCCCGGACACAATATTTCAGTGTGTTGTTTTTCTCCTAACCAAGTAATGCTATTTCTTTCAATTTTAACCCAAAAATCTTAAACAGTACAACTTGAGTGATAGTGAGTATTCAGAGCACATCTTTAATGGGGCAGGAATTTTTGATCCAAAATCAAATACAGCCCAAGGACATTTTCTTTGAATCCAACAAAATTCTGTCCATATTGACCCATGAGCCCATCATCAGCCAAAGTGCTCAGTAAAACCTTATATTTTTTTAATAGCAATAACAGCTGATGAACAAAAATATCACTCTGAACATATAAAAGAATTGCCTAAACAAATTAAATATGAGTGTTATTTTGGCTAGACTAAACTTTTTTTATTACTATTTGATTTCCAGAGCTTCTATTTAAACATGAGCATAGACCTTAGACCCTAGATTTTGTCAAAAAACTACAGGATAAATTCTGTTAAAAGTGGCACGCAAGCTATGAGAATCTAAACATGAAATCTAAAGCCATCCCAAGCCCAGTACATATTTAGGAATGGACAGCCAAACATGAGCAAACAGGTCCTGTAGGGTTTGGACAAATATTTCAAGCTCCTATTCAGGTACAGTTGTTCAAGCATGGCATTCAAGCATGGCACCTTTGAGAAACACATCCCTGATATTAAACCATGACAATTTGATACATTTAGCATTCAGATGCAAGAACAGTGCCTATTTTAGCTCACAACAGCAATCCAATTATTGCCTATATGCTGAAAACAAAAGAGCAACCTGATTTCACATTTTATCACATTCATAGCTGTGACCATACAAGCTAAAAGTAGGCTATGGGTAGACCACTCATGGACTGCTTCAAATACAGCCAGTGTTTTTTTTTTTTGTTTTGTTTTTTTTTGTTTGTTTATTGCTATGGGCTGTCTGTTACTGTTGCCTACTAATTTAAGGTTTAATTAGACTATTTTATTTAATTTAAGGTTTAATTAAAGTGATTTAACACTCGAAGACCACCTTAGAAGTCTATGTCAGTTTGCTGACAATACAATTTACATTACGTATTGGCAGGGTTGAGTCTGCAATGTCTGTTTGTATCTATGTCAAAAAATGATGAAAAAGTGGCAAAAATATAAGAATAAAATCAGTAATGCTTTACAGATGCTACATGTGCATGGCATACTCAAGGTATATTCATAAACAGTACAGTAGACTATCCTTTACAATTACGTAATCATTTAAATGCATTCATTAATGGACGACATAGAATATAATGAACTTAAAACATGCTTAGTGATGAATAGACTTATATACTATACTTCAGATTATGTTCAATAATAAATTAAAATCTATTTTGGCAACAAACCATCTACAGAACCATGCATGTGCTAAGCCTAATCAAGAAAATCAAGACAAAAGTTACTTTTGTTAATGTTCCAAGTGTTTTTGTTGTAAATAATTGACATGAAATCTATGCAACACACCGTACATCAAGTATTCCTGCAACTTTCATAAACTGTACAGTAGTATTACAGTAAAACTGTATTACCGTAAAACTGTATCACACACTCAGGACATTGTCCTTATAAAATATTAATGAAGATTGAATTTGTGCATTGTTTCATTTACTGTGTAGAAATGTGAAATGCTATTCATTTGCACAGCTTTTGTTTTAGCCATGAATGCTTTTTCAAAGTTAAGGGAGCAATAATGAATGCAGTATAGATATCTTTTAAATACCATGTGCTTAGAATTATATTTCTTCCCTGAAAAGACCGAATGTGTATTTTAGTACACATGTCGTTGTTTTCACTGTTTAACACTGAGTTGAGTGAGTTAACACTGAGACTCATTCAATTATTTGTTATATACGTTATTTAATGACTGTTTCAAAATGCTTATAACTGTCAAAATGTAACTGCACTGTTTATGAATATACATTATATGCTGTAGTGTCACGTTTTCCTAAAAAAACTTTAAAAAATGGAAAAACTGTTCAAAGTCGTGGCACAGTGGGTAGCGCTGTCACTTCACAGCAAGAGGGGCCTGGGTTTGATTCCTGGCTGGGGTGTTTGGGGCCTTTGTGTGTGAAGTTTGTCTCATGTCTGCGTCAGTATTCTCCCACAATTCAAAGACATGCTGTTATGTTGCCAAATTGCCCCCTAGGTGCGAATGTGTGTGTCTGCCCTGCGATGGACTAGCGGCATATCCAGGGTACTTCCTGTCTTCTTCCTATTGAGTGCTGGGATAGGCTCCAGCAAGCCCCCCACAACCCAGAAGGATGAGGCAGATTAGAAGATGAGTGAGTGAAAGTATGTATTTAAGTTGAAGCAAACTAGTTCATTTGTTTGTTAACTCATGAACTAAAACTTTAAGGTTGAGCTGACAAACCATTTTTAATAGTGTATAACATGCTGTTTATTTATTTATTTATTTGCATAAGGATCAGATCAGATTTTTTAGGTAAACAACATGGAGAATAGGAGAGACAGTGAAATAACACACAGTTTGAAAATATGTAAAAAAATAAAATAAAAAATAATCATAATAAAATGAAAATAGAAAGGAAAACACACGAGGGGGGAGACATCATGAGACACACATGATGACGAAGCAACCTGTAGATGAGACCAACACACACTAGAATAACCATTTTGAAAATAAGTGTGGTTGAAGCACACATATGTCGCCGAAAAAGAAATAGTGATGGCTGAGCAAAAAGACCTTTATCAGGCTGTTAGTAATCAGGGTTGGCTGCTTGGTCAAGACAACCAGATTGATTCACTGACTAGTTCAGTTGGTAGTTTGTCACTGCAACAAACAGAACAACACTCTCAGCTATCCCAGATTTCTACTAACTGAGAGATATCTCCTCTCAGATAGCCCAGCTCTCAGTAAGTACATCTGCTACTGATCATGCATTAGTCGCTCCTCCAACGACTAATCCATTTCCAGCTGGAAAACTAAATAAGTTTGATGGCTCCCCTAATCAGTGTCGAGGTTTCTTGTTGCTGTGTTCCATTTACTGCTAATTCTCCACTTAGTACCGATAAGTCTGTATCTCTTTTGTCATTTCACGTTTATCTGGTAAGGCTTTGAATTGGGCCACTGCGGTTTGGGCTGTCTATGAGAGCAATACCTATGATCATTTCATTTCTGAGTTTATGTTCGTGTTTGACCATCCCCATGTCGTTAAATCCTATGGTGAGCTTTAGTTTATGTCAAGGTCATCGTTCCCTAGCAGAATGTGCACTACAGTTTCGTACAATGGCTGCTGGTAGGGGTCAACGGGCTCAATTCTGATATCCTTACGGAATAGGCATGTAAAGATGACGGCTTATCCTTGTACGAACTAATAGCTCTTTCCATTCGGTTGGACCAGTTAAAGCATGGGTTTTTCCTCTGTTTCCCGTCGGACCTCTTTCGTCTGCACACCCCAGACAGCCCACATGTCCCCATGGCAACATCTACAGTCCATCCCGCTCCTCGAGTGATGTATGAACCGAGTCCTGAGGAGCCGATGCAAGTTGATTCATCTCAGCTCGCTCAAGCCGAGAGGCTTTATCGACTCAACCACAGAGACTGCAGGCATCATACCCGGGACAGCGTACTGGGTGGGCTCAGAAAAAGTGGTGAGTAACCCCACCTCGGGTATGATCTCTTAATCTCTGTTGGTACAAGTCACCCTACGTTGCCCGGGTTCTTCCCATATGTTCGCAGCCCTGATTGACTCTGGGTCTGAGGGGAGTTTTATATTTCCCTGGACTCACCAATGAGGTTATCTGCGGTAGATGGTGATCCCGTGGGCCAAGCTGTCATCTCCCAAACCACCCAACCCATAAAAATGGACATCAGTGCTCTACATTTGGAGGAGTTAAGGTTTTTTTGTGTTAGACTCCTCTGAGTATGCCATTATTTTCGGACTGCCATGGTTAAAAACTCATGACCCTCTCATCTCTTGGTCTGATAAAGAGATTTTGTCCTGGTCCTCTTATTGTTTTCAATAAACAATGAGACAAATAAGTTTAAATAAACAATAAGTGAACCAGATTTTTTAGGTAAACAACATGGAGATTAGGAGAGACAGTAAAATAGCACAGTATGAAAACATGTAAAAAAAAAAGAAAATAGAAAGGGAAACACATGAGGGGAGACATCATGAGATATACATGATGGCGAAGCAACCTGTAGATCAGACCAACACACACTAGAATAACCATTTTGAAAATAAGTGTAGTTGAAGCCAGGATTACTATCGGTAACCAAAATTGGTTAAAGAGTGCACAACATGCATTCCTGGTGCTAACTGATCATAAAAACCTAAAATACTTACGTTCCGCCAAACGTCTAAATTTCCGCCAAGCCCGTTAGTCCTTATTCTTTTCCCGTTTTGATTTCAAAATCACTTACCGTCCGGGGTCCTGCAATACTAAAGCGGACTCACTCTTTCGCATATACTGTATGACTCTGAGGACTCTGCTCTCCCCAATCCCGAACCCATTCTGGCTCCCAAGATTGTTCTAGCTCCTGTTCGTTGGGAGATAAACAATGAGATAGACCATAGTCATTCTGTAAATTCACCTCCTGAAACCTGTCCCTCTGACAAAATTTATGTTCCTAGTTATCTCAGATAAATCACCTGGGCTCATTCAACGCTCACATCCAGACATCCTGGGGAGACCAGAACACTTAAGTTAATTTCGGGCAAGTGTTGGTGGGAGAGCATTGATTGATGCCTCTTCCAATTCCGTCTCGTCCATGGTCACATATTGCAGTCAACTTCATTAAAGATCTGCCTAATTCACAAGGCAACACCGTGATACTTACGGTGGTTGATCGGTTTTCTTGAGGTGTCAGGTTTATCCCCTTCCCACAATTACCAGCTGGCTTCCAGACTGCTGAGACCCTGTTTAATCATGTTTTCTGTTTTTTCGGTATACCCGAAGACAGAGTGTCCGACAGAGGTGCTCAGTTCACCTCTCAATCTCAATCATCCCCAGTCCAATGGTCAGTGTGAGAGAGTAAATCAAGAACTCTGTAAATGTTTAAGGGTTAATTGTCATGACAATCAAAAAGACTGGTGTACATACTTACCCTGGGCAGAGATTGCACAAAACTCACTCATCAGTTCTGTCACCTCCATCACACCATTTCAATGTATGCTCGGTTATTAACCTCCTCTAATGCCTTGGTCTTTTCAGCCTTCAGATGTGCCTTCCATAGAACATTGGATGAGGAGGAGTGAGGAGGTTTGGGAGGAGACCCACCAGCGCATTGAGAGGGTCCTACAGCGCAATAAGCAGCAGGCCGATAAGCGTCGTCGTGATGCCCCTCCTACGTTCCTGGTGATCGAGTATGGTTGTCGACTAGGGACTTCAGGTTTTCTGAGGGATGTAGAAAGTTATTGCCCAAATACGAAGGTCCTTTCAAAATCATCAGTCAAATAAATGATATTACTTACAAGCTTGAGCTTCCCCCTCCGTACTGTGTCTGTTCGTTCTTCCACGTCTCCTCTTAAAACCTGTAGTCTCTGGCCCGCTAGACGAGATTACCCCCGAGACCACACCTCCTACACCAGTCGATGTCGAAGGCACTCCTGTGTACGCTGTACGTCGGCTATTGGACTCTAGAAGGAGAGGTGGGACCCTCCAGTATCTTATGGACTGGGAGGACTATGGACCTGAGGAGAGGAGCTCAGCGGATGTTCTGGGGGGGGGGAATCACCTCCGATCTCCTTGATTTTAGCTCTTGTTACAATCGGTTTGTCCATCGACACAGTCATTAAACAACCTAGCTCAGTGTAGTCCAATTCAGTATTGACCCCGCAGTTGATTTATTCCTGGGTTACAGATTTATCATGTTTTAGATACTTTCCAGATGTATTAATGCACCTTTTGTCTAAACTAAGCTAAACAAAAGGGTCAATTTAAAATTAATTACGCTGGTTTAAACCACATTTGACAAAAAGAAAACCCGATTTACTTTGGACAAAGATTGTAAAACAATTATTTGACAATTTCTGCTGTTGAAACCGTGGAAGACACTTGAAAAAATAAACCTCAGTGTTGCAAAAGAATCCCTACATACCATAAACTCAATTCCAAAAAAGCTGGGACAGTATGAAAAATTTAAATAATGATTTGCTCATCATTTTTTACCCATGTTCAGTACAAAGACGAAAAACTTTATTGTCTCAATTAATTAACTTTTGGATATATGCAATACTAGTTAAAAGCAATTAGAAGATTTTCCTTATTTATTTTTAATGCGTTGCTTAAGAATGAAAATTAAGACATCAAATTATAAAATAGCCTCATGGAATTATGCAGTCACCTTAAAAACCTCCAAAATGGCAACTTTACAGGAGGATAAAACAGCTTTATTTGCAAAGGAGGTCAATATTACAAGATTTTTTTTCTAAGCAGTTTTGGACAAATTCTATTGGTCTATCCATTATGAATAGTCACTATGTTTAAAGATGAACTAACTAGCTTAAGCTTTTAAATTGTGCAAAAAAATATTTTTTTTTTGTGCAGCAAAATATATATTAGAGGTGGCAGTATGCAAAAATATAATATCGTGATACATCAAGAGTATATGTGGTATATTATGATATTTATATTTTCAAATCTTTGCAGCAATTTCTGTTAACTTGAAATGAACAGTCAAAATCAAATATTACTGGAAAAAAAAATCAAAAGAAGGCAAGGGCACCTCAAAGTGTTGTCGGGCAATGTAAGGTGAAACAAGGTGATATGCTCTCTCTATGTCCCTGTTTCTTCATCTCAAAGATCCAAGTGGTGCTCTGTCCAAGACGGGTTTCAAATGCATGTTCACTGACAGGGACAGATGACGGAAGAGAATCACTAATTAAGCACATCCTACATCATAATGGAAAAGCATGGAGCTGGAACACACAGAAAAAGACGGTCGTAACGAATCAAATCTGATGGGATTCTGAGAGGCTTAAAATGAGTCATCAAACACTGGCATGGATGAATAAGTTCTAGTCGTTTTTAGCTGTTTAACAACAAACAGAGCACCAAATCTGGATTTAAATCTTTCAACTGCGTCAAATGGTGTAAATATCCAGTTCCATGTGTAATAAACACTGCTACACGCCATGGTATGGTAACATATGGTAACATGTGTTAAAGCCAAAATTACTCCATTAAAAATGTTGTAATCCACATTTACTAAAGTGGATTTAGGTCAAATGAGACCCACATGGGTAGTCATTATAACAGTCTAACAAAACCACTCCCGTCATAAATATGGTAAATGTGATTCTATTTACTGGCTTTGTGGTCCGGTCCATCAATGGTGTTTAAAGAAGCAAACCCTGGAAGCAAACCCTTTTTTTAAGCACTGCATCTGTCTTATAGAAAACAGATTTTTCAGTTAGGTTTTAGAGCTTCTCATAGCGATTTCTAGCTGTTTGTTGAGTTTCAATCAACACATGAATGCAGTAGTTATAAGCAGTTTTATTCCAGCTGAGAACAAGTATGCTGAAGCTTGCAGAAGCTCGTTAACGTAACGTTGGGCTGTCAAAGTGCCTGTAATAAAAAGTTCAAAGGTGGCATTGCATGGTGTGCACACCATGACACCAGGCCTTCTGGATATGCGACATGTGATAACAGACTGTTTATCTTGACAACAGAAAACAAACACTGACCGCGGTGCCGCCACACACGGATTTGTTGATTGTCTCCACCAGGACAAAAGCAGGACTTGTCACTGAAGTTGATCTGCTGCCATTTTGAGTCACTCCATGACAGTATGGCACAACACCATTGCAGTCACAACGTTGGCGTGGTGTTAAGGCCAGTCGTCATAATGGACTGCTTTGTGCAGCCCTCTGCCAATGGTGCTGGCACTAACAGGATGACACATGGAGGGCATCACTGCTCGCTGATTGTCCGCAATCGTGGCTGTTGGGTCACCCATGCTGTTGGACAATCCAGTGGTTCTCCCTCTCCATGGTTCTCCATGATCCTTTGTGTTGCTGGTACGTGCCTTCTTCTATCCACTGCCACCAACAGCGCGCTGTGGTATTATCCTCATAATATGGTGTGCAAAACGTCGATTAGACCATCCCGCTTCCCAGAGCTCTATGACGTGACCCTTCATGAACTCTTCCAACTACTATGCTACCAACATAACAGCATGAGTCAGAATGGAAAGTATTTGCAACAGAACGACCTCATATAGTCAGTCAGGTACAGCAATAAGGCCTGTCTGTGCTTACGTAACATGCATGGCCAGTCGTGAAACTTGAATCAGTCGCATGTCTCACAATGTCAAACCTGCCCACTTTTCTGGGTTCAATTATAAATTAATTTTACTTATTTATATGGTGAAATATGCATTTCCCTGCTGCAAGATGATGTGACACAACTTGTGTCTTACGTGTGGCTTTCAGCTTGAGTGCAGCAGTTGAAAGGATAATATTTTCACCTCTGGTAGAAATACTGTTTTAGGCATGAAAGCAGGAACATATAAGATGTAAATATGATTAAACATGGCTTTAATGCTATCTGAGAACTGTGTGTGTCTGGGTTAAAAGAAGCTTGATTGACAGCTCCCCTTGACAGCACATTTCTAGTCTCGCACTGCCAGACTCCGTAGGGAAAGTTTGATACCCTTCACCGCTTAACATTGCCAAGAACCTATTACTGCATGGAAAGAAAATTCAACTGACGTAAAATGAGTATTCTCAAGCTGGCTATTTGGCATGTATAGAATAAAACATAGTTACAACATAAACAGTTCCTCAGGAAACACAGAAGTATAGGATGGGTGGAGCATCTGTGGCTGAGCCTACTGGTCACTAGGCTAAACTTAACTGGAACAACAAAACTTTGATTCATGTTGGACCAGTGCAAAATGCTACACAGAAGTGTGTATACACAAGTGTGGATAACCGATCAGAATGGAACTGGATAATTCCTGACAGTGTGGCCTAAAAGATATCACTAAAGAGATCGGACACTCAGACACAGTCTGCAAGTCTCATAACACTCCTAACCTGCTCTGCCACTCATACAGAACTAAATCCAGCTTTTATGACAAATAAACAATGTTGGTGTATGGATAAATGAACGGACGACAGGCAGCTACAGGCACGTGGTCTAAGCTTGCTAGGTTTTGGTTATGGTGGGTTAGTTTTAGTTTGCTCTGAAACTGTTTTGTATGGATGGGACAAAAACGTTACCCAAGATTAAAACCAATCAGCAGATATTTCTTAGACTTTGGGAAGGTATTTGTAAGACATACTTTGTACATGTGTATTGTGGCCCAGTTGAACAAGGTCCCTGAGTTTTTTGCACTCTGCACGATAGACTGTATTTTGATGGAAATCTGAACGATTTCATCAGATCTCATCTGGTCATATTGGAGACAGAGTTTATTCAGTTACAATCAATTCTTTTGCAAAGGTTATTATTCAAAGTGTACGACAGAAATATTTCTCTTGGCCCAGTATTGGTTCTGATCAGCTGTTTGGTTACCTCAGTTATTTCTATAGCACATAGTCAACAGCAGACATTACTGTTTGAAATCTGAATTCCTTCTCTCATTTAAAACATGACTTTCTGAAATGGTTGTTTCCATACATGCTACATAATAATGCAGGCTCAGTCACCTTTTCAAGGAACACCTACAGCACAGTTGTGCCCCTCCATACTGCCAAAAATGTTATGTTTGTGAAATGTTTGTTATCACATATTTTCAACTTCTGTTTTGTCTGTTTTGTTTTGGCATATGTTGTTATGCCTGTACTGTTTTTAAACTTTGACTGACTGTTTTTTGTTTGCTTTGTTTATTCTTTGTGTGTGTTTTTCTTCATACACTGTTCTGTCACTGTTAGTCACATTCTATCTTGTTACTAACAAAACAACCTTAACAGTACCATAAAAGTTTTTGTTGCCTAATTCAGGAACGCTAGCCAGTACAAGACTAGAACAAGTACAAGACACACATAGAATTATTGAATACATTTTTAATGTAAACCTCAATTTTAATAGAAATAAAATGGCCTTTGTACTAACAAAACAAAAAAAGTGTTACTTTCACAAGTGGAAGTTTAAGGGTTAGGGTTTGAAACAGCCACCTCCCAATAGACATGACAGTTTTGTATATATTTAGCTTAGCTTTGGTCTAAATATATCATAAGACAATCCTTGTAAATAAATAAGGCCTGAATATTTAGTTGTTTTTAGGCATTTATGATTTTACTCTGGGACCACAGTTTGAACTAATTCTTGTTTAATCTCACCAAGGAGCTAAACAAATACACAATGTAAATACAATGCATTTTGATTTCTTTAAAGGTGGTATGCTACAGAATACATACATAGATAAAACATTATTAAACTCACTCATGGCAAACTCAGTCTGGAAAAGCTATCAATATACAACTGTGATAAACATCATGTCAGCACACTTTAATTTCTACATTATTTCTCCAATCAGACCTTTAGCTTTAAGTACTTGTAAGTATAACAGGAAAAGCCTCACAGCATTCAAAATAACAGGCCAAAGCATTTAGTTGGTACTAGGAAATCAGGAGGACAAACAGGAGCTGGACAGTACAGAGTCGTAGGGAAAACCATGGCAGTACACTGAATCTATAAGGAATGGTCACCTTCAGCCTCACAACAGGATCTTAAGCAACAGAGGTAGGCCACAATAACAAGAAAATAAATCAATAAATAAACACGTACAAATGGCACAGCCAGAGGCCTGACCTGAATTCTATTGAAAATTGAAGCGGACATACAAACTAATCAACCTACTGCCCGCAATTTGAGCTTGTACTGTAACAATGAATGGGCAAAGGCTGTGAAATCTGGGTGAGCTACATTGATAGAAGTAATTCAAAATAAGATGATGTTCCAGCTGAGTTCCAAGCAACAGAATACCCTTTCCCCCTTTATATATATATATATATATATATATATATATGAATGATGTTTTTGAATATATGTGTAGTCACACGCACATAGAGATGATCATGTTTTTGTTTAGCTGAATATTATGGTGAGCATTATGTAAATAAAGGAGGCATTCTAGCAGCATTGTGCAGATACAGTACAAACCAATTCAAACAGAAAACTGGTCCAACTTAAGAGTGGTATTGACTGAAAATGAAATTTGCTGCATATTGTTGTCAGCTTCGAATGACTGACAAAGTGACAATGGACAACAATAGCGCAGATTGCTGGCTTTGATAGAGAAAATGCGCTTCTAATTACAAATCATAATTAGCATTGTTCTGCCAAACGTTCCCCAGTGCAGAACAACGACAGACAAGAGCAAGTTACCACCAATTAAAGGAATACAAAGACAAATCCCTTAATTATGTCACTACTTGGGTACATCATGTGCGATCAGCAGAAGCCAGTGGATTGCTACTGACATCTGGTGGATTAAGGTGGCTTTGCTGAACACAACGAGAAAAAAACAGACACTCATCTTTTTTAATTGACTTTTCATACAGCTTCCTCAGCTTCATAAACAATTTACATTGTAAAAGTGCAAAACATGACTCTACATAAGCAAATTTACATTTCTGCATGTGAGTTTCTCTTTGATAGAGTGTAACATAATGACTCCAAATTATATCTATATGTTACAAATACTGCTCTTTGTCAAATAACATGTTTGTGTTCATTTTCTAAGTAAAATAAGTAAACATCCTCCATGACCCAACTTTGCTTGCAAATCCTGAGCTTTTGGTGGAGCTACATTTTTACCTAATTATGATACTCTCACCTGTTTACCAGCTTACTGTATAATGTTTCAAAGGGTGCAGATGTTCACTCATAATTGTCCTCTGTCCAAACCTTTTAGATTATGTTGCAGACAAATTTGTTTATATTTACAAAATACACTTAAGTTGGTCAGCCAAAAGATTAAAGTCATTTCTTCAAAACAAAGGTCATAGAGAATAAACAAATCATGCAAATGTTTTAATGCATCTTGCAAAATGCCCTAGCTGTTCTTTAAATGTAGTTTGTATGTTATGTTTCATGTTTTTATTAAACTTAGCAAATAAATTAATATTGTGATAAACTGTGATATCTTAGTTTGTTTCCTGCAGTAGATTTTATACTCACAATAACTTTTTTATTTAGAAAATAAATAAAATATGTAATCTGACCAGGGATGACCAAACCTTTGGATAGATATACGGTAAAATCAATTTAATAATAATTTTGACATCTAGAAACCTTGGTCACTGAGCACCATTATTGTTATTTTAGATATTTTTATCCTTGTATTTGTGGATGTTTATGTAGATGAGACTGATGCCCATGTACATATAAGAAAATTGTCCCACACTTTTTTAATATATCAAATATGGGAAAGTAACAACGGGCTCAATATATATGCATATTTTAAAAAAACGAGTCAAACTGTTTTGTATTTTTCTCAGTTTGTAATGGTGTACATCATTTAAGCACAGCAGACAATTCCATAACGAGTGGACCAATAGAAATGCTCCCAAATTGCTTGGAATAAAAACACTTTACATTTACTTACATTAATATTAAAGAAGGTTTTTCTCCTGTAAAGTTACTACATTTTCTCTCCAGACTGCAACAATATATTCAGCTACTACAATTCTTGAAACACCTGAAAGGACTTAAAAGCTGGAAGTATGTTTTGTCAGTTTTTAAAATAATTATTGACTACTGATACTGTAATAAGCACTGATGCCATCTGAGCAGGACTACAGTGTCTACAGTCTAATCCGGCAGTTTTTAACCTGTAGACTGGAACCCCTTGTGGACCATGGTGATCCTGCTAAGGTGGGTATAATTGTTTTGGTAATCTTTTATCTTTAACTATAACACTTGGTTACTATATACAGGCACCTAACCACACCTAAACTAATAAGTCAATATTCTGATAATTATTAAGATCTGGCATTTCAGTGCAAGTCAATGCAAAATCTCTTTTTGATTAAATGCATCCATAATGGATAATTTGACTTTATGGTCAAATGATTGACTTAAAACAGAACTTTTACATTTGTCTGCATTTGAAATGGTCTGGAAAAGTATTTTTTGTGGGTCACTTTTGTAGTTGCTTTTGAGGGCCATGTATTGCAAAAGGGTGAGATATCCCTGGTTGCTTTGAGAAACTGTTCAGTTTTCTATCTCTTTTCCTTCTACCTTGAGTGGTCCACTTGGTTTCTTTGGCATCATTTTATGTTTGGGTTTCTTCTCCTTCCTGAGCTGAAACAGGAGGTCATATCATGGTCAGCGTCTTTGTTTCAGACCAAATGAACACATATATACTTCACTCTCTGAAATTCAGCAGTATGTAAAATAAAAAAATAAAAATAAAATAAAAAAAGCAGAACAGAGTGATTTACAAATTTATACATTATTCAAGATTTTATTTTAGGTTTCAAGGTTTTATAAGGCTTTACATTTTGTTGTTTTTGTAAATATATGCTCATTCTTGAAATTGATGCCTGCAGCACATTCCAGTTTAAGCCTACGCCTTTAAGAGCAAGGATGGGGCAGGCTTGCCACTCCTTCAGATTTTAGGTAGCCAAAAACCCAACTAAATGTTGATGACCTTCGTTCCCTCAGATGGCTCTGAACTAAAAACCAGCATGCTTCTGTGACAGGTCTCACCATGAATCTTTGACAAACTTAGTTAAAAAAAAACTCTATCCGTTGCTGCATCCTCAAATGCAGGTCACAACTGTTTTATGCGTAGTGGAAGTCAAATGTCTACAACTTATGTTTACAACAAAAGCATGACGTAACACATCAAATAACATGTTTGTTTTCTGTTTTCAATACAGGTCAAACAGAATTCATGGCTTTCCACTTTTGTTAGAATTTCACATACTGATCTTACATTCTATGCATGCATCAGTCAAATATATGTCCATTTTTGTTGCCAAATTAATTACCTATTTAATTAGCCTATTTCTGCAGATAATAAAAACTAATATTTTTGGATCTGTCATATATCTTGCAGAAAAGTATGTGAAAATTGAAATCTAGGGTCAATACGTCCTTCAGAAAAGTATACCCTGCTGTTGCAGTGACTTGAATTGTACCCTCTGCTGACTAATAGGCATTTAATATATCTATGGCATTTTTCCCCATTCCCACTGCTGGGAATCCACTGCCTTGCACAGTTTGAACTATTACCTGCCTCAACACACCTGAGTAGCTTATCAAATGATTATTGAGCCCTTCATAAGCTGCATCAGATAGGTTGGGCCAGGGAATAGTTCATGCTGAGCAAAGCAGTGGGTCCTCTGGGGACAGATTAAGAAGCTCTGATCTATGGTGTGAAACAATGTTTGAGGGCTTACTCTGGCTTGGTAGCACCTCTCAAAATAAACCATGTCATCCTCATCTGTCCCCTTCAGGTCTTCTGTGTCTGTCACTACAAAACACATGCACAAAGCACAAAAAAGATCTTCAGTCAAGTTTACCTAACTTATAATCCTGTAGCCTTGGTAAATCATGCAGACACATTTGATGGTAGCCTGTCCTAACCTGAGGCCTCTGACTGAGTTCCATATGCTCTCTCATGCTTTTTGTGCTGCTCAGCTCTGGCAGGATGTGGGATGTCATGTGGAGGAAGGCCTGTTCACACAAGGAATTATTTACTGCACAGTCATTTTACACATTAAAGCATTTTACTACTGCATTTAACATACCAATAAATTTGAGGATACTCTATATGGCTATAAACAAATGACAATACTATGCAGAAGTCCAAGGCCACGTTTTATTTATTAATTTCCAATATAAATTTTTCAGTATCAAGGAAAAGCAAAAGAAAAAAGAAAAAAAAACACATATTGAACAGAACAACAAGTAAACATAGGTTTCAGTATTAGTGTGTCCACTGTTTATCTTTATTGCAGCTTCCATATTCAGAGATTTGCTTTCAGTTTTTCAAATAAATCAGAACAGATATTTTTCTAAACCTCCAAGTTTCAGTCTTAGAAGTTGGTTGCATTTTCTGCTTCTAACTATCCAATTATTATCAAACACATTTAATGATGTTGAGGTCTGGACTTAGAGAACATCAGTAGTTTCTTTGTTTAATTTGTACATTTTTTTAACCCACTTTGCTTCTTGACAGCTACATGTCCTTTCAGACCCATCACATTGAGTTGTCTTGTCACAGTGGAAGGGTGGACAGAAACATTTTTGTGGAGCACAATGTTCTTATATCTCTCTAAAAAGAAAATTTTAGGCATTGGTAGTCGTGGTTTTGGTGGTATTCCAGGTCTTGCATAGTTTATGCATGATGTATTAAAAATGTACTGTTGTTCTGAATGGGAGTGATAATTTATGTTCCATTAAACACGGGCAGCACCCGTATATTTTGCACCACAACCTTTAGATATGAGTCATTAAAGTAACTGCACAGTCTCACACGTTGCTGCTATCAGGAAGCCGATCAGGAAGTGACAACTTATCTCCCCTGATTCCCACTGAAAACAACAGGATCCAACAACGGATTCCAGTTTTTGTACTTTTAAACAATATGTATTGTCAATGTTTAATACAAAAAAAAAAATTGGAACCATATGTGAAATGCTAATAAAGACAGAAAGCACTGATTAGTAAATACTGTTTGACCTGCATTAAACTGAAAATAAAATGATGATATTTAATCATGTTGACTAAGCCATCAACTGACCTTGTTTTGAAAGCAGGATTTTTGTCATTTTACTGTTATACAAGTCTACAGACATAGCTGCAAATGTACAGGGCCATTGTTGTCACATTTTCAGCCTAATCCTGCAGCACACTTTGGGAGAAAGTCAGGCTAACTCCAGCACTCTCCGACTACACAGCCATGCTATTGTAACCATGCCAAATATTTCTTGACATTATCATGTTCAAATAAACATGGACATCCCTGAAAAAGACATTGTCTAGAAGGCAGAATGCTGCTCCAAAATGTGTTCAGTGTTAACTTTATACATTACACATGTTTTCACTGGGTATCAGTACATTTCAGATGAGTTTGAATCCAGAGAATGAATAAAGTTAGCATGGAGCACATAACTGTTTTTCTGGTTAAATTCTTTACCAGTTTGATGTTTCACACACCTATCTTCCCACTAAAAATTGAAGATAATTCTAAGATGGCAGCATTTAAAATGGGTGTCATGGTGGTGACATGGCCTATTAGGCTTCCCCCATTGCTTGTATCTATCCATCTATCCATCTATATATATATATATATATATATATATATATATATATATATATATATATATATATATATATATATATATATAT
>CM067475.1:17596680-17669565 GCA_034552555.1 Semaprochilodus insignis
TATATATATATATATACTGTACATACATATATAAATAAAAAATTGGCAAGCCTTGACCCATCCATACTAATAAAGGACTCCCCTGGATGCTCATTATATTCCTAAGCATGACTGCATCACCCGTTTAAGAGTTTTTGAGCATTCCAAAACTAGTTTTAATTTGTCCAAAACTGATGCGTTGAAGGCAGATATTTCAGAATAACCATATATAAGTTTAACCTTGTAAAACATTAAATATTTTGTCTTTGTAATGTTTTTGTTTAAATACAGGTCAAAGTAAATTTATTAATCACTGCTTTCAGTTTTTACCTACTTTTCTGAAATTGGGTTTGCATATTATTTCTTGGATGCTATTTTTCCACTTACATCAAAAATCTTAATCTACTCGTACTCGTGCTTGTAAAGGTTCTATTCCATTGTAGCTTAAAGAGCCCAGAACACCACTTCCAGAGTAAATCTGTGTCTGCACTGGATATACTACACTATTCTAAAATACCTGAGCCACTAGGGTCCAGTCTCAGGTAGCCTTCTACTAATGAGCTGAATCCAGTTAGGCCTCCCATAGCTGCATATGGAACTGCCCTGCCCACTGGCAGCCCCCGTGCCTCCCGCTCTTCTCTGCTCTCTACCAGTGTCACATGGGCATGGCCTGGCTGACCGCACCCACAAGTGTATGGGCTCTGAAACCCTGTGCAAGCACTACCTGCAAAAAAAAAAAAAAACGATATTATTTCATATACATTTGCGCAGATTCTTTTAACACTATATCAAAATACAAATATACACCCACCGTCCACTTCATTAGGTACACCTCCTTGTATCTCCACTCACTATCTATTTTATCAGCTCCACTTACCATATAGGAACACTTTGTAGTTCTACAATTACAGACTGCTTGTCCATGTACTTTGTTAATACCCTTTCAACACGTCCTTCAATGGCCAGGACCCCGACAGGACTACCACAGGGCAGGTATTATGTGGGTGGTTGATCAATCTCAGCACTGCAATGACACTGATGTAATGGTGGCATGTTGGTGTGTGTTGTGCTGGTGTGAGTGGATCAGACACAGTAGCGCTGCTGGAGTTTTTAAACACCTCAGTGTCACTGCTGGACTGAGAATTGTCCACCAGTTAAAAATATCCAACCAACAGTTTTTTAAACACTGTGTCCTCTCACTGTCAGCTCTATTAGACACTCCCACCTTGTTAGTCCACCTTGTAGATGTAAAGTCAGAGACATGGGCAGTGTCCCGTGACCACTGATGAAGGACTAAAGAATGACCAACACAAACTGCGCTGCAACAGATGAGCTATCATCTCGCACTAACACACCATCAATATGTCAGTGTCGCTGCAGCACTAAGAATAATACAAGTAGATACAAGGAGGTGTGCTTAATGGAGTGGCCAGTAGGTACACTGGCCTCACATTTTATATGGTCCACTTCTATTTATGTGGTTTTAGCTACCACAGACATAATTCATTTTTACATGACCATTTTCCAACCTCTCTTTATCCCTTAGAATTAAACAGGCTATTATGGTTACTGCATTGGGCTACCTCATTCAAAAACAGCCCAGGCTGTATCATTCCTCTTAAGTGATATGAAATATAAGAAAATTCAAAAACGTTTTTACAATATGGTTCTTCACTGGCCATCAGGCAGTCACACAGAACTATGCTGTTATGGGCTTCAATACAGAAATTCAACCAATCGATTAAATGACCATGTAATTTTATTGTTTAGTTGCTATAGTTATGTCTCAGCCATGTTCAGATATGCTGTAAAAGTTTGAAAAAGCAATTAAGTACTCAGACCTTAATTTATGATTATATTTACAATGATATGGTATGATCTATTTAGACCCAAGGTAATATTAGATACAGTAGCATTTTAAAGCAGGAAGTGAGAGTGCACCCCTTTCTCTCATGGCCACATGGTGAGCAGCTAGATCTCACTGTTTTGAAGTTGGTGTGTTGTATAAACTGTTTAAAACTGTGTTTGTTAGTCATGTACTGACAAGTGTGCTATTGCTCACAATTAGCTAAAATTGTCACTATGTATGTAAAAAACATATAGGGATAAAATTTATGTAACTAGCTAAATAAAGGGCTGAATAAAGACACAGGCGAATCTGATCACCATGCACCCCTGCATTATGGGCCAGAATGCAATTGCTCTACCTGCAAAGCTGGTTATGCCATTGCTATCACAAAGATCTATATGAGACTTACATCTTTTGCACAGGTGGTCTCCAGCTTCACTGTGCTCACTGGGCAAGTGTTTGCAGCGGCAACGTACTACTTGAGAGCCGCTGCAATGTACATATTGGTAGGACCCACAGTGACAGCCCCTAACTCGGCAGGGCAAAGCGATGGGCCTCTTTGTTGGTAGCTCCTCAAAATCAGTCTGATGCTGTTTAAATCTGGTGGTTTAATAGCTCACAATGAAATGCCAATAGGATGTAGACTATAGGCAAACATTTAATATTTTTGACATTTGACATTTAATATACTTCTAGTGAATATCCAGTTCAAATATTCATACACAATGTACACAGAGAAGAATAAGCAATGAACTGCACCATAATCATCTCTATTCCTACAGCCTAATCAAAACTTCTCTGGTAAAAAAGAAGCACAGAGATGTGATTCTAAAATGTGCACACAACCTTTAAGGCAAACCAGACCTTGTTTTGAAACTATGTACTCTGGCCAGAAACAAAATAAAACTCTCTGGCAATAAATCATCTTAGCGAATTTGGAGAACAAAAAGGTGCATGTTCCCAAGAGCACCATACCCGCAGTAAAGTACAAAGGTGGGAGCTTCATAATATGGGGCTACTTTTCTGTAGACGCTACTGGGGCATTACACATTATAGAAGGAAACATGAATAGAGCAATGTATTGGGAGACATTACAAGAGAATCTAATCTCCTTAGCCAAGACACTGAATCTGGGGAGAAGATGAACTTGTAAACAAGACAATGACACCAAACATACAATAACCTAAGACTAGTATTTGCATGGTTATGCCAATCTGCTATAGATTTCTTAAAGCTGTAAATGACAACACGAGTTTTGCAACTAAGTACTAATGTTTTAACCTTGTGTTGTCTGAATACTTTTTTCCACTATGCGTTTCACTTATTAAACCAATCTTTGTTTACACTTATGAATGCATACATTTAGATATATTCACTAAACGTATATTAAATAAAAACAAAATTGCCTTAATACATGTTTCCTCTCCCTGTATATGATTTTGTGTGTGTGTGTGTGTGTGTGTGTATATCATTGAGTGTGTATTTCTAAACATACCTGTGTGAACAAAAGCAAGGTGTTTCTGGACCAATAAGCTTGCAGTCTATTTTGCCGGGAACACCAAAACTCACATAAAGCCGGTTATGCAGTCTTGCTGGCATCACTCTCCTTTTGTACTCTTTATATTCAGTCTCTGAGAAGAGTGTCCCACCATCATCCTCAGCTACAATCCTTAAGGAAATAATAAAATACTTACAGAACATAGGATTTCAGCAAATGTGGGGGAAAGCTCCCTATTAAAAGACTGATTTTTTAGAAGAAACGTTGGATGATCAATTGTCTGCATAGTTTTGGATATTTAGTGCATGTGTTCAAGTACATGTACTTGATCTATCTGCTGTTTCATTTAAAGCGTGCTCCATAAAACAGCAGTACTTCTCTCTATTCAGTCCAGAAAGATACAACAGGCTTTACTGCGGCGTTCGTAAATTAAATATTGTTGTGCTCTTTTTGAATTAGCAGTATTTGCGTTATTTTGTTATTGTCTAACGTTACGTTTCTGTTTTGTTTACAAGTCACAGTTAACCCAGGCTTCCAAACGAGGCTGAAGTTGGTTCCTTATTCGCGTTTCCCGTTCCACCTTAAAGGGTGCAGCAGTTGCATTATACCGCCTGTAGATGGCGCTCTTTAACACAGCAAATGTTGTTTGTGAATAAGATCAGGAGTAAATTCCTTGAATAAAAAGGAAAAAATACTTTATCTCCTGATCATGAAAACGACTCAAAAATCTGACAGTCAGGTTTTACTAGTTAGCCTAACTGACTATCAAATTCCTGAAGAAGGAGAATTTTTGCTGTAGAATTTAGTTTTTATAATCCTCCTGTGAACATGGCATGTTTGACGATAGAATGTACACTTTTCTGGTATTTCATAGGACTTTATCCCCTAATCCTCAAAATGACTCAAAAATCTAACAGTCAGGTTTCAGTCACTAAATAACTGACTATCAAATTTCTTAAGAAGAAGAATTTTTACTGTAGAAATTTTTATTCATTCTGTGAACATGGCATGGTAAGCATGTGTTGGCATATTACGCCTTTTTGATTTCATAGAGCTTTGTCTCCTGACTCTCAAAACTTCTCAAGTATCTTATAGTCAGGTTAAACACATAATACAACTAATTATTAAAATTCTGATGAAGTGAACATTTTACTGTTGAAGCACTTTTCTGGTTCACTTATCATCTTCTGAAAATGAAAATATTTTTGTCAGTTTCGAAGCATAGGATCTCTAAAACCCGATGAAAAAACGTGACTTTGTCAGATCTTTGGGCAAGAGTAGACAAACAGTACTTGTTGTTTTCTGATATTATTCTAATTTCAACCGGATTATCTAAATGCCATACCACCTGCACTTCTAAACAGGCAATAGAGTAAAGTTAAACTGGCTTGTACATAGCAAGTCCGAGAATAGGTAAGGTCTCTGCTTGTGTTGCTGCTGGAAATCTATTGTTTTTGTGAAGCTAGCAGAGGTCACTTACTTCTGTGTGGATTGCCCGATACAATGCCATCTGACTTTCTGTGATCAATAATGTCCATGGTAATCTTTTAAAGAAAGGGTGTACCCTGGTGATCTAGCCTAGTTCATTTTTCCACTATGGCCTTTAACTTATGGCCTTCCATATCTTCAATTGGCATAGTATCTCTCTTGCCATATAATAGCTCTTTTAAGGGTTGAACTAATTTAATAAATTGTTTTTTGTTGTCTATAGAAGCTCCATTAAAATATAACTCTCAAATTTAAAACACTACAATAGACTGTAAAAATCCTGAATAATATTTGATTGTAGTAGTTATGTTGTGATCTTTTCAAGATGGCATGTCAGGCTATAGACTTTTTCTGTTTTAGAGTTTTCTGTTTGTTTCACATAGACTAATTCTAGCATATATAATGCTTGAAATGTCTCAAGAATCTGTTGTTCAGGTTTCACAAGTTTTATATGTTTTACACAAATTCGGCATTCCACATGGCGTGTTAGAATATGTGTAGACACCTTTTCTACACATGGTTATTATAAGAGTTATTTCCATTTTATACATTTTAATAAAGAATTGTTCCTGGGCTTTCTACCTGCTGTTATCATTAAAGAACTTTTGCGCATAACTGTGCAGCAATTATCGCTTTAAACATGGATGATGTTGTGTCTCCTGTAGTGTGTCAGAGTTCTTGATTAGTGTCTTCGTGTTTATATATGTTGATACAGGACATATATGTGGTCCATAGGTTTTTGAGGACATGAAGAAAATCTGTGAACTTGATCAGATGAACCTGATCAGATTTTTTTAACACATACATTTAGAAATGCCATAATATGAAGCCATATAAAGACAATGAGCACTAGCAAAACAAAAATAAAAAAATAAACACTACATTGTGGTTTTATAGGTGTGAGAGTGTTTACTTAACCATTCCCAAATCATTCTAAATCAGCTATTTCCAGCCAATACCTAGTTCAGCTAATTAATCTTAAATTAAATAACTAAATCACAGACATCGGAAAGCAGCACGTTGTCAGGGACCAACATTTTTTAAATGTATTCTTGTAATTACTGCATACAATTTAACACACTGTGTTCATCTTTGTATTTATGTGCATCATAATATTACTGTACTATAATAATACTTCTGTACTATATATCAGACACTCTTATCCAGAGCGACTTACTGCCTCGCCAAAGAAAAGGTCACCAACTGGATTTAACTAAGCAAATAGGTAAGAGCCTCCCATTGGATAATTACTGCATGGGTGATTATGTTTCAGCTGGCAACAAGTTATTTAAGCCTAATTGATGCAGTGAGTAGCTTCTCATTTGTTAAACAACCATGTCGAAAGACACATCCTGTGGTCGTGGAAAAGATGTTAATCTGTTTCAGAAGGTTCAAATTAATGGCATGCATCAAGCAGAGAAAACATCTAAGGAGGTTGCTGAAACTACTCAAATCAGGTTAAGAACTGCCTAGCACATTATTAAAAAGTGGAAGGACAGTGGGGAAACATCATCTTCGAGGAAGGAATGTGATCGGAAAAAAATCATTGAATGATGGTGATCGGTGATCACTTAAACACTTGATGAAATCAAATGGTAGAAAAACAACAGTAGAACTCAGGGATATGTATAATAGTGAAAGTAAGAGCATTTCCACACGCACAATGCGAGGGGAACTCAAGGGATTGGAACTAAACAGCTGTGTAGCCTTAAGAAAGCCACTTGTCAGTGAGGCTAACCGGCAAAAACGGCTTCAGTGTGCTAGGGAGCATACAGATTGGACTCTGGAGCAATGGAAGAAGGTCATGTGGTCTGATGAGTCCAGATTTACCCTGTTCCAGAGTGACGGGTGCATCAGGGTAAGAAGAGAGGCGACTGAAGTGATGTACCCATCATGCCTAGTGCCTACCTTACAAGCCTGTGGGGGCAGTACTATGATCTGGGGTTGCTGCGGTTGGTCAGGTCTAGCTTCAGCAACGTTACATGCAAAAAGAATGAGGTCAGCTGACTACCTGAATATACTAAACGACCTGGTTATTCCATCAATGGATTTTTTCTTCCCTGATGGCATGATGATAAAGAGTCCAGACCTGAACCCCATTGGGAATCTTTGGGATGTGCTGGAGAAGACTTTACGCAGTGGTCCAAATCTCCCATTTGGCGTGCTGGCAGAATTGATGACCAAAAGAGATGGATAATGAACAAACGCATCCTTTTTCACGTTTACAGTAGAAGGAATGAGAAATCCTTCTGGTATGGTTTTGATAGCAGGCTACATGATGTTTAAGGTCAGAGTAAGATTTTGGAGATTGGTCCATTGTTGGTCCATTCATCATGAAATTTTCACACAATGTAAACAGCAGATCATGTGCTGAAATGATGCATAAAAGTAAAAATCAACAAAAATGGAGATACATGTTTTTCATTGGACAGCGACAATATAATTGTTAAATACTTGACAATAAGCAGATAATGTTCAGTTTGCCCACACACTAAATACCCTTACTTGCTATGATCACAGGGTCATAATAAAAACTCTTGCAATAAAATTCAATCTTCAGAAAGTTGAGTTTAATTTGTTTTTTTTAATGTATTACAAACACTTTTTATGACCTGCTTTAAAAGTAGGGAGATGATTCAGCAGAAAATGCAATTTGCATAATCTGAAGTCTTGAGCCTCATGTACATTTGGTTATAATAAAAAAAGAAACAATGTGAAACTGATGAAGCCCTAGAAATTAAGACAAAGTACAATATCCCAACAAATTCTTACAGATCATGTTCACAGGATGATTATGGAAAAATTCTACAGTAAAAATTATTCTTCTTCATGAATTTGATAGTTAGTTAAAGAGCAAAACTTGACTTTGAGATTTTTGAGACGTTTTTAGGATAAGGAGATAAAGTGCTATGAAGTACCACAAAAGTACAGTGTGTCCAATATATTCTATCACCAAACATGCCATGTTCACATGATGATTATAGAAAATTTCTATAGTATAATTCCTCAGGAATTTGATAGTCAGTTAATTAGTGACTGTAATTTGACTGTCAAATTTTTTAGATGTTTTGAGAATCAGGAGATAAAGTCCTATGAAATATGGCAAAAGTACAATACACCCAACACATTCTATTGCCTACCATGCCATGTTCACAGGGTGATTACAGAAAAATTCTACAGTAAAAATTCTTCTTCTTCAGGAATTTGATAATCAGTTAGTGAATGAAACCTGAATGTCAGATTTTTGAGACGTTTTAAAAATCAGGAGATAAAGTCCTATGAAGTACCACAAAAGTACAGTATGTCCCATACATTCTATTGCCAAAAATGCCATGTTCACAGAAAAATTGTTTATAGAAAAATTCTACTGTAAAATTCTTCTTTTTCAGGAATTTGATAGTTACTTAGTAAATGAAACCTGACTTTCCATTTTATTAGATGTTTTGAGGATCAGGAGATAAAGTCCTATAAAATGTCAAAGGTACAATACACCCAACACATTCTATCACTTACCATGGCATGTCCACAGGATGATTATAAAAAAATTCTACAGTATCATCAGTTTCATAATCAGCCTAATTAGTGACTGAAACCTGACTGTTAGATTTTTAGACGTTTTGAGAATCAGGAGATAAAGTCCTATGAAAACAAAAGTACCACAAAACCACAACCACAAAAGTACAGTGTGTCTGATACAATCTATCGTCAAACTGCCATGTTCACAGCAGGATTATAAAAAAACTCTACAGTAAAAATTCTCCTTATTCAGGACTTTGATAGTCAGTTAGTTAGTGAGCAAAACCTGACTGTCAGATGTTTGAGACATTTTATGGATTAGGAGATAAAGTCCTCTGAAATATGACAAAAGTACAATATGCACAACACAGTCTACTGTCTAACATGCCATGTTCACAGGAGTATTATAAAAAAAATTCTACAGTAAAAATTCTCGTTCTTCAGGATTTTGATAGTTAGTGAGTAAAACCTGATTGTCAGATTTTTTAGACGTTTTGAGGATCAGGAGATAAAAGTTACTTCCTATGAAGCACCACATAAGTACCGTGCGTCCGACACATTCTGTCGCCAAATGTGCCATGTTCACAGGATGATTACAGAAAATTTCTACAGTAAAAACGCTTCTTCTTCAGGAATTTGATAGCTAGTTAGTGACTGAAATCTGGCTTTCCAATTTTTCAGACCTTTTGAGGATCAGGAGATAAAGTCCTATAAAATATGTCAAATGTACAATACACCAAACACATTCTATCGCCAAACATGCCATGTTCACAGGATGAGCAAAAATTCTTCTTAAAAGAATTTTTAAAAGAATTATTTTAAGCTTGGACATCCGCTGTGTTTTTCTTTTTATTGGAGGAAAATACTGCTGATCTTATTCACAAATGGCATTTGCTGTGTTAAAAGGCGCCATCTACAGGCGACAGAATGTAACGGTTGCATCATTTAAGGTGGAACGGGAAACGCGAATAAGAAACTGGCGAATTAGGAACCAACTTCAGCCTCGTGGCTTCCAAGCTAGTTATGCTAGGTGACGTAGCTCATCAGACCTATCTGTAAGAGCATATCGATAATCCCTCATTCATAACAGATAGACAGACGCCTACCTTCGGTATTCCACATACGCATTCACTGCGTCCACTGCAGTCTTGTCAGTATTTATCCTCTCCATTAGCGCGTTTCGTGGCTAAGCTAGTACAGTGTGCGTCCTCAGCGTTGCTGAGCAACAAGTTCTGACGTCTCCGTAACCAGAAACAGTTGGTATGTCTAAAGCGCTTTCTCCGTTTACTCCTTCGCTACCTCCACATCTGGGAGCTTTAGCTTGAAACATATCCCCGCTAGCTAATTACACAACACAGATTGTAACATAAATAGAAGTACAAAACAAAACCACTAGAACTGAATTACTTTTTTGGAAAAATGACTCTTTTGGGTCATTTATAAACTCTGTGAGGTAAATATGTCCACTCTGTCTGTCACAGAACTTGAACACATTCATCGCAAAAATAAATTTGCTCCTTCTTGAGTCATGTCCCCCCGTGTCTCCCAGCATTAAGCTGGTGCAGTAGCCTCTCTGATAGCCCTATTCGACTAGAAGAACCCTGGTTCTTGGACTGGTTACGTTCATGCTTCGTAGAACTTTGTGCTATCCAAGGAATCAGTCTGCGTTTGCACCAACTCTTTTTTGGAACCGTCAACCTCAACAAATGGCGTTGCACAACGGTAGTGAACAGTACAAAGAGGACGGCGGGGCGTATAGATTACCTGCAAATACTTGTGCTCTTATTCCAGAAGTCTGTTTTTATCCAAAGAGCAAGCGCGGATTACGCAGAAGAGTTTCTTCAGCAGACCACTGGGTGTCGCCATTGTTGCTTACTTTTTCTTCAATAACGGACACGCCCACGGATGTCGTCATGGTTCCTGCTGAGGAACATACTATTGTTCGATTCCGGCTGGGAACGAACTTTTCGGGTTCCGAACTTATTTATTTTTGGTGGAAATGTGCCGAACGGTTTAAAATTAGGTGCGCGAATCGGATTGGAACCCGTTCTACGCTGGTGGAAAAGGGGCATGAATGGAGGTGTCCTTTTTTTATCTTACTGAGTCTCCAGTTTACCAATGAAATATTTACTGATAAAAGTGAAAATATTTTATTTACAGATCAAATATTTAACTTTTCAGTCCTGCTCTCCAAGTAGTATGCTAACTAACATTAGCACTGTGCTCTGACAGTTTACCAGGGGGTTACTGACCAATGGGTATTTTTCTCTGCCAGAAAAAAAAGCTAACGACATTCTTACTAGGATAAGTTATCTGAGAAGTGTTGTTATGAAATACCCCAGGAATACCTCCTATGTTCCTGACAATAGACGGAGTTAATGAAATGGTAAAGACCTACAAGTGAGCTTACTTTCAGTACAAAACCACATGGGAGGGACAACAAAGTCCTTTGTCATTATTTATTTAACTAAAAGGCTATGGTTTAAATTCATCTTTGACATTAAAAATTAATGTACAATAAAGAAAAATCACATCCATGTATAACGTATGAAATAGAAGTAGAGTTACTTTTCTAATCACTAGAGTCTTTAATTTTTACGTTCTTTAATAACAGGATTTTTACACTAGCCTTACACATATGCTCTTTTTAGGCAGAAAAGGAGATTGAATTTGTAATGCTTGCATGAAATTAAATTTACTTATGATCTATGATGATGAAAATTGGTGTAAAAAATAGATTTGGATGAAATTCCTAAAATATTGAAATATTATGTTTCACGTCCATTTTAGCCCCATAAAAAACCGAGCTTCAACTTCTATACAGTTGCAAAGCAACACTTGCGGGACCTTTAATATGAGTGACGTATCATGCAGAGTTCAATGACACCCTGCTGTACTTTTTATTCCTCGGACTGCGTATGTAGCCATAGTTCCTCAACGTTTACTGTCTCTCTCACTGCAGACATGCCCTCACTTAAATAAACGTGTTGCACGTATGTGTAAATTCTGCGTCACATGTTATTTGGGGTAAATAGGTCATATTTCTTCAAAGATCATTTTTAAGTTTAAAATGAACAGCAAACAGTTCGGTGTCTTTACGCTGTCAAAGTAATACAGCAGTGAGTACATATTGAACGGTATGTAGAATAACACCTTAGTGTGCAGTCATGCAAAATGGAACTTCACTAGAAGAAGAAGTGTTTTGAGATCGGAAACTCTTTGGTACCACGCGCATGTTGAATGTAGCACGTATGTCAAGCGGAAACCACAACCATAAAAGTCCGTGATACGAAACGTTTCAGTTGTTTTGGTCTTCCTTTGGCCAGTTCGACGAAGCGTTTGTGACCACATGTTTCATGTGTTATGTCGTTTTACTTCTCTGGTTATGCCGCCTTTACACATCAGATAGAAGTTTCTATGTTTTAATAGAAACCTCTGTGAAACTCAAGACAGCTGCATTGTCGCGCCCTTTGACGTTATACTGAAGATGTGACAGCAGGAATCGGCGGCAGATGTCAATGGCAGCATTTATACCTTTAAATACAGTTAAGGTAAAAACAACAAATGGAAATGTTAAACGGGGAAAACATCTTGGCTGTGATTTTATGCTGTTTTTAGTGTTGCAAGCTAGTCTATACAAGGCACCTTTAAAGTTAGCTAGCTAGGTAGCTAGCTTGCTTGCTTGCTTGCTTGTTAGCATGATGTTTCTTAACATACTGCATCCAAACAGTCAGTATTTAATTAGCCAGGTTGCAGGTCTTCCTCTGTCAGCCAAAAAACAGTCTTCCTAAAGACATGGCGTGGCTAATTTTATGGACTGATGGGTCTACCTATTTTATACAACCCGAGAAGAGGAACAGGAATGCTATAGCTTTAGTTAAGCTCGAGTTATTTCCCAAAGGTTAAAGCCTTCACGTTTATCAGCTGCCTGACTCTTGAGTTAAAGAATAACTTCTTGACCTGATAGCTCAGTTTTCCACATGCGTAGAACAACAGCAGCGATAACGGATCTCCGAATACGTATGGCTATTGTTTCACTATGTGTTATATCAGTGTTACCAACTCTTGTCAATTCTAGGGAAAGGTCTAGGCTGCTCTGTTTTACAGGTTCATATGAGTCGATGTATGTGCTAAAACACTCACTCAGGCAGTAAATAAGTCAACAGCGAAAATAGGTTTCCTTTGTAAATCTCTTGGCAAAAAAACAAAACAAACAAAAAACCCTGGGATGTGCCTAAACCAATCCTATAGAAAAATGTGGAAATACTGGTTAATTTTAAATTGACACCAACATCCAGCTATTCAAGTATGACATGTATTCTTGTTGTAAATAGAGAGTTCCGTTGGCTACTTTCCTCTATCGCCACTGTGTGTTCTGTGATGATGACAAGCTTCATTATTTATTCAGGTTGGATCTCTAAAGCTCATTAGATTTGATTACAATAATCCTAGAACTAGATTGGTTTTTGTTATCCAGTGTCCCCTGTTTCTGGTGGGATTGAATCAATAAGTTTACTGTGAGGTCAGATTGTGTGAATGTGGTCATGTTTCTTTTTATTGTATATTTAATGTTATTCAGGACCTTTTGTTACTCAGAAATGTGTATTTATTTTTTTTATTTTATTTGTTTATTTATTTTTTACGCTAAGCTAAAACACCATCATGCTCTTATCATACAAAGCCAGATACTCCTAACACTTAAAGTGAATAACTGGCCTCAAATTACTCTTGTGCAAATTTGTTCTTGCCCCAAATGTAAGGCATGTTTGGTTTTGTTTTTTTTGGACGGTGTAAGGCGAACGTAAGCTGTTCAACTTGTGGCCAGCAGTCTATCATTGTGAAAACTGCATGCTTAAACTTGGACTGTCAAAAGTCTCCACTATATGTCAGATATACTTACTTGCATTGTTTCTGACTGTATAACATACAGGCCAAGGGAATGTAACATAAGCTGTAGTTTTTTCTGTACTTATGCCTATTTTTATAGGTAACAGTTTGAGAAACCACAATTGGTGATTATGTGACAATTCATGCAGTTTGAGGCAAACTATTAATTTAGCTGAGTAACCATATTTTGAGAATGAGGAAATTGTTTTGTTAAAGGGTGGACCTTTGCAAAAGCCACTAACAGCCTGTCGGCCTACCCTTTCACCATGCAAGCCCTGACCATGGTTTCAGCACCCTCAGTGGACATGCCCCCAGTGTTTCAGAGCAGAGAATATTGTGTTTTTCACAGTTTGAAACCTACATTTGTGTACTTTTTCTTAAATAATTTAAATTTGGCAGGTTGGTTATCAACAGTTTTCTGTGGTGAGACAAACTCAGAACATGTTTATTGTTGCTTTTCATTGCCTTTAAGTCGTAAAGCAACAGTAAAGCTTATTTGCCCAGCTTATTTGCCCTACTATGTTAACTAAAGTGCTTTCATTTGAAGGATAACATTTACAAAATTTGTGAATACTAATTTCAAGTCTTGTGTGATGTTGGTATGTATGTATGTATGCTTTCTTTGTAGGTAATTGCTGAAAGGACCAAGCTTGAGTTAGAAATCCCAAGGCTGATTAGCTGACCAGTTGGCGGCTATCCAGACTCCTCCAGTCCAGATTCTGCGTAGTCCCAGTTCACACACCCTTAAACACTTCTCTGATGCATTTCAGATCTCCTGAATAGCTTGATCATGAGCATCTTGCTTTAGTTGTAACCTACAGTCCCCTCCCTTATCCTTTTCCCCTTTCCCTAACCCCTCCTCTCCTCACCCTGTTCACAGCTTTCACATTGAAGTAGAACCCCTTAACCTTTCCGATCCTTGAACTCAAACTGCACCTTACTCTTCACTTTACCTCAGTTTTAGTAGACTTGGCCCCAGCCTTCAACCTCTAACACCACCTTGTCGCCACCCTCCCAGCCTATTTTGCTGGCTCAAGTGGGTGTGGGCCTGTGGCAGGGCTGCATTTCAGGGATGTTGGCCTGTCTGCTGCGCAGGAGCATGTCTCAGAGACTGAGTGTGTTGCTGCTGCTCTTCGGTCTGGCCTGGTGCTTGCTCCTGCTCCACTACACCATCACACAGCCGCGCCACCAGAGTAGTGCCGAGCTACGGCAACAGATCCTGGAGCTCAGCCACCGATATGTTAAAGCCCTCAGTGAGGAAAACCATGACCCCTCAAGGCGCCAGGGTCCCTCTATGGCCGGATATGGTAAGTGAGTTTGGGGTTTTGTTTGTTTGTGTCCTGAATTTGTGAGTTTGGGTTTTTGTTTGTTTGTGTCCTGAATTTCGGTTTTGGTCAAGAGTTCAGCTTACAAGTTCACACACTTGACTCAGACCACATTGAGATGTTAAGTACTCCCAAATAAACCTGCTTATGTGGTTTCTGACACAGTACGATCCATAAAAACAGTAGGCCTAGTTATGCAGCAAAAAAATAATAGTTAGATAGTTAACAGCATGTCCTAAAGAGTCAGAAATCACATATGCAAGTCAGATTGAGACTTCTTAACAACTCATCACACATTGAAGTGTAATAATTGTCATGCATTTTATGCAGGTGGCTATAAACTTCAGTTACTTATTAACTAAATACATTAGCCGTATAGTGTAGTTCTTCTCACCCCTTCATTCAACTCAGTGCATAGACACTACCATTAATGTGCAGTAAACAATCTTATCAGGCTCGCAGTTTCAACATAATCAAACGTTTCGAGCTACTGCAGACTTGGTTTGTTTGCCAAAGCATCACTCTGGTCTGTTTTAATGTGTGAACTCTGCAGCTGTCAGTAGGCAGTTTGTATCTGATGTTAGTCACAATGGTATTACACAATGGTCAGAGTAGGTCATTATGGGTCTCCTAAAGAGATTCATAAATGTATTTATGGAACTATTTATTTAACTTTGTATTTAACTTGGGTTTTCTCAGTATAACAAAGTCACATGTAGTAACAGGACATGAAGGAAGAGGAAATTGAGCACAATTATTTAAGGAAATTGCGATGGTTTTCCATAGTGATGAGCTTTCATGATCGTGTTTACATTGCAACAAGCAGAATATTAATTGATTGGTTTCCATCTTTGTGTTATGGATGTTGTATAGAATTTTTCTACATATTTCAAAAAGTATAACTTAAAATGTGCCATAACTTTTAAGCAGGCCACATTTTAGTGATTCCCCCCCCCCCCCCCGAGCCTGTTAAACAGCAGTTATGCATTATAGTTAGCGCAGATGTGTATTCTCTGTAGAGGAGGTTTACAACAAAAATGTGTAGTTTGACTATGGGTGCCCAAACTTTTGCCTAAGACCATGTTCTAACTAAAGGTATTTTGTCTTTGTCAATAACAATAAAATAAAACATTGATATATGATGTGTGTCAAGTATATTCAGTATTATTATTTATTTATTTATCTATTTATTTATTTATTTATTTATATATTTATTTATTTATTTATTTATTTTTGCAGCTGATCTGAAAAGGACCATTGCGGTGCTGCTGGACGACATTCTAAATCGTTTGGTAAAACTGGAGGGCAGGGTGGACGCTGCTGTGAATGCTACTGTGCACAATATTTCTCATGCTGCGGGGGGCGCTGTCCTCCCCGTGGCCGCTGTAGTGCATCGGCCAACGAAACAGGACAAACCTGGCAACCACCCACAGTCACTGTCACGCCCTGGAAGTTAATGAGTGAAGGGAAGTCAGAGGTGGAGCTGCGGACCTTGTCATTGCAACACACTTGCTAAAACTGACATATATATATATAATATAGATTTATATTTTTAGTACAGAGTAGCTTTTTGATGTTCATTTTTTTGCCTTTTGAACACACAGATTTCTTTGGAATATGCCTAGTAAGCTGAATAAAAGGAGAAAACTATAAAAGGAACAGTCCGGCTTTTAAAGGATGGTTCTGATTTGGCAATCAGTGAAACTTTCTAATAGAAGAGCGTTTCTGAAATCAACTGTTCATCGAAATGTGCAATAACTGCATCACCTCATTGATCTGCTAACTTAATTTGTACACTTACGCAAATGACCTACAACTAATGTGTATAGCGTTGCCATATTAGCTGACTATTTAAATCCATTTTTGGGATACATTGATTATACACTGGAGATCAGTATTAGAGAATAATTTATCACTTGATTTTTTTTTCCCCCAGAAATAATGTAATTTTCATTGCTCAACATTTTGAAAGATTTTTTTTGTTTGTTGTTGTAGCAGCTATACCATGCTATTAGAACAGTGTTTTACACAATAACCAAGGCACTTCAACAGATTTTATTTTGTGGAACACAAAATGATCAAAATTGGAGAACAGCAATGACTGTAGCACAGAGAAATTTCTGAAGGTTACCACAGTCAACAGTTAGTAGGAGATGTACAGGCTGTTACTTTCCATGACTTTAGCACATTTGCAGTCGTGGGACATCTCTAGTCTTTTACTCTGCTCTGGTGTGATTTTGGCCCATTCTTCTTCCAGCCTCTTCCACAGTTTGGTGATTGTGGTGGGTTTCTTGGCCATAACCTTGTTAGCAGGAATTTTCCAGAGGTTTTCTGTTGGGTTCAGATCAGACTCTGGGCCATTTCATTATTTCAATGTTTTTAGTTTCAAGGAACTGCTTTACCTGTTTTCCTGTGTGACAGAGGGTCTTGTGCTGCATGAAAATTGCTGATTGGGTGATAAATGCAGGGAAGGAACCAAAAAGGTTCTGATAAACATTTGCATTCACTCTGCCATGTAGCTGCAGAGTGGGCTTTCAGTCCAAATGCTCTTAAACGACGAGACACTGTATGACGAGACAGAACCTTACCCTGTTCAGTGCTGAACTAGCAAGCAATTCCAGCTGCAGTGTTGAACCGATTGCCCATTGAGATTCTTCGCATTATCCTGTTCTCTCTTGCATTTATCTTTCGTAGACAGCCAGCCTTCTTGGAGGACTTGAATGAGTTTGTGACATTGTAAAGATGCGATATTCTTGAAATAACAGATTTGGAACAACCAACTTTTCTTACTATGGCTGATGGAGTCATTTGGCCTTCATCTGGACAACCTGCTGCCGAAGGGTTTCACTTCAGAATGGTTTACCATCTTGCGAATGGTTTACCATCTTGCCAGTTAAATAGGGTTTGTCAGCAAAGTAAGGAAATCCGCACCAGGTCCCAGATTAACACCAATAACTGGGAGGTATCTGAAAATGTTCTCTAATTTTAATCAGAGTTCTTTTTATATATATATATATATATATATATATATATATATATATATATATATATATATATATATATATACACACACACAAGTAAATGTAATATATAGTTGTAGTTGTACAGAACTTTAATATTGATCCTGCTCTTTTTTTAGGGACCTGAAGTTGGACAATCTTCTGCTTGACACAGATGGTTATGTGAAAATAGCTGACTTTGGACTCTGTAAAGAAGGTAGGATTTTGTGTATATTGTTGCTGTTTGACTAAAACCTTGGTTCCTCAAACCCATAACTGCATGACGAGAAAAACAGCTGTTTAATTTAAAGTCATTGTGAATCAGAAACCACAGCGAGACGTGTTTCAGAATGAAACAGGTTGTTTAAGGTGGGAAATAACTGTGGTGTAAAANATATATATATATATAGTGGTTCAGATGTAACTCATGGAAATATGCTTCAAATACTATTACTGTACTATTATTATTTGACCTGTTTGGGTAGTTTCAATTTGGACTATGCAGTGACCTTGACATTTAGGAATTTGTAGGTTGTTCTCTAATTTGGATCTACAGTGTACATGTGCTGTGCATTTAGCTGTTGAGCAGGGAGAGAATATAAGCAAATCCAAAGACTATGATGTGGTAATTGAATGATGGAATATTTAATGCTATATTCTGAGTTGACTTTTATACTATGTAGCTGCAGAGTTCAGTAGAAAGGGTTAGGCGTTATTAGGCATAGGTTTCTTTAAAGGCCTGGTCATGGAATTGCCTAAGGTATAAGGTAAATGTACATGTTGTACATTGTAGTGGGTACTAAGTAGGCACACAATAGGGATGACTTTTCTGACATTTGCAATTCCAGTCTTTGAAGTTAATTGATAACCCTTCATGCAACATTGTTAAAAATTGGCCTACATTGTTATATTAATATTTATTCACATTTGTGAGTTCATGTAATTGCTTGTAATATTCATCCCAGCATTTGGAAACACATCAGAAACATCAGAGGCTGTATAGGATGCTCACAACATAAAAAAAAAAATTCTGTGGGTTAAAATCTTATTTTCATATTGCAGCCTTCTGCTATATCAGTATTACATAGGTCAATATTGCGATAATGAGTTTTACTTATTATTTAGGATATATTGTGCAGTCCTAGTAAAACGACATACCGCACTGTTGTTTTTTTGCCTATGGTGCAGTACAAAACCTGATAGCTGTTGTCTGCCACTTGGGATTCCTGATTGGGGCTTTAAGGTTCCCTAGTGCTAGTGCACTCCTCACGTTATGTGACTGTGACAGCGTAATAAACACATGCTGTGTGTCCCTAAAGTCTTAATTGTGACTTGGTGTGTTCTCTTCACTTATCTGATAGTGAAAACTGTTTCGCCTCAGTAGATGAGGCAAATGTAGTGTATGCATACAGCATCAGGGCAATGCAGTAAATGTTGTTATGGACCAGGTACATCCTTTCATGTCAATGGTATTCTTTAATGTTATTGGTGAGCAGTCGATTCTCGTTACTGCTGTGTTGGATGCTGAAACGGGCAGGCGTGAAGACGTGAGCAACTTTAAAAGAACCAAGGAGTTATGGTCAGATGACTTGGCCAGAACATGTCTGAAACTGCAAGGCTTGCAAGGTGCAACCAGTCAGCAAAAGCTACTGACAGTGGTTAGAGGATGAAGAAAACCACGACGTTGTCACAGGGCTCATCAGTGTACAACGGCAATGAAGGCTATCCAGTCTAGCCCGAACCAACAGAAGGGATAGTATGGGACAAGTTACAGATATCTTTAATGATGGTCACTAGAGGAACAAACAGTGCATCACATCCTGCTTTGGATCCACGCACCGGTCAGAACCTGCACGAATCGTGTCCAGTGTCGAATGTGACTCTCTTGGTTCTGCTGGAAAACTCTGGGCCCAGGCATTCATGTGTGATGTCATTTTAACACGTTCCGCCTGCCTAAAAATTGTTGTTATTAAAATATAACTATAGCAGGTATGCCCCTTCATGGCAATGGAATCCTGTGATGGCAGTGGCATCTTTCAGCAGGATAATGGTTTGAGAAACATGACAGAGAGTTCAGGGTGTTGCTCTGGCCTGTAAATTACCACCTCCAAATGGCCACCTTGCAACTTGCAGGTCTTAAAAGATCTGTCGCTAATATTGCCACATACCACAGGGCACTACCAGAAATCTTGTGGAGTCCAAGCCGCGGTGGGTTATTACTGTTCTGGTGGCATATGAAGGACTGGCCAAAAACCATTTGGTTTATAGTTCACACTTCTTGCACAAAGCAAGCTGGCAAATTTAATCAAGCGTTTGGTGTACCTGCCAAGGAAACAAAACTGGCAAATAAAAGACCGTTTTGGCCTTTAGTGATGAGCAACCACCTTTTCACTGTATGTCTATGAATTCATATTTTAATTAATCCTAAATTAATTGATTAATGTGCCACTACGTGGTTGAGACTCAGCTATGTAGCAATAGAGTAACCCATTTGGCTTCCACAAAGCCACATAGAAGGCCCCACCATTATGTATAGACCATAAAACCTCTGTTCCTCCCACCTTTAAGATACATCACAAGAAACTCATGCTTCACTCATTTCAGCTTGAATGCCTCTAAGCTACTGGTAAGGATGAGGTCAGGGTGTGTAGATCCTTTGCAAATAGGACATCCTGTTCACATGTGAATTATGAAAGCAGTGTTTAAACAAGAATTCTGAATGCAGCCATGGACTTAAGAATGGCGGCCCTTCGTTTAGCAGTTGACAAAGAGGGTGGCACGTTTTATTTAAAACTTAGTTATTGGAGAAATTATGATCATGTGAAGGAAATAGCTTTGTTGTGGCTGTAGAAAACATTTGACTGGCCACCTGAACTTGCCCCAAGTCTCACAGCAGTCTGCGTCTTTATTAAAGGTGCACTGCACCATAATACACTCATACCTAGGCGCACAATATGCCACCTCCATGTCAATGTCACCACTGTGCTGAGAATGCTCCACCACCCAATATTAGGTCAGCAGTAGTCTTCTGGTGGTCTCTTTGACCAAAATGAGCAGTGAGGACTACGAGTGTGTGCCAGACAAAATGGTAAATCAGTGCACTGGTATTATAACAGGCTGGTTTCATTCATCAGGGTTTGAATTCAGGGGTGTTTCCTTTTATACAGAGCGGGTCCCGTACTGGAGGCCAGTACCGATGTTAAAGCACCATCTACTGTCTGGATGTCATATTGCTCTGGTACGCGAAACAACAGTAACGGCAAATTAGATCAAACTGGACAAAATTAATTTGCAACACTTTGTTTTAGTTTCCCAGCAATGAAGTGCAATGAAAACAGGGAATCATTTTACACAACATCATATTGGATCACTCACAAAAATCAGAAGACTCTGAATGCCAACATTAATCGGAAGTCATAGTGTATTTGTCTTCCACATTGTGGCATTATTAAGATAAACACCGTGTCAGGAAAGGTCTCTTTGCTGACTGGTGCATGGAGATGTTATCAAAACTTAGAAGGCTTTTGGGGACAGGCAAAACAATACATTATGATGGAAGATTGTGGAAAAAACTTATATATATATATATCTCACACATCACAAACTACTGATTGATAAATAACCACTATTTATATACATACACACACACACACACACACACACATATATATATATATATATATATATATATATATATATATATATATATATATATATATATATATATATATGAAATAAAGAATTACATATATAAGGTAGAAAGTTTGGTTTTTGACACGCCCTCATATCCGGATTCACAACAGGAGCCATTTTCTGCAATCGCTACTTCTTCCAACGTAACTGAACGGAGAGCAACAGTAAAGGCCAGCGGTTACATAGCACAGCTACCACTTTTTGTGTGCCAACACTGACAAGTCGTGCGTTTTTTTTTTTTTAGAATGAGTGACATCGAGGACGGGAACTTTGAGGGTAGAGTAAGTAGCCATCCTTTGATTAATCTGTACAAATTCAGCACTTTTGCTTATTTACCCTTCTTTCTCACGCTCAGCCCCCCTTACCGTATCTTGCCTTTGCTTGGTGTTAGCTGTAGCTATTTGTAGGTTCTCTAATGTTTAATGTTTTAACGTTAAGTCTTACCCCGTTTATATGGATAAACATCGATAGCGGTCTCTATTAGCTCTGTCTTTTAAGACGTTTTCTCTACTAAAATACCTGCAGCCGCGAATTCGTTTAAGTCGCGCCCAATGAGCCAAGTTAGCCAGCTAGCTCATTAGCTTAGCGGCTAGGGTTTATTTTTTAGATTTTTAGACGTTAGACTAGGTTTTTTTTTACTTCGACAGTTACCAACAGCTAAGTGTTGAATTCTCATTATGTTGAACACATATGTTTGTATGTGAGTCAGGGAGAAAACGGCTATAGTGACGTTAGCGAGATAAACACGTAACCTATGCTAGCTTTAGCTTTAATTCTGTTTGTTTGGGCCTGAGCTGCGGGTTTGAGTTTCTGTTCCGAAAGACCGCAAACATTTTAATTTGCTATCTGCGTTTAAAGGACAATTCACCGATTTTTTACATTTTCTGAGTCAATGAGATTGCTCAGAGTGATTTGATGTGAAATGGTGCTCTTTGGAGAGGTGTACTTAACCCACTCTGATTTCTTTACAGTGGTGGTGATAGAAACCAGGAGACCAGCGGATTTATATGTAGTATTGATGATGGTATAAGGGGGAAAAAAGGTTCTAGTGCCATTTTGGCTAATAAACACATCTCCATTATACAAGTGTTTTAAGAGTACATTTTTTGACAGAAACTAGAAAACAATAGCTGTGGCCGAAACCGTTCCCTCTTCACTGTGTAGTCCTCTATTTTGGGGTTTCACCATTTTGTACTGGCATCCGAAGACGGTGCAGAAGATCCAGTGCACTCAAACGATCCAGCAGTGCACCATAATATGTAGAGTACAGCTCGGATGTATTGTCGGGAATAGGGGATACCCATAACACACTGCGTTGTTTGGTTGGAATATTCGCAATGAGAATTACAATAGCAGTGTCTCCACAGACCCATTTGCAAAGTTGTTAAGATATTTAAGTAAGCTCTTCTCAGGTGTGCAGTCAAACTGTGGTTATAGTGGACTGGTGACAGGACATCAAACTGTACGTAGTGTTCAAAGTCATTTACGACCATTACAAATTCTGTTCCCCAAGTTTTATACAAGAAGCCTGTTTTTCACGTGTGGAGAACCGTTTTTGTCACAGGGATCACACAGTCCGTTTTGTGTAGTAAGTTTAGGTTATGTTTAACCCTTCAGACTTCTGATTCCTGTCACACCACTGGAAATAATTCTGATTCGCTAAATTTCTGTAAAACAGCAAATTACACATCAAACTACTCTGTCTTTAGTTGAACATCTTAATGTTCAGTTATGAAGAAATAATGTAAAATCAGTGTAGTTCCCCTTTGAAGTACATAAAAAAATTATATTATTTATTTTACATAACAAAGTAATGTTACAGAATGTTTGCCCTGTCTTGAACAGTTAGTCGTTAACGTTAACTCTGCATCAGCATCTTCTATCATAACTATGAAAACTAGCCTTTTAGCTATCTCTGTACCTGCATCGTGTTCCACAATGTAGCTAGCCACGTCTCTAACTTACACATTTTTAAGATAAAGTTAGGATCATTCTTATGAAATTCATGGCTAGATCCACACAGTCAATTGCTTCTTTTTGCTGCTAATAAGGCCTTTCAGTTTCTCTCAAGACCTTTTCTTACCCATATCTGGATATGAATGTTGATAATACAGAATTTTTCAATGTATTTGTTGGGATGATTAATCATTTGGTTTGTGTGAATTACAATATGTAAATGTGTTTGAGGAGGAGTTTAAGAGTTGAGTAGTTCAGGACTCCATTTTCCAAATCTCCCATGATCTTAATTGCTCTGAATGTTCTTTTTTCATTAAGGTTATTGGTCGTGAAGGAGTTGAAGAGTTAAGGCCAAGAATGTGGAAGAATATCCAAGATAAAAGAAGGCTTTTGAAAATGCGTACAGAGCAGACGGTTAAATGGGAAGGGGAAAAAAGAACGGAAGATCGAGTCAGATAGAAGCACACTCGCGTTATGTGTCTAAGCAGGAAAAGAGGTTTCAAATTCGGGTGAAGAAATGAAAAAGAAGGAGAGGAAAAATGAAAACTGAACAAATGAAGACCGAAGAACAATAAAATGCCCAAAAGAAAGGAATAGTGTTAAAAGAACACAGAAGAATGAATGTGTCCATAGGTTAAGTAAACGTCCAGTGTATGTTACAAGTGTCTGTAAAACATCCTGTTTATTATTGATGAAATGCATGTTGACTATAATTTGGTGATCCAGACAAGGTATTAATAAGGTGTAAAGAATATCTATTGTGATTGTTAATTTATTAATGATGCTATTAAAATATAAAAAAGTTAATTTGCTCAGAATGATTCTAACACTTTTTTTCCACAGCTGTAAAGTGTATTTATGAGTCTGTGAGTACAAGTGAGTGTGTAAAAGGCAGATTGGGTTTTAACTCTCTGTTGTAAATGGTACAACTTCATTGCTGTAACGCTAGGATTCCCGCTCACCTTCCAAGTCGGAGCGGGGAAGCCCCATCCGTGCTAAGTCCGACAGCAGGTCGGGCTCTCCCAGCCCATCCAGAGCTTCCAAGCGCTCAGAATCCAGATCGCACTCGCGTTCCAAGTCCAGGTCAGTTCAAACTGTTGGAAAGATTGTTACACACAGAATTCACAAACAATGAAAGAATGTAATAGATTTAGTGATAAAGAGTATAGTTTAATACATGATTGTGTTTTACCAACAGATCTCACTCTCGCCGACACTCCAGCCGCCGCTACAGTCGCTCCCGCTCTCACTCCCACCGCAAAAAATCTCGCTCCCGCTCCTACAGTCCAGACTATCGACGGAGGAGGAGCCAGAGCACATCACCCATGTCAAATCGCCGACGCCACACAGGCAGCCGGGTAAGTGGGAACAATTAAGAAGAGAAGATTCCAACTTCTGATAGATCAGTGGTCCCAAAAAGCAAGTTACTATCAAACTTGAAAAGCAAAAACATTTCATTCTTGCTTAGAAAGTTGCACCTTTGGATCTGTTGTTAAATTTGCCCAGACAAAGAGAGATAAGTGTCATAAAATAACAGATGTGTGAAGTGTTTTATTTACATTACTGGTGTTTATGCCAGTGTTTGTGCAGAAGGTAAGTAATTACATTACAATAGTTTTCGCATCAAATGGATTTGTGCCATAGTACAGTTTGGATGTGCAGCTGCTTAAAGTAACTCCTTGTTAGTAGAGCTGTCATGATCATGAAATTGTTGTCAGTGATTGTGATTAATGATTTGTTTTTATTAGTCATAAAAACAAATCGTATTAAGGTGGCCAAACGCACTTATTAGCCATCTTGCTTCCTGATTATGTATTAGTAGCGAACACCGGTAGTATTGTTGAAATGGTATACTGGCTGTCAGCTCAAATAATTGTGATTAGACGTTTATGTAATAATTTCAAAAGGCCTGGAAGAAAGAGGGGGGAAAAAAGAAAATTGGTTAGGGACAAATTTGTCCAACTTGACTTCAGTGAGGGAACATTATGTTGTTGGATTTAAAAATAAATAAATAAATAAATAAATAAAAACTTACTGAACTTTTATATTTGAACTGATTTGAATAGCTCGTTTGGCTTCTGACATAGCCTGGTCATAAGAGGGTCTCTCAAACTGAGAGAACCCTGGCCCACCTGAGCCCAGTGGAAGTGATGTGTTAAGGTGATAAGAAGCCTGACCTTTGTTGGTTCAGTGGCAATCACTTTTTGTGACTGCTTAAAAAACGGGTTTGTTCTTGTCACGTAAGAGCAAACTTGCTTCCATGTACCAAAATAGCACCATTCTCAGAATGTAGCTAACAGCTGATGCTGCATGATCTGTTGCAACATTTTAAGCAGTAGATTTTTTTTTTCCATCACCACGTGCTGTTGGGCCTTGTGTAAGTGACTTTGGAAGGCTTCGAAGAAATTGTGTTTGTTCAGTCACTACACAGTTCCACTTTTGAAATTGTAGACAGGACTTTATACCACCCTGTCCAAGTTTATGTCCAGTAAAAAATAATTTCTTGTGTAGTTTTTAATTATTTGCTATTTCAGAGTGAAAACATGCTGTGTGAGGCCTTTTGGTAAGCTACAGGCCATTTCTCGAGGGGTTGCTTCAAGTTATCCCTCAGTGCTCGTTATCCCACCAGTGTCCTTGCCCTTTACAACAGCATCAAGATCAGCATGAGTGTTTAATAACCCCTTTTACTTCCCTCTGATTATATCAACAGAGCACATACAGCCATGACTTCAAAAAAGATTCGGTCAGTCATGGTGATGCCAGGGTACGTGAACCTTTTATTAACCTTTTGAATGTTAGCACTAGGCCAAACTGGCCTCAGTGTTACAATGTTATAATAGGGGATGCTGTAATAGGGGATAAGAATTATTTTTTTTTATTTTTTATTTTTTTAACTTAACCTCAGATACATCTGTGTGTCCCACAATAGTAAGTGCAACTAAATTGGTTGTCATGAGCTGACTGAGGCACCTTGCCACTGCCAATTATGTGGACCTCAGGGTACCACGCCTTTCTAATGTTGGGTCAGAATATCTCAAAATGCCTCATTACAGTGATCTTGACTAAGATCCACACGCATTTTGCTGTGCAGACAGAAACCAAAGTCAACATAACTCCTTCAGAAATTATATTTTACTACCTCTGAAGGGGTTATTAAATGCTGTTAGTGTTGCGAGATAGGGCTGCACGGTATAGTTTCAGCATTGTAAGTGTGCACATGCACAGTAGTCACATTGCAGAACAAATTAAATCAAACATGTCATGCTACAACTTTTTGCTGCTTGAAACAAAAGGAAGCCTTGTACAGTTCTTATTTTCCATGACACAGCACTAATGTAAATCCTCCTAAAAACAAACACCCATTCAGCTCGGTCTCCCCATTATCCACCACCATCACTGTAATATTTTATTATACGAGTTTTCATCAGCATTTACACACAGAGGAAATAGGAGGGGAAAGTAGAGTCCTTGTCTGCAGCATATAGCGGAAAAAAACGAAAGTGAAAGCTCTGTTTTACAACGTAGATAAAGCAACATTATTATGCTAGTTATGCTATGCTTCCTGTCACAGTTGTCACTGAAACTGACAATTAAAATGCATGTTGGACACCTTTTGGGGTTGTCCAAAAGTTAGGACAACATTTTATCAAGTTAGGAGTTAGGATCCTTCTGTAATAGTGTTTTCATCAGTTTTTTCTGTAATAAGGCCCAAAGATCTTGGGCCTAAACACCACCTTTCATCTCCATTCACAGATGAGCAATTTATTTTAAGATAAGCAGCATTTATTAGTAATGTCATGACATGGTAGTTCATGGACTTCAGCCTGAAGTGATAGAATTCAATTGCATTAATATAAGGGTGTGATGGTGAGTCAACCAGTATATTAAACTAAAACCTAATTCCTGTTTCAGTATCACCTTATAAGAGCAGTCCCAGCACTCACCTGCTTTTGTGTTCAGGTTGAAACCAATTGTATTGCATTAAAATTCAAGCATGGCTAGAGTAAAAAAAGTATTTTATATTTTAAAAACATATGGCAGAAAAAAAAATATTGGCGTCAGGTTTCTTCCAATATCGTGCAGCCCTATGAGCAGAGAAGAAACTGCAACTTGTATGCCAGTCCACCAGGGGGGAGTAATGCGGTGGGTAGTGTGTTTGGTAATGTTGCTAATATGTACTAAGAAATTAGAGTGGATTTCACTGTTTGTTGGGGGGTTTTTTTTGTTTGTTTGTTTTTTTTAATTACTCTGATGTAAAGGTCATATTAATTAATAAATAATTTGTTCTGGAGTTAATTGGACCAAATGAAATGTATTACGTCTATAATAGCCACATTACCCCAAGTTATAATGTGAAATGGTTACAAATATGGTGACTGATACTTGACATTCATTAATGGTGGAGAGGTACATGAACAGTGTTATGAACCAACAACCCCAAAAGACTTTTTTTTTTTTTTTTTATTTTAACACCTTTGATGTAACACTATTTGGCCTTTATATTACATTTAAAAGTATATGTAAAAACTTGCATTGTAGACATCAAAGCCCCTTGTTCCTACCACCATCACTTGAAGGAAGTCTGAGTCTCCATGTTTCTCTAATAAGCACCATTTCACATTAATTACTTAATTACATCTCAACAGTTTAATTATGAAAATAAATTTTGAAAAATCAGTGGACTGATTTTGACTGGAAATCAAAATGATTAAATTGATAGTTTGATTGGTAATCCTGGATTTTGCTCCGTGTGTGCTTTAATTATGACTGATGTCAAACTAAGCAAAATTTCTGGTTTGGTAGCTTTACTGGGAATAAATTGTGTTTATAGGCTTTATTTTGCGATTATATTATCTTCTGTAATAATACAATTCTCATGTCTTGGATTGCTGGATGAACTGCAGATCGGTTCGATCAAAACTCTAGTGTCCAAGTAAGTGGTAAAACTGACCTAGGTCCAATAATTTTGTTAATTTAGCATTGCTAGTAAGATTTAAGTGAGCTTTCCTGAAATATGGAGTTTTATATTCATTTAATAATATCAGTTAATTGCACAATTAGGACATTTTTTTAAATTAAGAACAGTAAATATGAAAATGGAATAATACATAATTTTGCCTTTCTAAATGTTCTCCACCATCCCTCTCTCTACAGGCAAATCCAGACCCCAGCACGTGTCTGGGTGTGTTTGGCCTGAGTCTGTACACCACCGAGAGGGACTTAAGAGAAGTGTTCTCCCGCTATGGGCCACTTGCTGGAGTCAATGTAGTCTATGACCAGCGCACCGGCCGTTCCCGAGGATTTGCTTTTGTCTACTTTGAACGCATTGATGATGCCAAAGAGGTATAGCTGTAGCTTTGAGCAGTGGATGTTTCTTCCTGATTAAGGCCCCCTGTTATGAACAACTGAATTTTATATCACTTTGTCGTAGCATGTAGGGCTGTACCCGACTTTTGTCAGTCGAATCGGATTCGCCCATCCTGGCCGACGATTCGACTATTCGTTCATGTTTTTTCTCCATATACATTATCTAGTAATCAGTAAATCAATTTGCATACGTTTCAGATCTGATGTCCTCATTTAGAAAGGAACATATTTTGGAACTAAAAGAGACGTGGCATATAATGAACGATCTGAATTGGAGCCTGATTTAATTACAGAATATAGTGTCGGGCAGCAAGCACGTATTTATGCTAAAAAAATAGCGCTTATAACCTGTCTTTTTTTATTTTCACTTTTAACATCTTCAGTAGGATGACCCTTCGTTTTTCATCTCTCATAAATAATGAACTCCTAAATAAATCCAAAGTAGTCAATATTTAAATTATTTTTTAGATGAAAAGAAGAATGGTAGACCTGAACCATTTAATTATTATATCACCTGTTCTGAAATAATTATTTCTCGTTTATCGGCACCATATTAAGTGACTGTACTTATCTTTAAATAAAAATAATGTTAGCTGTAAACGAATAAATCAAAATATCTGTAATTTAGGTTCTAAAATAATGGAATTATAATAAAACAAACGTCTTCGGTCCGCTTTTCCTTCTCCGCAAACAGCCATTTGTTCGGATTCTCTTCTTCAAAAGCTCCTCCAGACTTTTTCTGAGACCTCGTTCCACCGGTGTTTCTCAGCTTCACAGCTTTAGCTTCCTTCAACGGTGAACCGCCAGCGCACGTTGTCACGTGGATTTAATTTTTTAGCAAGCATGCGTCATAGCCCAGTTAGAACTTAAATATATATTTATTATTCCCCTTTTAATAATTATTAAAATGTCTTTTTACATTCTTAAAGTTCTTGTGCATTTTGTAAGCTTTTGTCTGTTTTACGACAAAAAAAAAAAAAAAAAAAAAACTCGTCACTGTTGTCAGTCGACTTGAAGGTTCTCAGTCGACTCAAAGAGTCTCCGACTGACGATTCGACTCGTCGACTTCTAGTGGGCAGCCCTAGAAACAACAATCATTCACAACGATGAATTATTGTACATATGTACAACGATACACTGTGACATTATGTAAACCATCCCATTTAAGTGTGTCACTACTGGTGTGTTGGCTGTTGCTTTTGTTGCAGATGTCTGATGGTATTCGAGTATGGGATGTAGCCGGAGGACAGACTCACACTGTACTGTTAGCTGATGGAGACTGCATTCAGCCTATACTGTACTATAGCGGAGAGCAGGTGCAGCCACAGGGCGACTCGGACAATGTAACATACACTCAGACTCCTGCCCTGCTGCCCTTCTGCATGAATGTTAGTATGACTGTTAGTTTTTACAAATTATGATCAAGTTATAACCAGATCTGTGGTGGATCTTAAATGTATCTGTTTGCTGACTAATGCTTTGTAATAAATCATAAGCTTTCCAAAGCAGGAATATTAACAGTTATTATAAAGTATCAGTTACACAGTTGTAGCAACAAGGATGATTATTAGTATAGAATATTAATCAGTCCGTTTATGCATTTGTCTCCAGATTGGCTATGTGAGCAGTGTTTTTGCTGGAGGACTGAATTGTGTGGCTCTGGCGGATCAGAATGTGATGGGTTTCATTGCCACTTTGCATGAAATGGCATCAGCAGAGAGAAAGTTCTACTGCACACTGAGCAGTGTGAAGAGNTAGTAGCATGTGAACATTATTGAAATTTTAAAACTTGCCGTTCAGGCCCCAGTTCATGAAGTCCATATATGGAAACTAAGAAAAAAAAAATCTTGAACGTGATGTCATGAAAACCGACATATTTACATATAGCCTGTTCACCCTAAGGCAGGTTAGCACCATGCATTTTCCTTGAAAACATTGTTAAATATTGTTTCGGCCTGTTTTTTAAATGAGGCCAAATACAGGGCAGCCACTCGGAGCAGAGCTCATTTCGCATCAGTCAGTTTTGAAGGCACAAAACAAAAAAACAACCTTTTAAATTCTAAGGGCTAAAAAGAGGTTGGATAATGACTATGTAAACATAAGGAAAAAAATTAAGACTTTTCTGGTAAATAAACCCACATAATGACCTAAATAAATGTACAACATGAGGAAGTGTGGCCCTTTTTAAAAAGTTTTTTTTTTGTTTGTTTGTTTTTTTTTTCCCCTCCTTTGTCTTTTTGGCCATTCTGCACCAGATGTGTTCAGAATAACATAATGTTCTTGACACAGGCTATGGAACGAGCCAATGGGATGGAGCTGGATGGTAGACGCATCAGAGTGGACTACTCAATCACCAAAAGGCCACACACCCCTACACCCGGTATCTACATGGGCCGTCCCACACAGTGAGTAGGATCATACAAACTTGCTTGTACAGATCACCAACAACAATAACTTTGAAGGTTTTTTTTTTTTTTTTTGCTTCAGTAAATTTGAAGATAATAAACTATTGCTTTCATGTCACAGTAATGGAGGAGGTGGGAGCAGCAGCGGTGGCCGCAGACGAGATTCATATTATGACCGTGGCTATGACAGATACGACAGATATGATGAGTACGACTACAGATACAGGTAAAAATAAATAAATAAATAAATAAAGTGGTAAAGCTTACAATATTAGTTTTACTGTGGAAACCCATTATATTATTTTTCACTCTTTGGTAAGATTTATAACAGTATCAAACCAAATACTATGTTAGGAAAATAGTGATGTTCCCATTTATTAGTAGTTTAGTAGTGATTCTCTGTGCTTCTGCTGAGATCTTAACAGCATGTTGCAGAACAGTAGTAATCCTGTCAATGTTTTAGCTGTGCCTGTTGACTGCCAAAGTGGTGCTCAATTTGCTGTATTGCAGTGAACATGAACAGGTAACAAGGTGTTACTATACAGTAGTGAAGTGATGCATTGTATCACAATACAGTGTAAATTGTAATAAAGGAAAAATAAAAAGTATTATTCGGCTAATATTTGTAGCCAAGGAATTATATGGTGCTGTTTACAAGAAGGGTGCTCTCATTGGCTGATGGATTAATGGAGATGGCACATGTGCTGTAATTACCTGCCTACAATACCCACCAACAGTTCATCATCTGTTCAGCAAACGGAAAGCAGTGCTGCAACCCCAAAAGCAGGACACTGACAACATGGATTGTTGTCCATGGTTTGTTTTACTTTTACGCAGAGCTCTTTTGCTGGTTCTGGTGTTCTTTCTTCTATTGTCATTGTGTGAATTTATGTAAAGTAGTTATAGGCACATACACGCAAATACATTTATACTCACTGAGCTCTTTATTAAATACAAGCACATGAACTATTCTGTTCTTGTAGTTCTACAATTACAGACTGTAGCCCATCTGTTTATCTGCATGCTTTCTTAGCCATGCTTTATACTGTTCTTTTATGGTCAGGACCACCACAGAGCAGGTGTTATTTAGGTGGTGGTTCATTCTTAGTACTGTACTGACTCTGATGTGATGGTGGTGTTTTTGTTTGTTGCACTGACAATGAGGGAATCCGACAGTGCTGCTTGAGTTTTAAACACTATGTCCACTCACTGTCCACTCTATTAGTCACTCCTACCTTGTTGGTCCACCTTGGCAACGTAAAGTCAGAGACTATAGCTCGTCTGTCGCTGCACAGTTTGTCATCCTCTAGTCCTTCGTCAGTGGTCACAGGATGCTGCCCACAGGATGCAGTAGGCTGGATAGTTTGGTTTGGTGGAATATTCTTAGATTAAAAACTCCAGCAGCACTGCTATGTCTGATCCACCATGAGTTTAGAGACAAAATAGATGTACCTAATGTATCAAGTGAAAGGAGTACTATAGCATGATACCTTCAGACGTTTTCATAATGCACAATATGCATGACGATATTTTTTTCTGACATTCAATCAGTTGAAGACAAAATATAACCTGTAGAACTTCATAAAAGTAAATGAGGCTTAAGTCAGCTTCTTGTTTAAATCTTTCACCTTAAATGGTATACAAGAGAAAATGTACACAGAACAAAACATGAAGGGTTGTAAACATTATTTATCACAGAATGGGATGGAGGTTATATTTTTTTTGTGAATACACTTTTTGAAAAAGTGAAAATCTTGTTTAGACTTGTTTAGATATTGCGGCACCGACAACAAAATGACACAACCTCAGTGGTGTATGCTCAGACAAGCACATTGTCACCTAATTTATAGGGATGCACCAAAATAAATTTTTGGCCGAAGCAGAAACCGAACAAAATTTAACATTTGGCCGAATACCAAACATGTTATTTCAGTGTTTCATTAATTTTGCCACTTTTTCACCATTGCATAAATGAAATGGGCTCAGTAAGACAGTAATCTAAGATAGCAGATGTGGGCCTCATCTGGCAAAGATATGGCATTGCTGGCCCACTGTCAGCACTGGCAATCTACTGTGAGCCAAAGGTGGCCCACATATTTAAAACATTCCTTTGGGCCACCTGTCCCAAAACAGATCTGATTCACTTCTGTATAACTGTATAAAAGCTGTGAAACATTAGTGTGCTCCAGTGTGACTCACAGTGTAAAAATAAGGCATTAAATTGGGTATTAGCCTAGAGCAGTTGGCGCTAGCTCTGGAGCTAAGGAGTAAAAGTTCCACTCCGGTTCCGTCTACATCTGGGAACTAGAAAAAGGTAACGGTGTCATTAAAACATAATTGTTTGGTATAAATTATTCTCTCTTTTCACATTGGGTTCGGTTGCCGAACATTTGGTGCATCCCTAATAATTTAGGATGATAAATGTCATCATGTTGTACTCCTGTTTGTTTGTTTTTGCCGCAAGCAGTAAAAAAATAGTTTATGGCTAGAAACACTACAAACATGCTATATAAGGCAGCTGAGTTCCATAGTCAGAACAGCACATTGGCTATTCAAACCTATGGTGCCCACCAGGCCAAAGTGGAACTTATTTTCAGATCAGGTGTTGTATGATGCAGACAAGCCCACCTTAAATTTACAGCATTGCATTTGTGCAGCATTTCAGAAAACATGCTTTTGCATCTTTTTTTTCATACTCCTATCTCTTTAGTATTTATGTGCTACACGTAGGTAAACAATGTGGTGGTGATAAAATTAAAACTCGTGAAAGTTTTTGTTTTAAATGTGATAAATGGCAGCCACTATGCTACAAACAAGGCTGATGTTGGCAAAGTAACTTGATATCCTGTCAACATTTCTCACTACCCACCTGCCCTTTCTCCTCATCCTGCTTATCCAGCGTTTTCATACATTGGTTTTCTTATACTTCTTACGCTGCTGTCAACATAATTGAGTATCAAAATTGCAAAAATGGTAGTGAACACTATAGAGCACCATCTGTTGTTAGCCAGTACCACAGTGCCGTGCTTCATTTACTCATCTCTCAAGGGTGCTGTTTGCGTCCTTTTGGAATTTCTGTTCCACCTTAACTAGTGCATCTTCAGTGTGTTACTGCTACTGCCCTACTACTGTGACGCAGATTAACTCTACAGTGTTGATTGTTTTCTGAACTGAATTGGACAAAATGAGGTGCATCAAGTCTAAAGTAATGCTAACTTGAATTTGATGAATTACCATGGCAATAAACAGGCATCTGGATTTTCACTTGATGCAAAGTAGTCAGTGATCTATGTATAATTTGCTGTTAATTAAGCTTTGTTTAAAAATGAAAATAAAATTAAACCTGGACACAAGACTTGCACACTGAATTTTTGACTGTTGCCGACGACGTGGACTAATGTCGATTAATGACGACTTTTTTTTTTCTCCAGCAGAAGGCGTTCTCCATCACCTTACTACAGTCGTTACAGGTCTCGTTCACGATCTCGCTCCTACAGCCCACGTAAGTACGAGCAATGACGCGCACAATTCTTTTTATTATTATTAGATTTATTTATTTATTACACATGCTGAGCCTACATCAGGGGTATTCAACTGTATTGTCCAGCATATTTTGATGATTTCTCTACTAAAACACTAAATTAAACTTGTTAAGTGGCAGATTTAGTGGGGTGTTTGTGTAAAGCCGGGCATACGCTGCCTGACTCTGAAAACAGACTTCTGAAACACGCTTAACTTTGTTTTTTTTCTTCTGAGGGTGTGCACACTAGACAATAAGGTAAAGAGAGGGTTGTGGCTCCGACAAAGCACTGAAAACCCCATATCTCACCTGTTAAAGTTAACCTGGACTGGGCCCGTTTGTTTTTATGCACACAAGAAGCGTTATGCAAACTGGGGATGAATATGTCATTGATTAATGCATAAATCAGAGTGAGAGATGAAGAAATATTTTACTGCCAACTAGCAACTGATTTGAAATTGTAAAGAGAGTGACTTGACATATGAGCCCATACATTATGGAAGTGACCTTGATGCGTGGGTCAATACATAAATGCTTTTATTTAGCCGTGTTCAACAAATGCCTCCTCTCTCCATAGTTAACGCAGCATGTGTCTGATAAAAAATATTGAAAAAGCCTTTGATTACTCCACAACTCAGTCGAAATGTTAAAAGTGAATAAAAAAAAAAACCTTTATGTATTTAAACATTGTTAAAGTTTCAAAAATATCGTAACAGGACTTTAGAGGGAGGGATAAAAGTGCAAGGAAAAATGTCATTTTCCCCTCTTGCACTGACAAATCATGCACACCATCACTCGTTTCCAACTGAGCTCGGAACTTGGAAAATTGCCTTAAATTGAAGTAAAAAATTGTCAGAAGCGGCAAATTGGAGTTAATCTGCCTAAAAATCTTGTGGTGCAGACTTAGCTTGATGCTGTAGTTTCTGCAGTGATTCATATCTGCTCTTTACCAGGTAGACTGTAAAAATACACACGAGTGTCTGTGTGAAGGACTGCAGGTATCCAGGTATTGATGGTGCTAAGATGCATTTTGGAAGTTTGTTTGATCTGCAGCTAATGTCTGGTATTTCTTCTCTCCACAGGACGATACTAAGATCACAAACCCCTGATGGCCTGGATCTGAGTTAAAAGAAGCTATTACATATCTAACTCTACTTGGAGGTAGAAGAAACATTGGTTTGAACAGATCAGCTCTAACTAGAGAAAAAAAATACTTGTTTCAGTTTAATGGGTGTCTTAATTTGTACTTTCCAGTGATTAAGTAAGACTGTAGAGGTCCTAGGCATGGTCATGGCATTTTTTTTTATTGTATAGTATATATGTATGTGTGTATGTGAAAGATAGATGCTTATGAACAGCTGTGAATGAGCTTATGTGTGTTGTATTCGGTATGTATTTACAAGTGTGTGTAAGAAAAGTGAGAATGTATTCAATGTTATAACATGTATACTTAAACCTTCTGTTGTGTAACATCACTTACCATTGTATTTTTCAAGAAATAAAAATAACTCAAGTATCTATGTAAAACCTATGGATGTGAAACTAACAAAGTGTATGTTGTTACCAAATTAGAAGGTGAATACAAAGTACAGTACCAAGCTGAGATGATTTTATTTTATTTATTTTTACTCACTACTTTACTCCCTACTAACTTACTCAATATTTACCATATATTCTTGTTAGCAATCTCATACAGTTTGTGGATTAGGAAGTTGGGGGGATTCCTGCAAAAGCCTGTATGCATTTAGCTGCATGAAGAACCAAACAAATTCATTAGGATTACTCTGTAGTTTTCACCTGCCCTCCTTTTTGTTTCTGCTTAATTGAAATGTATGTTGTTAATGTAACAAGCCTTTTAAACAATGCCAAATAATGTTTAAATAGGATTTGATCTGACTGCAATGAAAAAACACATGCTTAATTATGGCAAGACCAACGATTGTGCAGCAGATCAGTCAGGAGCTTTATAAGTAGCTCACTTGGACCATCTCTGTTGGGGCAGGGAGTACTTGCAACTGCAAAGCAGTGGGTCCCCAGAGTGGGATGGACAACTGCACCAGGTCAGCTTGTGATGGGTAATATGTCATTGTGGATTAGCAAAAGGAAACGGTGCAGAGTCATTCTAATGACTACTGATACTAATGTTTTATCTTCATGAGTGATGTAACTGTAATCGTTTGCATAAGATGAACTACTAGTCACCAGTTAGACGAATTGGTTCTATATGTGGAACACAAATTTAAAATAATCTGCCGAAGGTATAGTATTGACCTTGCGTAGAGGTCTCCTGGTGGTTATCTGCATAACTGATAGTTATTACATTCCAGTACACACTATTGGATTTTTAGTATTTCAGTGATATTTTGTAGACGTGTATACATTGATTTTAAGGTGATACGGGCTTGGAGTGTGTAAGGTGCCTTTGTACAAAACAGTTAAGGGTTTTTGACCCTAAGTAACTAACTGTACATATGATTAATCCAAGACAAAACTTCATTCTCAAACTTTTAAGCAAAAAGACTTCTGAACTGTAATCCCTGTGGAACAACTTTGCTAGCACAGGAAAGAGAAACGACCTAAATCACTAAGCAGAGCAACAAATGCTCTCTGCACAGAGGTAGCACCACAGTATGTACTGGTCACATTATGGTCCCCTCTAACCTTCATATTAAAATCTAGACTTGATACATTGGCAGACACGTGTTCTCTATTATGTTGTTGCTTCTGAAGTGGTGTATTTCAGAAACAATACAAATACAATTTGTCAACCATACATGTACAACACTGTGGTCATCAGGATAATTATTATAATGAAGTGTTTTTTTTAATTTGCACGTTCACAATTTCAAATGCACAGTTCAAGTCAATATAAACTGAAACTGCCCACAGATGTGTTAATTCATCTTAAATAGTTCTGCCCATTACTCGCAGCACTAACACTTACGGTCCACACTGCTGAGGAAGATGAGGAGTGCAGTGCAATTCACTGGTTATGACAATGTCACACTATGTACTATTATTACAAGGCAAACTCACCTAGTAGCTTCAGCTCATGCCAAACATTATCTGTTAACATATTTGAAAGGTTTAATTACAAAAGACATTATAAAACACTTCCAAGAATATTTTTTTCATGATTTACATGATTGATGCAGGGAGTGGGTTTATACATTCACACACAAAAAAAAATCAGTGTTACGAATAATACTATACTTGAAGAAATAAAATGTTGTCAATTTTACATCAACTGTTATTCTTCCCCAAAACTAATTACAAAGTTACAGAATGTTACAAAGATGCATATTTTCTCTGAGAAGAGCTACAGAATAAAATGTACAAGTGGGTCAAAAATGCATAAATGCTATGTCACTTATATGGATTTTACATCAGTTTAAAAAAAAAAAAATACATACATTAAAAAAAAATACATACATAAAAAAAGCAAACCAAACCATAAACCAAAATACATAATCATATTACAGTGCTGAAAAAAATTCCAGGGAGATTACTTTTTTGTCATTGTTGACTAAAACTAAATAAAACAAAACAACCATCTATTTTGTCTTTGTCTGTAGATTGTTATTTACGCATCTATATAAAAATCTTTTGCAGTTCATCATAGTTTTTGACAACCCCACCCCCCCTATATTTTTGGCTGCTGTATAGGTTCATGCTTACAACAACTCAATCTCTTACTATGTTGTAAATTTCAAAAAATAATAAATGAACAAAAGACGCTTAGTCTTAGCACCGGTGGTGCTTCATTAGACCTTTAGCTGTCTTGAGTTCCTGATTGTTCCTGGGGGGCTTTACCTTCAGTTTTCCTTCAGAAAGTGAAATGCATGCTCTAGGTACAAAGTACAATAGTCGGCTGGACACACCTAAGGTTTTGCCATCTCTCTGATGGGTTGGTTTTGATTTGTCACCCTAGTGATGCTTGCTACACTGGTAGTGAAGCTCTTTGTATTGAGAGTTAACAGCAACAGGTTCCAAATGCCACACTTATAATCAATTTTACATCCTTTACTTTCATGCTAGTTAGTAAAATAATAAGGTTACAAGAAATCTGGTCACTGAATTTCTAATATTAGTCTAAGAGTTTCAGAATTCATGCAACTGCAAAGGATTTGCAACACAGTGTTTAAAAAGCCCTCAAACTAAAGCTGAAAGTGGGCACTCTGAGCTCATATTAATTCATTATTTTTTATTTATTTATATAACTACAATACAAAATGTGCTGGACAGCTAAAATAATAACTTTTTCACAGTACGAAAGGTGGAAGGTGGAGACACTGAATACTAAGTCATTTGAAACTATGTTTAGTTGTTGAGGCTTCTGTGTAATTTTGTGTTTTTGATTTTGTTGTTTTCTATAATAAAAATGTAATGACTTGTATTTAATGTCCATTTTGACTGGAAATAAAGGGTGCTCCTTGATTTTGCACAGTACCATAGGTGCCTGTTAGGCTCCCATGTTGCATACAATCAGTTATGAGCTGCAATGAACAAATTTCAGGACCATGCTGTATTTAGATGTTACATGACTTGACAGTAGCGTGTCTTGTATGAACAATGTCAGTCTTTGTTGCTCCTATAAGCCTTTTTGACAGAAGAGCAGGTGGTTTTTGTGAGTATATATACATATATATGAATATCAACCGCTGCATTGGAGGTGGTCAGAGATGCATTTCACACCACAGTTCAATTTTGCACAACAGAATGAATTTTCAGTATCTGTATACTATTACACGAGCTGAAATGTGTCTGCTGAGCACATAATAGCAAGTGAAAGAATAAACAATGAAACGAAAGATAAAGAATATGTGAAGCAAAGTTCCCTCTTGCTCTCTGCCAAGCTTGTCCACAAATATCCCCTAAATAAATTAAAAAGTTTGTTTCTTAGTTTTTTTTAATATTTGTTTTTTTTGTTTGTTTTGTTTTGGGGTTTTAGTTGTCAATTACAATATGTCAATTGTATTCAATATATTTAAATTTTGAGATAAAAAACATATTTAAGGACTCTCAGCGCGTGTTCTTGGAAACATCACAGATGCTGGTCTTCAAGCCTTATGATCCATAAATATGCAAATACCTCCTGACCACAGCTCCAGTACCCCATATTCTGGAAAACTGTATTGTCTTCATCCTTTTTAATTGGAGTTGCAGGTGTTATGTATACACAGTGTAAGTAGACTATCAAAACCAACAGTCCACACATCTATGCACTAACTCCACATTAGGAAATTAAGTTGTTTAGGTCACCATCCCTCATAATCGTCCCAATGAAACTTTTGCATATGACCACTTACAGCAAATTTTCCCACACTGTAAACTAAAGACAAGGAAACAAAACATGTAAGGGTCCGTTGATGAACGGTTTGCAGAAGGGCTAGGAGCAGGAAGATGTGGGGAGCAACCCAAGTCACCCTAACCTGAGGGCATTTCAGCTCTGATCTTACTTTCTCATCCAGGAAGAACACCATGCAGGATCTGCCAAGAAGTTAATAACTGACACAAAAACATGGTGTATAGGTCAGCACTTTGAACTCTAGCTGCCCAAGCACAAAACAAGCATTTCAAAAGGTGAACACATAAATGGTTCTGTTTTCTGGCAAATACTGCAGTAAGCTGATTACGGTGAACCACTGCCTGTAAGTATGGTAAGTCAACTCTTTTCACACGTGCATTGACTACAAAAGTATGTACATTAAGGCTTAATTCCCAGATTTATTGGTGGAAATCGTCCTGCACTCATGCTCGACATATGTTACTGGTGAAGATGTGCTGTGGTGCATTTCACATGCACAGTCAGTGATATTTCTGAGCTTTTAGGAGCCCCAGCTGGACCCCAACCCCCCACCACACAGCCTCTACTTCTCCGTGGTGGATTCATTTATGCTTCCCAACAGAGGGGGACAGTCTACAGAAGTAGCTAGCTTCCTGTATGTTGGAGTGGTCATGCAAGTATAGGTGATTAACATATTTTTCTGACTGGTGTGCTGCTCCCTTGCTGAATATATCAGTCATTTTTAAAGACTTTTCAGCTTCTTCATTTTTTCTTTAGTTCACCCTTCCCCATTATTGCAAACTTGGAAATCCAAATTGTGATGCTCTTTTGTGTTTCAGTGCACTAGTTTAACTGCTGCAATAAAGTAAGTCATTATTGTTAGATGCTTAGTAGTCATTGTAAAACTAGACATGATAAACCCTGATTTGACCATTTCATTTACACTTCTTTGGTGCTTTTTCCTCCCCTTGACACCCATCATTAGAAAGGTCATGGAAGCACTACTGAAAAGCTCTACTCTAAAAAAGTATATGCTAATATCTCAACATCATTATAATGGCACAAATATAGCTCTGTCAATTAATTAAATCCCTGTGCAAACATCTTGAGTTGTTGCTCATTGCCTAGGGTCCCTCTTAGACTGGGAGGCCCCAATTGCCTGGTTTTCTTGCCCGCTAGCTTCGCCTATGTGTACATCTCGCTAATATCAACAGACATTTTTAATACCTATACATTTTAAAGACACAGTAGCAACAATCGATTAAATGTGCTGGATATGAACATATAACAATCTGGTTTGTCCCACAATAACATTTCCAAAGAATGCCAGATGTAAGCATAAAATACATTATAAACAGGCTCATGAAAGGCATTATAATGGGTTAATAAACCTCTTCACTGACATAGTAACCAACTGCACCACGAATATGAAAATAGAACAAGTACGTTCTTAGTAATACATTAAAAATACTGTAACAGTATTGAGACACCAGTCAATAGGGCCAAGGCAGACCTTAACCCACAAAAAGTGTTATTCAGTGCTTTTTTTTCCTAATCACTGAATTTTATTTTGTTTCAAGCTTTCTAGTAGTTTAATCTACGTTCATGATCTGTATTTATTTGTAATACTTATGTAATTATTTTCTGTGCATAAAAAATAATTATTCAAACTTTTCTTTAACACATTACAATGCCTAATTAAATTTGAAAGTAAATGATAAACCAGTATATTTACTGCAAATCCTGTAGTTATTGGTTGAGTGACTTTTCCACACTATTAGGCATTATTATTTAACATTTTTCCACCATAAACATGTAATACATGAAATTACATCTACTCATTTAACACATTTGCATTACTACAGTATTATCAATGACACATATTCACATGCTTATATTAAATCTGCTGAGGTGTAAAGTCCATTTAGAAATAAAATGGTCAGAAACATGAAACAGGAAAACCACATATCCTTTTAACAAGAGCATCATTGACTAACTTAAGTTAGGTTGTAATTTTTGCTGTTTACCTGTCTTTTCAATTCAGTGGACTTGATAAAGAAGAAATATATTATCAGTGAATGATAACCACTAGAAAACAATATTTCCTCACTGTTTTAGGGATTTAATGCTGATCATGATTATGTTTCAGTGTGGAAGTGAACCAGTAAGTATAGACAGGAATTTTAACTTTCTAAAACAACAACAGCAACACCACATTCAACCAACATTCAGTTAATTACTGTGTGAAGGTAAAATGGCATATGTGCAGAGACTTTTATGAGTAGATTTCATTATAATTCCTATTGTGTGGACTTTTTTATTGTGTAAAAATACACCCCTGTTCTTGTTTGGACTCCAATGAGGACCCTGTAGCCCCTCCTTCTTATATGAACAGGAAGTGACATGAAACAAAACACATGACTGCTTACTATTTCACAGGAAATGTCCTCAGTTTTCAACAGGGGTGCAGACTTAAAGCTCAACAAAACTACCATTTGTCAGTTACTTTTAACTAGGTTTATTCACACACTTATTTAGGATTTTTGTTTTAGGCTCATTGAAAAAAAACAGATGAGTGCATTCAGAGACTGTCATTATATAAGCATAGTTTCTAATCTAATTATAGAGATGGATTGCTCACTCTTAAACATCAGAAATACATCTTTTATATCAAGACAAATATGTTCCTTTTCCATAAAACCTTGCTGACACAAATATACTGCTCTTATATACTGCAGGGAAAATAGCAAACTACACCCATTAACACCTACACCACATGCACCATTATGTGTACAATAATAAAGCATTTTCCACTTAGCTAATGAATCTTGGAGAGTCTGCAAAACAGTTTTGCATTATTTATTTTGTCACACCTCACCTCAATATATTTTAAACTGGTAAACCAGAAAATATGCAGAAATTGATGATTCAGTCAAAATAAAGTTGGACAGTTCTTGGATCCTCTGCCTGGAATTATGTTTCAATTTACCTTTGACAAATGCACAAACAGTTGATACAAAATTGAGACAAGTGTAATCTGCAAGGCAATAGTCTTTTGTAATTACCTCCATTTTTTAGGATAATTTTCTCAGAATGTTTTATAATTATATAGCTCTTTGTTTTACTACTTGATTCATTAAAAAGCTGAATCTTATAAAGCACAATGAAAATCTAAAAGATTCATAAAGAGGCTTTTTGTGCTGTGACCAAACCAAATAAGTGCATTACTCTTCTTATGTATATTACAGTCATCCGCAGTGTCAAGAAGAGAGTACGATAAGGTTAAAACAGCAAGGTTTTAACAGCAAGATTCACAATCTCATTGCTTTAAAAGAAATAGGTTGTTCATGTAAAACACATGTTTCCAAGATGCCTGTGACAAAAAGGTAGAATTATGAAAGCAGAATAAACAATTTCATATAATTTCATATAGTAAGTTACTAGTATGTTCTCATTTCTTCCGGTCTTGGATTGTACACATATCAAGGATGTACTAGCTAATGTAAGAAAGTGCTAAAAAAAATAATAAAAATAAAAATAAAAAAGAGCTACGTAACTACTCATGGTCTGGTAGCAGATCAGCCTATAGATGTTGTGTCTAAGGAAAACAGTTTTATATAAGAACTACATAGATTACATATAAAATAACATTTCCAACTTTACAGTTATAGTAGTACCAATGCGTTCCTTGATGATTTGAAGCTTGGCTTGAAACATGCAAATGTATCTCGTTCCAGAGGAAGGAGACAACAGGATCATGACAGTTCCTGCATTTTAGTGCCTATCGCCTAGCAGTGTCATATAAGAATGTAAGCAGCACTAATATTAAAGAAGAGCAAACTGACATATCTAACAAAAATAAAGAACTGTTTGGACTTGAGTACAATTCATTCAAGGTTTCAACTTTCCATTCAGCTCTATATGCAGTTAAATATATTTATTATTAGACTTTTTTCAGAAAGTAGCTGGACGCCCATATCCTCTTTAGACGCATGGAGAGATCAGATAGTGCCCTTTGGGTTACGTAACCTGTTTTTGTTCCAAAATGAACATGGGGAGAGTAACGCCATGCAATAACCCTTTTTATACTCAAGAAAATATAGCTGGATTATACATTTTCAAAGCTTGTACATAGCTGGAAATGTATTTTCAAATCCACAAGATTAATAACCCTAGAAAAGTTCTTATTCTGAAACACAAAAGTGTAAGAAAGCAATTGATCTCAAATTGCTTTCTTACACTCTTACACTATACAGTTTTAAAGTGCTTTATGACACAGTTGTCCAATATTAGCAGCAATGGAAACTACCTGAATGGACGGTGCCATTTCAAGTGAATGAACCAAACAAAGAGTTAAATTTCCATTAAATAACTTTATTATATACAGTAAAATTGTTACAGCATTTAAATCATGTTCAGTGACCATCCAAAGGTCAAATTAACACGTTGCTACATCAGATAAACAAAAGAAGAAATGAGAGTTTGTTCATAACCAGAAGCTACAGACAACGAATAGCATGAGAATTTAACCTAAACCGCCATTTTCTGTCTTAAACCCACTACAGTGTCTTCAGCCTATGGATCGACCAGACCGAGAGAAGTTCAGGAAAAAGGCGAAAAAGTGTACTTAAACAATCGTTGGTTGAAAGGAAAGTCGTATGCAGAAAGGTTTTCTAGCTGTTTTAGTCTCTCCACAAGAAGTAAGATCTCGGCTGTGGCTACACCAAAACTTCCCAGAAACATTTTCCCTGACAGTTCATTCAGCTCAACATGGCGTTTGGGCTCCAGCACACAAACGTCCATACATTCAACCGCACCGCTGTGAACAGAGGTCTTCAAAACGGACAGAAAGTCTTTCATTCTCTTTCAGACGGTACAAAGAAAATCCGCTCGACTTACATAAGTGTTAGGCTACATCCAAACTCCTCAACGGAAACACGGGAGCCTTCAGACGCTGGTTGCCTATATGCTACGTATAGGCCATTCAAACTTAAGTGCATATGGTTGTAAGTCGCAAATGCTGGAGGTTCTCCTAGTCCGTTTAACTGCGGTACGTGTACGCGATTACTCAGGACAAAAGAAACCGATTCTCCCTACGAAGCCCCCCCCCCCATGTTAGGACTATATACACATGAGCCTAGCCTACCCTATAGAAAATGTCAGATGGCGGGCGGAGCAACGCCTCACATTCCTAGCTGATAAATGGAAGTCGCCTCATAAATTGGTGCATACTGTGCAAGGCTACAGGTAGCCGCGGGAGTTTTAACTGGTGTTTAATCCCTGCATGCGGTGAATGACTGCAAAAATGATAACTTTGCACTCAGTTAAATAGGCAATGATATTCAGTGGTAACGTATATGGCAGCATAGCGTCAGAGCTTCCCATCTGCCTCACAAGCGTAAAAGAAATAGTGCGTGCGATTCAGCAAAGCCTTAAGACAGACTACATCAGCGGAACGCATAAATCCACCCATGACAACTTAAGACGTGTAAAACATTATCCTGAAAGTGAAAAAATACATCGTGGTACACTGACGCTAGAAAAGAAGAAGTCTTACCGTACGACTATAAAGAAATACCTCATAAAGAAGTCCTCTACACTGTCATTAGAGAAAAAAATCTGGAAAACACGAACGAATATGGAATGTACATGCTCCTCTAGTCATCTGAATATGCCGTTCTGGTAAAGTCTAAAATGTGAAGTCCTTCTTTCCTTGTTGCTGTTTCCTTTTTTTTCGCGGCCGGATTTTGTATCGAATAGCAGCTGAAGGGAAACCAATGAATGAAGAGCCGCACGCGAGTAGTAAGGGGAGAGGAACGCGTCTCTGATTGGATGATTACACCGACCAATCAGAGTGTCACATGCGAGCCGTCCTACTGTAGTATTTTGGTTGTGTGTGCAGCCATGGCATCCAGGCCCCAATGCGTCAAGAGAGGAGCATCTAGATTTAGAGTCATACTATCATTACTATCAACAATAAGGTCCTCATGCTAGAGTTTAAAGATCTGAGGGCGAATATTTACAACACAGAACCACACCCAGCTGATCGCAGCCTCCAATGTGTTCATAAATAGATGTGACATATATATACGTGTGGGAATTTAGGGGAGATTTGCTCATATACGCTACATATGTTACAAGTATGTGTAAATAATATACTGCATTGTGGCGCACGTCTGTCTTCTCAGAAACATATGCTTACGTCTGATTTTGTGTAACTACTCTGGAAGTAAACAGCGCTGTTATTAGTGCTAGAATCTTGATCACTTTATTTCTGATGACCTCTTCAATTTACACTACAATAACTGAAAACAAAAACACAAAACCATCTTAAAGGAAGCGTATTTGTGGAGCTGAGCTAGTGTTCGTGTGTGATCATATGACAATAACAGTGAGCGCGCGCTGCAGTGGTTCTGGGTGAACTCGGATTGCAACATAGCGGCCTCGCCTGAAGATGCAAGAAATACTCAGCTCGTTTTCAGACCTTTACGCCTTTACATTTCGAACACATGATGGCACAACGTATGGGCAGATGTGGAGGCCTGTGCGTGCTATGTGTTTGGACAAGGCCCGCCCTAAGGCAGCCTCGCCATCGCGTGTCCTCCATGTTCCATATGACCCTCCTCTTTCGTTAGGCACCGGAAGCATATAAATCCTATTGTTGAAAACGGTTGCACTATGGCACGATGTGAAGTTACAGAAAAATAGACAAATACTGTGTATAGAGAGCTTTAGTAGACTGCTACCTACGAATATACTACAGTGCACATACGCTACAAACCTAAACTGTTGAACAATAGAGATTAATCCAGCATGCTGTGCACCTGGTAGAAGAGTGAGAAGTGCATGAAGTGTAAAAGAGGTGAGCAAACACGCCACCTCGCCTGTGTAAAAGGTTGAGATCATGTTAGAAGAGGGTGAGTGGCACGGTTTCCGTGCCATGTAGGCTACAGAAAGAGCACAGCACGCTTCATGTGCTTTATGAATGGCAGACCCTCCCCCTCACCCCCCTATACGGCAGACCCCCATAGGCACGGCCGCGGCTGCTCGTACTATGAGTTACTCTCGTTACTAGCTCACCGCCAGCCAATCAGGAGGCAAGACGGCGGCAAAGGGGGGAGGAAAAAAGTGCACGGAAAAGCGATACTAGTGAACGGCACGGCGAGTTCGCATGGAATCCCTGCGAGCATGTAGCCAGGCTTTACCCCCGTTCTCTCTCGCCCACCCCACGTCTCTCCGGTGCCATTTCCCCCCAAAAGTCCAACACTTAATTGAGCATACCGGGACTTCTCACGTGCGCGACTTGATTTGTAGGTTGAACACGTGGCTCATTCAAAAAAAAAAAAAAGAAAAGAAAAGAAAAACGCAATAGCCGAGGGTGTTGCCCCCTCTCCCCTTTTTCTTGATTTTATTTGGAGGCGGTGCCAACATTAACGTGTGACATTTTCACTCGCGCCGCCAAAGAAGCTCGGGCGAGAACGACAGCAAAAAAAAAAATAGTTTCTCTCTTTGTTTTTCCTCCCCCTCCCCTTCGATCCCTCGGCGTACCGAGAGAGAGAGAGAGAGAGAGAGAGAGAGAGAAAAGGGGAGAAGGGAGCACGCGCGGAGATCCCGTCCATCAAATATCCAGCAGCTCAGCTCGGAGTGAGGGAGAGCCCTCCTAGCCCCTCCGCTCAGCGAGGCGATAGTGCGCTTTCTCTCCAAACACTGCCCATCCGAGGGCTGCTCTCTGCAACACGGACGCTCTCTCTCTCTTTTTTCCTCGCATGCAAACAAAATGAATAAGCTCTACATCGGCAACGTCAGCGAGCAGGCGAGCGCGCTAGACTTGGAAACTATCTTCGAGCAGTGGAAGATCCCTTTCAGTGCTCCATTTCTGGTCAAAAGTGGCTACGCGTTCGTGGACTGCCCTGACGAAAAGATAGCGATGAAGGCCATCGATACTCTATCAGGTGAGAGTGGAGACTTTCTATCATCTAGTGAGCAGAGAGCGCTCATTAAAAGGTGTAACGCTTTCTGTGCACGCTGCACGCTCCACAGTGAAAGCCTGTACTAAAGGAGTGATTGGTGTAAGCGAATGTATGCCGACTCTACTCCGCCTTTGGATTTTTTTTTTAAACCACAGGTTTTCCACGCCGAGGATATATACAAGTGGCTCTTTTCTCTCGCGGCAAACGCACAGCGTCGATCCATTAAAGCCGCTTTGTTCTCTCACTGTGAGCAACAGAGTCAAACAAGTGTAAAAATCAGTTTCAATTCAAAACTCGACCGTGAAGCCAGTCTGAGCTACACGCTGTGTGTATCCGTGTGTGTGTGTGTGGAGAGCAGCCTAACTCAAGCAGGTCTGTCCTCACTCATTCTGCTTTTTATATTTACACCTTCGCCCTCAGTACTTTCAGCACTTTTGGGCAGCCATCTACAAAGTGTCATCCCTGGCTTGGAAACCCCAATCTCATGCTCAAACTGGATCACTTTGTTGCTGTCACACCAGGTGGTTGTGTTGGTGGCATGGAGGCCATACGGAAATCTCCCTTGATTAACAAAATACAGAGTTCCTGAAAGACATCGAACACGTTTCACGATAGCAGTGCTACACTGGTGCTGGTATCACCAGGCTTGAAAGCCATTTCTCCTCTGTTTCTCTAATAAAGCCCATTTTGTCGCTGAGCACGACTGAGGCCTGCTCGCAGGCGGAGGGGCAACTTTGTCTTCCATGTTTAACCTTTAGGAATCACCGTGGCTTTCCTTTCTGATTTTAGGGGCGATTTATTCTAAAAATGAGTTTTTGTAATGGTACAGGACGTAAGCAGAATCCTTCCAGAATTTAATTTTACACATTTTAAAAATGAAATAATCACGCCCTCTTAAAAAAAACCCTCCTGGTTGTAAACGCTTAGATGCATATCTAGGACATATAGTTCGCGTTCAGACTAACTGGTGAACTTATTTATTTTTTCCCCCTTTCCAGGAAAAGTAGAACTCCACGGGAAACTTCTAGAGGTGGAGCATTCGGTCCCCAAACGACAAAGGTAAGTCTAATTAAAAGTTAAGCCATAAAAGTTAGCGATTTCACTGTTTTAACATTACTGGTGTCTGTCTTATGCTTGTGTCAGATTTTAATTCCTTCGTAGATTTAGCCCCACCCTTGTGTTACCCAGTAATGGCTGCAAAAGCGGTACATTTACGCCTATTTATGACCAAATCGGCGTCAGTTGACCATTATGAATTTTTCTGAACGGGTATCTTAGTTGATATGGGTAGCAATGTGGCATTAGATTGAATTGTAGCTACAACAGGCCCATCTTTTGTGTTGCTCATGGATGGAGCCTGTGTGTAGCGCACTCTAGAACACACCATTCGCCCTCCATTCACAAAGAGATACGACCGAAAAAACTATACGTCCACAGTCACTTGGAGTCTCCTTTCAAGACCTACAAGCGTGTGGCTCCAAGGCCAGGCTTTGTGTGGCGTCCATTTACTAAGGAACTGTTTCTTGTAGTCAGTCACCCTCCCCTTCCTCTCTGTCTCTCTCCTCTTCCTCTTCCTCCTCCTCCTCCCGAGATGGAATCCTCAGGTTCGAGGCCTAGTCACGAAAAAGCGGCTTTATGGCCCTCAGAGTTCGTTTAGTTCACTCTACAAACGATACTACTCACCTCGACCGCTCACCTGACACACCATCCAGCCACAGCACGGTAGCCTGCTGGTCGAATATGGATTTCGGGCACAAAAAATACTGGGGGCAACTTTGATGTGTTCCTGTATGAATATTCCACATACCGTCTGTAAAGCTGCTCCAGGTTTCCGCGCTTAGCACTAAAGTACCCTTTGCGCTATTGCTATTTTTAATTACTATATTCTTGATTTCACAAAATCAGTACATATAATTATACAATACGGGTCAAATGGAGGTCTAAATAATTTCAGTTATTGAGGAAAAATCCTGTAGATATACCGACGGGCGACACATTTCACTGATATTTTGATAAAGTGGAAAACCGTGACTAAGACGCCTTCGTTAAACACGGTACGTAACCAAAAATAAATAAATAAATAAATGAAATATACCTTTACAGAGAAATCCTTTTTTTTAAACGCTTCTCCCGTCGTTTCCACATGTAAATATTTCCCCTGATGCTGGCTTTGTGATTTTCTCATGTCATGATTAAATCATTTACACTTTTTATATTTTAGATTTCATAGTCACGTGTTAAATTACGTATTCTACGTGTAAGCACGTACAACATGTATAACAGTACAAGAAGTGTGATCACGTGAATAAACGTGATGGTATTTAAATATATGGCATACCATCATTTTTATATTATGCTCTTTACTTTTTTTTTTTTTTTTTTCTTTCACTTCATTACAAACAAAATGCATGTGACTTCAGTAAGGGGTGGCACAACTTGATATTTTACCAATTTTATTGTGGTTATATATAATAAAAAAAATAATAAACAGTTTACCGTAGTTAACAGACTTGTCATTTTCAGACACACTGCTAGCTGTTATTAAAGTACAACTTTAAATAGCCTATGTTAACACAGTATTAATTATGTAAAATTTCAGCTTTGGTTATAAATTTTAAAATCAGCTACATTAGTAAAATCAAGGCCTAATATAAAGCAAGCGTGTGTGTGTGTGTGGAGGGGTGAGGTGACAATGTAGCGGCCTGTCTGAATGCTAGGTCAGGGGTCATGTATGTAAAGTTGGTTTGAATGTTCAGCCAGTAAGAACAAAGTGCAGTGAGATGCATGCTGGGATTGCGTTCCTTCCTGGGAGAATGTGAGGGTCTGCCTACTTTTGCCTACACACACACACACACACACAACCACACACACATAAAGAATTTTGGAGGGTTAAGCCTGCTGCTCATGCTTTGCTGTTTGTGTGCAATATATGAAATTAATGTGTGTGTGAAGCTCGTTCATGGGAACTTCACTCTGGAGATGTGTGTATGTTGTTTGATGAGAAGAGTGGTGAAGCATTCTAACCTTCTTTGTTATATCCAAGTTTAAAATTTGTTTGGGCTCTTTGTTATATATATATATTTATTTATTTATTTAAAGAACAAGATGTTTTAACTGTCACTTTCTGCAAAAAAAAAAAAAAATGTAATTATGAAAATTTCAGCAAAGGTCAGGGTTAAGCCGAGAGAGTGTGTGTGTGTGTGTGTGTGTGTGTGTGTGTGTGTTTGTGTATATGTGTGTGTGCATACTGAGTGGAGTCCGCTTAAAACTGTGTTGGTCTTTGGAAGTTAACTACTGTGGGGATTTTTTTCTTACTTTCACTGGGTCTTCCTGGATGGCGTAAATGGCTGCGTTTTGTGTGTGAGAGGAGCAGGGGGTGGGGGGCATGAAATGGGGCCTCAACAGCAAGAAGTATGTAGGAAAGGGGTCTGTAGCAGCTCCACATTCCAAAGTTTTTACCGTTTGTATGGGCAACTTTTTGATAGCAAAGGTTTGCTAATGAAATGGAGAAACTTGGTCAACATCTTAACGTATATTCTTATAGGTTTGTAAATGCCAACAAAATCCTATCAATGTAGTTAACAAAAGTAAGAACTGGAATTAGAAAATGGACAGGGGTGGATTTCTGGACCTATCAGATCCAGTTCAGCAGTTTCTGAGAAGTTTGTTCATTGCTAGCTGCAGGGAAGGAGTGTGGGCTTTGTGAAAACCGATGACCTAGGATGAGTCATTTACAACCGAACAATGAACAAACCTGACCTGTATTGTGTCAGAGATGGTGAATTTATGATGAGTTTTCCTGAAAATTGTTTGCAGTCTTATAGATTGACATAGAATCCTAAAATGAAGTGCTTTGCCATGATTTAAGTTGCTTTACGTTGGTTCAATTTTATGCCATTTAGTCAGTATCATATGTGTAAATTTTTAGCTTTTAGTAGTTGGTTTTGGCCATTTAGGCTTTGTGACTGTTTTGAATGTGTTTGAGATGCTTGCTTTTTAGCTGTGCTTGTTTTGACGGAACTTGTATTTGAGTGGTAAATGTTGATATGGTGAATTGAGTCTGATTTTATTTTTATTTATCTTTGTTTCATTGTTTGAGCTTGTGATTTATTGCTGTACAAGATAAAACAATATTGCACAGATTTTTGTGGTTCATAAGTGTATTGCGTTTAATAGTATTGCTAGGCAAATTGTCAGTCATTGTACATTTTAAAGCAAGATCTGTATGATATCTTAGACTTTCTACTGTCGCGTCTCCCCAACACACAGAGGGAGAGAGACAGAGTTGCATCAAGTATCTGCTGGATTTAAAAGTAAATAAAAATGTCCTCCTCTTCTGCTACATAAGAACCAGTGACATGGACAGAGACACACACACACACACACACACACACACACACACACACACACACACACAATTCCTGTCTTAGGCTAACCTGTCACTATGGTAACCAGACCCCACACCCTGGGGGCAGAAGGGGCTCAGTTGCCCTGAAATGGGGCACTAGCAACCTCCCCTCAGTCCCCTCCCTATACACTCCCCTCTTGTTTCTATAGGTTAATCCACTAGAGAGGAACATTCCATAATGCATTCCCACTGTAATGCAGGCCAGGGCTGGAAAAGCATGTAATTTCTACTAGTTTCCTGGGGTTGGGGTTTGGGGGGGGATTTTAATGTTTGTTTAAATTCAAATGCTGGAACAGGCACAATTTTTGTGCATGTCAGATGTATAGTAAGGAGACCTGTTTTAGATTTGTATTCCAGCAAATTGTCCTCTTAAAAATGTGCAAACTATCCGTGGTGTAATTTCAGAGGGTAAAGATGTTCTGGTTATTTTTAAGGCCATTTTTTAAGGCCAATACTTCGGCCAGTCACGCGTCCATACATTTCCAATTAACATACAAAGGGCAGCAATGACGGACCTGACTTGAGTTACAGACTCCATTTTTATAGGCCATTAAGTATTATAAATGTACATTTTAGATAATTCCCTCTGCACACAATCATGTGCATGCACACACCTTTACGTACAAATAAAATTTGTTTAATGCAAAACCATGTTTTCATTTATTTTATTTATATTTTAAAGAAAGTAAATCTGTGCTCACCTTTCTAGAGAGTCTTTTAAAAATTTTACATGTCTTTGTAGTGTGCTGCAGCATGTTTATAGGAAAATCATGTCATTATTATTATTTTTTTGTAGCTACAGTTCTATATAAATTAATCATCAATTTGGCCTCTTTAGTTAAACTGAGGAATGGCATAATCCATTCCTCACAATCAGGAATATTCAGTTGTAAAAATGACTACTCATCAGTTCTGCATGCTAAAGAATTGCAGGGCTCTTTGTTTTGGAAAGAAGCATGCTGACTAATGTTGCATGTTCCTGTAGAGTGTCTCCTGAGCATTCTGACAAATCACATGTTCACACAGCTCAACAAATCATGGGCATTTCCGTAGGGTGCAGTGCAACTGTATCAGCGGGCCAATCACAGTTGAAGTTAATTAGTGATTGCAGTGGTACTATCCCTAAAAAATGACAGTTGAACAGCCTTGGGTTTTGGTGTGTTTGAGATGCTAGCTAGTAGCTCTGATCTGGCTTGCTGACCTGACGCATTGTACTGTGGGTGTTTTTATTTTTTTAATCCCCCTCCGTGAAGCCCTGTTCTTTTCCATTTTGTGCATAATGCCATCTGTACCTAATTGTAGATAAACACGCACTCACGGTATGAACTTTGGAGTCATGTAAAGCCGAGAGGTTCAGACCGCGCGAATGTATACATGTATGATGGACGATGGACTTGAAAATGCTTTAGCATGAAAGAGTAGAGCCTGCCTTTCATAGACAAATCCATACATAACTAACAGCTAATTTATCAGCCAATATAAATAATACATTTGTTCAACTACATTTGAAACTGCTGTGACAGCTATGTTCAAAACGTCATCCAATCATGGAAAACTGCATTTTTCACACTGTTGATTTGGATTTCAAACGTTTTTGTTTGTAAGCATATTTTTAGCATCAGCTAGCCAGCTTCCTGCTTTTACATTTGAAAATGAGCTAATCCTTTTAATATGTGAATTGAATCATTTTTAACTAACTAGACTTGCTGTTAGTTTTTAAAGGAGGCCTTGAAAGAGTGGTTAATTCAGTCATAAAGCTAGAAACAGAATAGAACATGGCAATGTATGAATTAATTAATTAATGTAAATGTGTGGAGATGTTTTGTATGGTGAGCACGAAGCTGTGAGCTCTTTGCTTTGTCACGGTACACTGATTTAACTCCGCATGTCCATAAACCAATATTTACTGACGTTAAATGTAGTAGGAAGTCTGGGTAGTGTGTCTACAGATATGGAAGAAATAAATAGCTAGTTAGCCGTCATGTTTCCTTTAGGCTCTTGCTCAGCTGAATTTGTGGCTTTTGTTTCTTAAAATTCCAGTTTATGATTCCACTGCATTTTGTTGTATTAAGTCAAGAGAGTCTGCTGAGAGGCTGGTTATATTTGAAGGCTGAACCTGAGCGATTGAGCAAGCATGATTAACAAACTCAGCTACAGAGTTGATCCCATGATCTATACCTGTAACTGCCATATTTGCAGACAGTGCTGATTTTCAGGGCCAGTGTATTGCCATTAGTAATAAGCAGTATTGGCAAAATTTGTGAATTTTTAAATCATACTATAATGGTATTTTTGTTTACATTTGCAGGAGTCCATTTTAGTCATCTGTGCCCTACAACCCTAGCTTGCTTTGACTGGTTTGTTTTCTTCTCTTAAAACATCAACAAAGCATGTAAATGTAAAGCAGACAGCTGTTTCCGGAAAGGGAACGTACTAATCAGTTTTGTCCTAATGTATTTTGCATTCTTTCAAAACCGTGCTAGGAAATGGCATGCACTGCAGTTAACTCATTTTATCCATCACTATTGCTAAAAATCAGTGTTGGGTCACAGTATATCTCCTAGCACTAATCTGTACAAAGTTGAGACATCTGTAGTACTCCGGTGCTTTCGACATGCTTACTTGTTATCTCTATAGGTATTGGCAACCCACCTTTGTCCTGCTTCCTGTGACAGCTAGAGTGTCAACCAGATTACATACAGCATGCAAACAAAAGAGCAGGAAAAGGGCTCCTATTTTCGCATGCATAAGTTTGAGAATTAAGTGCAAGAATAGTTTTAATACACTTGTACATTTTTAGGTGCAATATGATTATTGATACTGTGCTTAAGGTTTGATTTTGATTTTCCATGTTGTCTTGACTCTACAGTGCTCTTATTGTGCACTTGTGCATAGTTTGGTACACATTCACTAGAATTGGTGAATTTGAATTCTAATTTGAATTAGAATATGCGATTTGAGGAAGGGGACGGGGTGGGGGATTTGTCTATAGCATAAGCCCCTTCTACTTTACTCTGTAATTCAGTGTAGTTTCCACAAAAGATGGTAAATAAGAAACTCTGAGCATATTGGCAATACTTTTTAAATATCTGAAGACTGTTTTACACTTCTTATTTTTATGTCGAAGCTATATTAAGTGTTAAACTAAAATAATGAAATGAGAAGATGTCCGAAGTACAAACCTGGAAAGTGATGCCAACATAAATATATAAACAGTAAACAACCAGCAACCATACATGTGGCATAAATTTCCTCTTTTATATAATTGTGTGTCAAAAATGAAATGATGAAATAATCCCTGTCCAGTTGTTCTGGCATGCTTTCCACTGGGTGTAAGCATCAACATATTAATTTAGCTTTATTGTTCAGACATTGCAGTCTCAGCGTCACTATTACTAAATATGCCAAGTCAAGAGTAGTTTTGAGTAGTTGCACAGGTTATCAAATGTAGAACCTGACATGTCTTGATGTCTTAGGGGGGTTCTGGTAATAACTGATGCCCAAATTGTTGTTCTCTGATTTATGGCCTCTACAGGAGTGTTCTGGTTTAGTCAATAATCTGTTTGCGTATGTTTGCTTGTTTAAAATAATAGTCTCTCGCAAAACATGATTCCCTGAACACTGGCAGGTGCATCTTCAATATGCTAAGTATTTAGCTTGGAAGGGAATGCACTTTTATGTTGGTGGATAAACTGACTTACTTTAAGGTTACACTGTTCAAAGGTTACACTTAAGTTGTGTAAACGTTTTTCTCTTAAAATGTGCACCTTTTGATCATAGTGGTCTTTATTTTTTTTCTTATGTTTTATTTTCCCTTAGTCTCACTTTTGCCACTCAGCATGGCCAAGAACCACCTAGCGGAAAAGGAAATTCATCTGACACAAAACAACCAATCACAAGCTTACTGTTTGGAATGATGTATTAAAGGGGGTAATTTGAAAACAGGGTCACGATATAAACAGTCCCTTGGGAAACACAAGTGTACGATGGGTGGAGGAAAACAATAGAAACCTGTTATCTTGCAGCACAGAACTGTTAGGTTGGTGCCTTTGCGATGAATGCAATCGGTTAATTTAAAATGTCCATACATCCAAAGCATTTTATCATCTGAAGAGCAAAGTACATTTGTTGTTGTTGCACCAATGACTGCTCTCTCTCTCTCTCTCTCTCTCTCTCTCTCTCTCTCTCTCTCTATCTATCTATCTATCTATCTATCTATCTATCTATCTATCTCTCTATCTCTCTATCTCTCTATCTCTCTATCTCTCTATCTCTCTCTCTCTCTCTCTCTCTCTCTCTCTCTCTGGAGCTGTAAACTGCAGATCAGGAATATCCCACCTCACATGCAGTGGGAGGTGAGTGAATGTCTATACAGAGCTAAAACAGTTAAAATATTTAATTCCTANATCTCTCTATCTCTCTCTCTCTCTCTCTCTCTCTCTCTCTCTCAGGAGCTGTAAACTGCAGATCAGGAATATCCCACCTCACATGCAGTGGGAGGTGAGTGAATGTCTATACAGAGCTAAAACAGTTAAAATATTTAATTCCTATAAAGAAGTAGTTCCTTTTTAGCTTTTTTAAGAGTTCTTTTGACAATTTCAAGAGTTCTTTAGAGCATTTTCCAGACTCTTTTTATTCCTTGGAGTTAAACAAACTGCTTCTGTTACTGTTCCTTTTAAAATGGTATGTAAATGGTCTCTGTTCTCTTTGGCTGCCTATAATCATTAAAAAGGCAATCTGGGCGCAAGCACAACTTTTATATGAAGGGGTGGAGTTAACTGCTGTAAACTGAAGGTGAATTTATGTAAATATACTAGTTTGCATGACTATACAAAACATTTTGTTAAAATGTTTTAATTTAATTATTTTGTTAATGTTTTCCTGCAAAAGAGAATTTTATTGGCGGGGGAAAAATTAAACAATTGATGTCCTGCTGAAGTCAGTGCAGACAGATGTTCAGTTTGAGCAGTAGATCAATGGTGAAGTCAGCCACATGGAGCTATCCCACGGTTTCTGTGAGGGATGTTGGACACAAGCACTTTGTAATCTATCAATCAATTTGCTAACACTATCTGTAGTCTCACATTTTGGTGTAACACTGGATGCTGGAATGTTCTTTCTTATACTTAGTATGCTAATTCAAAACCATAAATAAAACGGCGTTAAAAATAACCTCTAGATTTTGATTTTTGGCTAAATGTGTTTTGAACTTTGGTATCGACCAGGAATCTTTTTCTTTCTGTGTATTACTAAACATCACCAGACTTCCATCTGAAAGCGTGGCACCCACGTCACACTCGGACTACAAATAATTCCACTGAGAAGTTCACCCTCATGCATGAAGGCTGTGTTGGCTAATAGCAGCATAATGCAATGCTGTAGTGTGCTAGGTGTTATAAGTCAGCAACCACTTAAATGTCTTTATAATGCTTAATATATTGATCCCATTATTAGTTAAGTTTTGACCAAATAGTAATAAGAGTAATGTGTAATATATAATGGTACTGATATCAGTTTAACATTTATGCATTTTAGAAACATTTGGTTGTTTCTAGATTTATTAGTCTGTATTCATTTGTATAAACAAAAGTTACAACCACAAACCTTTTCTACTGTTTTTAGAAACTGAGGAAGCAGTGGACAAATCATGGCACTTCTGCATTTCTGAAACTGTCAATTGCTTCTTAACGACATGAATTGCTTGTCATAGAAAGCCATTAATAAATATAACAGATGTGTAAAGTAAGCAGTCTTTGAGGTACAAATCTGACTCATGCGTTGCTGCCATTAATGGCGGTGGGAAATGGTACTTTGAAAGCTAAATGTAACTTATAACAAAGTAACAAAATAATAGTCTGATAATGGGCTTAAAAGAGTGAAACAAAGTAATTCAACCAATACAACCTAATGTTTATTTAGATTTTACAACTGGCTATAGATATTTCATTAGCAGCATCCTTCCTCTTTTCATATCAATCTGCCTGCCTTCCAAAACATCCACAATGATGTGATTTCCTTTCTACAAAAAATACACGCACGTAAAAGCACAACTGAGAGGGGTGGGAATTACTTCCTCCATCGGTCTCTGTGGCTGCTGGTCCATCACTTAACATGGTGGGCTAATACATGTTTGTGACACAAGAAAGCCCAACAACCAAGAAGAGGTGACAAAATAGGCCCTTTTTTTAATGCAGTGCATGCCTAGGGCATTAGCTAGTGTTTCATGGCGAGTACAGAATGCTGAAGTATGAAGCAGTGGCTCAGTTGTTCATGAACATGACAAAAGGATGATGTGCAAACTAACAAATTAAGAAGTGAAACTGAAATTGTTCAGAAACAAACAAGATCAATGAAAACAATGCTAGACTGTTCATGTAAGCAGAGTGTTTTTAGTTAATAGTTTGTTTGTTTGTTTTGAGTGAATCAGATCTGTCTAGCTACACTAAATGTATACTTCTTACACTAATATTAAAATGGCCTTTTTCCCTATTTCTCATGATAACTTGGCTAACATGGTGTGCTGTAATTGTTCTGGGTTGTGTTTTATAATGTCACATTTGGAGTTGAGAAATTAAGAAATGCTTGCCTTTGGTTGCATATTTCTAAAAAAAAATTAGTCAATGGCTGATTTGGTGGTTATAATGGATTTCTTTTTTTTCCCCCAAACACTATGGCACATTTTTATAGTTTTTCACATATTGCATTTTGATGAACTCAGCAGATAGAAATTGTGCCTGCCTTAAGATGTAGCAATAAAAAAAATAAAAAAAAACATATTTGGCCATATTTAGGTTTGCTCGCTCTGGAGGATGTTAACTTTTCTTCACTTTTCACATCAGTAATTTGTCTAGGGGTGTTCTAACCTTTGCATACAACTGTAGGCTCAGAAAAACATATTGTGATGTAATTTATCACAGTACCATTAAAATGATGATACTGCCCTCCAGGATTACACTACTTTCACAACCTTCGTTCTCTCAGATGCCAAAGTTAAGTCAAAATATTTATTGCAGTTAAGTCTGGTTTTCAGACCTTTTCTGGTATTTGTACTGGGTGGCACCGATAGTACTGACCCTGCTTAATTACTGAATAAACAGACCCAGATTTTTCAGCAGGTCTCAATAATGCCCGAAATAGGGTCTAGTTGCAACATCTCCGCCTACATCTCTTAATATGTGATGAACTCTGGTTAGTGTTCTGTGTGTGAATTGTTTCTCCCTCATTTAAGTACGTCTTAGCTATTTCCACTGATGTACTGATCCTGGTGGTGGTTTTGTGTGATTAAACCCATACTTGCTGATTGGCAAGAGGGTTCACCACGAGCTGATGACTGTCACCGTGCCCATGTTTTCTTAAAGTGAATGCAATGTTGGATTAATATATCCCACAATGGGAATCCCCCTGGAATACTGCTACCTTCAGTAATGTTCTCATACAAAAAGGAATTTGCAAGCACAAAAGAGTAGAATACATGCTCTTGATTGGAGCATCCTGTATGGCTTTGTAACCAGCAGAGTATGGATAATAAAGGGGTTTGATTCCTGCTGTTAGTCACCTAATCGATTATTGCATGTGTGAAAGAGCTGGGGCTCATCTTGTGTTAAATGCAGAGTGTCGCTGCAGCAGCCTGTCCAGTCGAGTTAGATCTAGAATTACATGTACATTGTTTTGTGGTGCAAACTGCAAAGAAAATTAGTACAGAGGCCAGAAAACTGCTCTTTGGCCTCCAACTGCTGAATGAAGTATGGAGCTCTTGCCCAATGCTGTGATTAAAGCCCCTCTGATAACCCCCTGGTCTAGATCTCTTACTGCATGTTGCCCCTCCTTTTTTTTCTGTTGTGGGTTTTTTTTCCTCCCCCTCTCCCCTCTTCTACTCACTCAAGGTGCTTTTTTGTAAAATTACAGCCTAAATATAAAGTTTCCCTGCCTTTCAATTATGTTTTGACGTCTGGGATTACGCTTCAGTTCAGCATTGCTGTAACTTTTGAGGTATTACGAACTCACTTCTGATCTAGTCTGATGTGTTGTAAGAAAATGCTCAGATAGAATAGCCTGTGTTCCGTCCGTGGCTCTCTTCTAGCCTGAAAAAACTGCACAGTATCCAGTTTAATTAAGGACTCTGTGCGCTGCAAATGGCGTTGGCCGTGGTGTAAACTGTGGTAACAGAATATCTGCCACAGATTGATACGGTAACGTAAGGTCATATGGGTTAATGGATTGGTCCTTTAGTAGTTCCGGATTTTTAGCGACGTTATGGCCATGATGAGGCCTAATCGCCATGTCACAGAGGACACAGCCTAGGCTAACAATACGTTTGTTTTCAGGGCTTGTTTTCCATGATGCTTAGAGACGTCCCCAAACTTAAAAAGCACTTATGTGCTTTGTCAAAGGCCTGGACTTGCTGTGTGTGGTGGGGTTTTCCCCCCTCCTACATAAACGTTTCGAGGAGAGCTCTCTCGGAGGATGGCACACAGAAACTGGGCTAAGCTACAAACAGTTAGCTTCATTCCTTCTTATTCCGCGACTTATTTGTAAATATCAGAACATGATCGATTATATACGCCTTTCGGGAGCATACTTTCGTTTCATTCTTTTAATTTAACAAACCTGAAAGACACGAGTACATATGGAGCTTTAACCTTGCCGCAGGTTTCAGGCGGAGACTGTTACTGTACGGAGCAAGTGTCGTCCTCCGAAACATAGCGGGTCAACTGTTTGAGTAGGCTTGCAGAGCTGAATAAAAAAATAGCCTAAATTTTACCTGCAGGATTTCGGTAACTTTACGAAAGCGTTGTGATAGGTTTATTTTTTATTTATTTTTTTGCGGAATATAACTTATTCCATTTCATGCACGGACCAAGTGTGGCGTTCCTTAGCCGTTGGTGTGCTCAGTAGGCCTTTTGTCTTAACGCCATTCAGGATTGAACACGTGGTGCTCAGGGCTTAGGCCTTGTTCGTGCACGTGTGTGTAGGGGGTGGTGGTCTCAGGCGAGCTCAGCTCAGCTTGGCTTGGATTTTTAACCCACTGCCCCTGTATGCCTGCAAGCTCGCTCCATGTGTGGACTCATCACAAACTGTAGATCTACCCCTCCCCCTCCTGCTCCCTTCAGATGAACTGGTTTTACAGAGGCAGCCACACCCCCCGTCTTCCTCCACTCCTAACCCCACCACTAACCACCTCCACCATTTCCCTCTCATGAGACTACCTGAATCTCATTGGACGTGCTTACGGAGATTGACCGCTCACGTGTCCAATGGATCGGGTTTTCTTCTGCCGATGGGCTCTCCAGATTGAGCGAGCGGCGGCCAATAGGAGGGCTTGAGGAACAGGCGAAAGGCGGGAAGTGGGCGTGTACAGGGAGGAGTTGAAGATTGCATGGTGGATGTATAGAAGGGGTGTGTGCTGGAAGGCCTGGAGACTTCCTTTTCCCTCCTTGTGCTCACTCTTCCATATCATGGAAGAAGAGTGGTGGAGGGGCTGACAAAGGGTTGAGGCGGAAAAAGCGCGAGTAAACGAAGAACGTCGTGGTGTGGAAGACGGAAAAATCTAGTGGTTTATATCTTAAAGTTGGACCTGGGCTATGAGATTCTGTTGTTTATTACAACGTGCAGACATCCAGTAATTACACCAGTAAAGGGCTTGTAATGCAGGAGTAAATCATTGTTTAAGTGGAGGAGCCCTCGTTGCGAGAAGAGTCCGTGGATACCCGTTTTATCATTTATACAGCTCCGGCTATTACAATAATTAGTCACCCTCTGTTAGGCGGATAGTAGCTGAGTTGACGGTTTATAAACGTTGCACTAACGCTGGACCCATCCTTTTGAGTGTGTTTGGTACTGTGACCCATTTTACTAGAGCTGCAGCTTCAGACTTCTAGACACATTTAAAATTCAATGCTTTTAGTAATTATTTCATTTAGCTGTTTTATCCATAGGCAAATCAGATTGTGCGTTCTAATTAGGATGGACACGTGTCTAACGTGCCGTTTTATTCAGTAATATTGTTGCTGTCATTGATTTTAATTTGCATTTTCCTATGGCATTTGAACAAAGCAGCTATCCTGTACATGAAGTGAATGATTCCGTTTACACTCTTTTAATCCAATCTTTATCAGATTTGAGCAGTAATTTGATAATCATGTGGTCATGTATACAGCAAACTCCAGTTTCCTAGATCAGATTGAGCCCTAGAGATCTAAATCTGAAGTGCTAAATTTTAGCTCAGTACGTGGATTTTTTAGCATGTCGTCTTTTTATTTGATTTTTAAAAGTTGTTTTTATTATTATTTTTTAATCATTATAGTCTTCACATTTGTGTGTGTGACGGTGAGAACGTCTTGTGGTCCTTGAAGCACTCAACATTAGAATTTGTTTTAAATATTGAATAAGACCATGTTTAAAAATTTGAGCTACTTATGTGATTTCTGTTGACTAAAACAATTTTAAGAAATCTATTTTTTTTAAGATGGAAACATGTAGTACATTTGTGTTAGTCCAATAAATATTTGATATTTTACATTTTTAATAGCGTTATGATGTTGCACTGTTATTGTCAAAATTATTGTATTATTAAAAAAAAAAAAAAAAAACCCACAAAAAAAACCCTGCTGTGTATGTCACACTTGTACCATAACGTTCCCATCTATTTCTCTATGCAGGTACTAGATGGATTGTTGGCTCAGTATGGCGCAGTGGAGAGTTGTGAACAAGGTTTGTTATTGATTTTATTTTTTAAAATCTCTTTTTCTTTTCTCTTAACCTCAACCTTTGTGTATACTGAACACACTTTGTCTTTCTCTGCCTGCAGTCAACACAGACACAGAAACAGCCGTAGTCAATGTGCGATACAGTGCCAAGGAACAGGCTAGACAGTGAGTACACCACTCTGGAGGTCGAGCCAGCTCACTCAGCCTCTGACAGTGTGCCGTATCTGTCCAACTTAAGTGTGAAACTCGGTCCTCTCCAAATGTGTTTCGGACTCGATCAGGCCACGGTGCCTCGTAATCTTACTGCTGCCACCTAATGACTGCTTAGAGGCACTGCAGGGTTCTCACAGAGTTCGCGACATGCAGAGGTTCTGTAATTTCCTTTTCCGTAAGTGTGGATCAGCATCATAATTACATACCAGGCTTCCCTGTTTATGTAAACGTATCTTTGACCAACCGTTATGAGCAGCTTTTAGAGTTTAAGACTTGTTTTCTTTTTAATTTAATGGCCACTTTAGTTCCGTGGTCCCCAGCCCTGGTATTGCCCGGCATTCTTATTTTTCTTTTTTTGGGCCAATCCTGAGCTCCTCCTGAAGTGGGTGTTTCATCATCTGCACCTTTCATTTATGAGCAGTGCTGTGACTGGAAGTCTTACAGCTTTCCTCTCAATTGGGCTTAGTTGTAATAGAATTGTAGGAGTTTCCAGAGCAACCTGGCCCTCAGGCCACCCCTCCAAATATGGTCATTGTTTAGCTGCATGATCTACAAAACAAAAAAAAAATGTGTTAAATGTTTAGGAAAAAAACCCACCTTGTTAAAACTAACTGGTTAACTTTCACTGCAAGTTGTTTGTGCTTCAAATGTATTCTGTTTTAGAGCCACTAAGAGAGTGATTGACATATAGGAGTATTTCTGGGATAACACAGTAGTTGAGAAGCACCCCTTTAGTGTTAAAGGAGCTGTGTATAACCTCTAGCAGTGAGTTAACACTCACAACGTACAGTGGGTGTCAGGTTTTCTGCCGTACCTGATTTTGTGTTTTGGTTGTTTGATGCTTGATTTTGTTGTTTGAAGCTGGCAAATTTCAGACTTATATTTCTAATGCTGTAGCATATATAATGAGTTAAGCTATCAAAATACCTAAATATGCACTACAATAGGACACTTCCTCTTTTTTCTGCGCCTTCCAACCAGTGCTACAGTGCCACCAAATTCAAGATGCCACTTCAGTGTAAAAATGTGAAAGACACTTTGTAGAGATGGTATTTGGTTTGCCTGACTGAACAATTCATAGTCACAGGTGATCATACACTAATGAAAACTTGCTTTTGTGTACTGTATTCCATCTCTGCTAATAGACCCGCCTAAATCTTAGGTGCTCCATCATAAATCTACTATAAATTCATTTTTTTTCTTCATTTGATGAAATGAATGGTCACCAGTTCATTTGAATGGTCACTAATACACGTTTTGCACTAAAAAAAAGTCTTCTGCATACTTTTTTTTTTTTTCTTTCTTTTCTTTTTTTCCCCTGCAGAGCAGTGGAGAAGCTTAACGGTTTCATGATGGAGAATTACGCTCTGAAAGTGTCTTACATCCCAGACGAGACTGCTGTCGCTGATCCTTCCTCTGTGAGCAGCAGGAGAGGTGCAGCTCCTCGGGGTCCGCCTCGTCAGGGCTCACCCTCTCTGGGTGCCAGACCCAAACTGCAGTCTGATGTCCCACTGCGCATGCTTGTGCCCACCCAGTTTGTTGGCGCCATCATAGGCAAAGAGGGTGCCACCATCCGCAACATCACTAAACAGACACACTCAAAGTAAGGATGAGTCGTTTTGTTTGTTAGCTTTTTGTGTTTGCTTTAGTTTTGTGTGCATGGTCACCCATAGTGTGTGGTATTTGTGTAGCTCTTGAAATATTCTATCAGCTGTGGATTCTAAACTTGCAGTATACAACATTTTTTGCTCCATTGTCAGAACAAAAAACTGCGTGTGTACTGTGCAGGTATGTTTCCATGTTGGGAATGAAACTGTCAGGTATGTAACAATGTTGTTGTATCTTCAGATGTACAACAGTGGCCTTTCTGTGTACCATTAAGGCTTGACAAGATACAGGGCCTTTTTAAAACCCAGTGTATTAACGTGGACTGGTTCTCTCGTTGATATGGTCTCATTTGTACTGTGTTATTTGGTGCTATGTAGGATTGACATCCATCGTAAAGAGAATGCAGGAGCGGCAGAAAAGCCCATCACTGTCCACTCCACCCCAGAGGGCTGCAGCTCTGCTTGTAAAAGAATCATGGAGATCATGCAGAAGGAGGCCCTAGACACCAAAATGTTAGTCTGCGTATTTCACATATGGTCACTGGTTTCCTGCGTGTTAAGTATCTTGATAAATCAGTTACAATATTGGTTTCATCTTACCTGTGCTGACTTTGACCTTTATTTTACACAGCACTGAAGAGATTCCTCTGAAGATTTTGGCTCATAATAACTTTGTCGGTCGTCTGATTGGAAAAGAGGGTCGCAACTTGAAAAAGATCGAACAAGACACTGGGACTAAAATCACCATCTCACCGTGAGTGAACCCTGTGGAGTACTGCCTCTTCAAATTGTTTTAATTATTCAAAGTTTTGATTGTAAGCAGTCTAGATATTGTGCATAAAATAGAAATTTATAGGAGAGCTTTTATCTATCGTGACTTGGTAAATATTGTGATTGTGTCTGTCTTGCTGTCTCCTGTAGTTTGCAGGACCTGACTTTGTATAACCCAGAACGCACCATCACAGTGAAGGGCTCCATAGAGGCTTGTGCCAATGCTGAGGAAGAGCTCATGAAAAAAATCAGAGAGTCCTATGAGAACGATGTGGCTGCCATGAATGTATGTTGGCAACGTTGCCATATATTTTTTTTTTTTTTTTTTTTTTTTTTTTTTTACACAACCCCCCCCCCCCTTTTTTAATAAAACCGTTTAGACTTTGTTCACATTTTTTCTGACTGATAAAATCAGCAATAACACAGCACTGCAAACAAACTTTTAGACTTGTTTATAACAACGTATCGTTGATATCTTCATGTGTGTCTCTGCAGCTGCAGTCTAACCTGATCCCAGGGCTGAACCTGAATGCACTAGGTCTATTCCCCGTTGGGGCAAGTGGAGGCATGTCCCCCTCTGTGGTGCCAGGACCCCCTACTGGAGCACAAGCTGCCTATCCGTCGTTTGGGGTAAGTGTGTGTTTGTGTGCAAGTAGGTAACATGGATTTAGGCCTAGTAAACACCATATTGAGCTACACAAATGCATCATTTTATTCCTTGTATTCACTCTAGCGTCACACTCAGTGGGAGGCTTTCTTCAGTCTTTACACAGTCCCATTTTTATGTTCTCCGGAGCTATATGAATGGCTGCATTGATGACAAAATGAACAGATAACTGCAGGGGTCTGGTCATTACCGTTCAGTGATTCCTCAGATGCACCTGGTTTGAACATGTCAGTTTTAGGTGAAGTATAAGTGAAGGGAAATCCTCAAACTGTGTTGGACCTCCAGGTCAAACTAATGGCCCCTGGTTTACAGTACTGTCCCATAGATGGCTTTTCAGTGAAAACTGCTGTTAGTTGCCATGTTTGTATTTTTTCAACATTTAGAAGCAGACAACCGACACAAAACATTGCCCAGAAGCCTCAACAGCTAAATATAATGTAAACAATTTCAGCGTTCAGTGCCTCCGTTCTTTGCCTTTATAGCAGCTCCCATTCTTTCAGAGAGACTTGCTTTCATTTTTCAGGAAAATCTGCTATTTCTTTTATATCTCCGAAGTTCAGTTTTAGGAGCGGGTTGATTTTCTGCTCCTTGTGTTTGAAAGAACCCATTCAATGTTGAGGTGTAAGCTCTGGACTCGCCAGATAATGATCTGAGAACACAAGCAGAAGATATTTATTTGTGCAATGAATGAATGAATAATTGTGTGTGTGTGTGTGTGTGTGTGTGTGTGTGTGTGTGTGTGTGTATATACAATTTCTATTATTTATTTTTTATTTAGTAATAGCTTTTTGTTTTCTCCCAAAGATGAAAGCTTTAAGTATTGTTTATCTGGACTTTTTGGTTGTCTACCTGGTCTTCCATGGTAGTTAAGGTCCTGTTTTTTCATAATGTTTTTTTTTTTTTTCCTTCTTCATTGAGTTTTCATTTGCTTTGTCCTTTCTTTTTCAATTGGATTATTTTATCTTCCTTCATAAAAGATTATTAACTTGGCTGTTCTGTATTGGATGTGTGTATGGAGTGTATCTGGTCTGAACCCATGATGGAGAACAGAGTTGGGGTCAGGTAGAACTGGACATGTTGGATGTTTGTGTTCCATGTGTCCCCTCCATGAGGCAAACACGTTTAATTGAGGGAGAGGGCACAGTTTATTTGGGTATGTTTAACTTTGTTGCTGTCTGAGTGAGTATTTTACAGCATCACGAGTCAGGAGGGTGTGTGTGTGTGATTGGGCACAGATGTGTGTTAATGTGTGTTTCTCCTGTAGTGCAGCGCATTTGGGAGCGAGGTGCCATTTTGGGCCTCTGCACTGCCCTCCAGCAGTAGCCCAGCCCTTTCTGTAAGTCCCACCCCCACCCACAATGCACTGCACGGCTTCTGGCTGCCCGCTAGCGATTGGCCAAAGGCCACGGACATTAGCCAGTGTCTCATGTAGTTCCTGTCCCCCAGAGAAGTGGCCAAGGCCCCCCCCCCCCCGCCACCAACTAACACAGCTGCAGAGAATGAAGGGTGTGTATGTGTGTGTGCACGCGTGTGCCTGTGTGCTTTTCTAGTGCTTGGTGTGTGTTTCTGGAATGGCATATGCTGGGGGAACGCAACTGGTCTAATTGGCCAGTGCGTGTGTCATGTTGGCTAATGTGGATGAAATGGGACCAGATGGTGGTGGCTTCAGTCGCTTGCTCAGTGCCATGAAAACAGTCTTATATTAGTGGCCTTTACTGGAAGCTGGTTTGCATATATATCCTGTGCAATTTAATCTGTGCTGCGTTAGGATCTGTGCTACTTTGAATTATAACTCATTTGAATATGTAAAAGCAACATTCTTACTGAGTGTGACGCAACTCCACATTTAGTTTTGCTCTGGTTTGGCTGTTTGAGCAGTGCTGTGAAGCACAGCTTTTACAAGTGCTCTGAAGTTTTATTTAAATGGCAATCTTTACTAAATTTTGGTTTAATACATAGACTAGAGCTTAATATATTTGCACATATGACTATTTATTTATTTGTTTGTTTGTTTGACATTTAGACATTGGTCTGCACTATTTGAGAAAGTTACCAAAGAATTTGTTGGTAAATTACAACAGTAGCTTATGTTTAGATGAAAGTGTGGTGATCCAATTAAAATGACTCATTTGAAGAGAAATAACAGATGAGCAACAGATATCCAAGGTTTCAATACTGAGGATGGTATCTGAAAAGAAGGCAGTATCATGCAATTTCTTGTGCACAGGCTTTTCACCTAACATTGGTTTCAGAAGCACTTTTTTCTGTTCTACTACACTACAGCTAAACATGTTTTGGCTTTATGCTGAAGTTTCATGTTAATAGGCTGTGTCCCCTGGTGCACTGAATCTGGATCCTCAGCATGTACCAGAATTGATGTATTTTGCATCTCTACTTCCTGTAGACTAAATCATAAACATTGAGAGCAACACACTGACCTTGCAAAAGAAACGGTTAAGTATTTGGTGTACTTTGACCTTTGGACCCCCGAGCCCATGCAAGGCATGGTTTATCTGAGGCCTTGTAGCATTTTATAGGTTGGCTGGGTGGGTCTTGTTTTTGTATTTGAGTTTGACCTTCACTTTTGTTTTCCTAGCAGCAGCAGCCAGAGTCAGAGACCGTATATCTTTTTATCCCTGCCCTGGCGGTGGGCGCCATTATCGGCAAGCAGGGCCAGCACATAAAGCAGCTCAGCCGGTTCGCTGGTGCATCAATCAAGGTAAGTGATGGATTGAAATTATACCAGGTTAAATCATCTTCTGGCTTCTTGCATATATTTAGAGGTTTTATGAAAAAGCTTATTTCATGATGCATAGGGCAAAATGTCTTGAATTTCCTTTCTTTGTTCCTTCTGGCTAGATTGCTCCAGCTGATGGAATGGATGCCAAGCAGAGGATGGTCATCATTACTGGACCACCTGAGGCACAATTCAAGGTGTTTGTCTTAAAGCTTTTTGTAGGGTCACGGCTTTACAGGTGCAACTGTTTCGTTAGATTTAGCATCACGGTAGTCCTAAGTGCAGGCTTTGTCCTAAGAGTTTTAAGGCTTTTTCTGAATAGACACATACTTCAGTTCTATCAAAGAGGTGTCTTCCAAGACTGCCACTGACATTCTGTGGCATGTTACACCTGACGTCCACACCTTTTTTCAGGTCAAGAAGACTACTGTACCCTCTTTTTCTGGCTCGAGGCTTAAATGTAGCCTGTTAAATTGCTGCACTGACAGTTGATTGTCGGAGTTAATGAACACAGTTCAAAGGCTGTTTCCAATCTTATCTACAGGTGGTTCGCAAGCTCCATGTTATTAGCTTCAGTTTTACAACTTCAAATTTGTTGCAGCAATACAGTTGATAATGTGGGCAGTTACAAAAATTGCAGCTTGTGCAAACTGTAAACAATAACTTGGGTTGTAATAACAAAAGCAGCTCTTGCGTGTTGAATATTGCACACTCCTAAATTGGGATTTTAGTATGGAATTGATTAATCTTTCAGCCCTAATAGGAAATTTACTGAAGTAGCTCTACTCTGCAGTTAAAAAGGACAGCCAATAAAGTTAAAGGCATTGAAATACCTGACATAAGTTGAAAAAACTAGGCTGCGGCTAAGAATGGCGAGTACTCTTTAGCACTGTCCGCTGAAGTCTGCATTCACTGGCCTCCAGCAGGACCCACCTCAGTATCTTTCGGCAAGGGGCTAATTTTCATTGTTATGCATGGGTTCAGGCCAGTTAACCAACCTGGGTATGAGTATGAGGGAACTTTTCTTGCAAACCTCTAATATGACGTTGCAGTTGTCTTCAGTCATAACTGATGTAGATAAAATCCAGCTGTAACAGCTTGCTGAAGTGGGACAATACATTTTAGTTGCATGGGGGACTGGGACAATCTGTGCAGATTTCCTGTGGGACCTGGTTGAAATCTTCAGAGTAGGACCAAAAAATCGGTACTCTACAATGAAGACTCCTTGTTTGTATTATACAATACAAAAGCAATTGTCATGTCATCAGGAGTTGGTGTAAGAAATTTGATAGAGAAAATTCTGTAGAGTCGTGGTAACCTACCAGGCAGAACATTAGCTTGCAAGACAAGTCGTCGATTACAAACAAAAGAATGAAAGTCAAACTATTCTCGGTTCTGTTTTAACATTATTCTTCTTCCTCTCAGGCTCAGGGACGAATCTTTGGAAAATTAAAGGAAGAGAACTTCTTTGGGCCAAAGGAAGAGGTCAAACTAGAAGCTCATATCAAAGTGCCATCATTTGCTGCCGGCAGGGTCATTGGCAAGGGAGGCAAAACGGTAAAATTTGAAATAATAATTTAAAATGATCTGTGAAAATAAAAATAATTTTTAGATTTTACTAAAAGGAAATTCCCTTAATATCAAGCTTCCCTGTGTCTAATGTGAAACATTTTGAATAATGTAATGGCTTTGCTTAGTTGTTGGTTATGGAAAATGAAGAGCAGGTTGATATCTTTCTTTTCTTTTTTTTTTTTTTTCTTTCCTCTTCATTTTTTTTTGCCTTTTGGTTTTAATAAATACAGTTGCTTCCCAGGATAGCTGTGCATATTCTTGGCCAACTGAGCCTCATATTTGCTCTCTGAATAGGAAATTTACAGATACTAACGGTTAGAAACTATGACCAAAATTTGTTCATGATATGTTTTGGTGAAGGCCAAGTGCTTTTGTGAGCCCTAATTTTATTATGTAGTCATTGACTTTTTACCACGTCCAGCTTTTGTTCTTTTTCAGAACAAAAGCAGCATCAGCGTCAGCAAAAAGATTAAAGACGGAAAATATGCAGCTATTCATTGCTTGTAACTGACAGGCACATGCATTGATGTGATGAGTATCAAACACTAGCAACACAAATAAAACAAGGCAATGAAGGCCATTACAAATGTTTCTCCATACTTATGGAAAACCCTTTGAATCCTTGTTTTTAAATTATGGTGTTTTGGAGTAGTGATGTGTGCATCATTGTTTTAGTTTGGAGCCATTGATGGTATCTCATGGGTAATCCAAACACTCAGCAATGCTGAGTGCATTATTGTACTGATGAGTTTCTTTCATTTAACTTGGTGAAATTATCCTAATGTATTGTCAGATGCTTGAAATTTCAAGATCCAGTTTGCAGATGAATAGAAGCAGTGTGAAAGTGAAGGCAGGGAATGAAAGGAGAGTATGCTTCGTGCATTGTACAAATAATTTTTTCAATCACAGCATTGTGTCATTGTTAAAAATGTGGTGGTGTTGTATAGCCTCTGACTTGTCTACACTGGCAGAGTGTTTTGTAGGCTTAGATTCAGGGTCTATGTGTATTCACTGTAGATTTTAGAAATTTCGGATTAAAGGTTCCACATTAAAAACAGAAACTCTAAGTAGCACAATTCATTTTATGTCTTGGTCATTGGCTTGAGAGACACTTGCCAAAAAAAAAAAAAAAACAAAAAAAAAAACAGTTGTATCCAGAAGAATCAACTGACAGGAATCGAACTTGGTGGGTAGGATTGACATTATGGGGCATGCCAATGCTTCAAGTTTCACGCTCGGCCATGCATGTGACTTAAGCAAGGACGGGCCTTTATTGCTGTACCTGACTATATAGGGTTGTTGTCCTATTGCGTGTGCTTTCCATTCTGACTCCTGCTGTTTTGGTAGCATCCTTTGCAATTGAAATATGCCTCGGAGAAGAGTTTGAAATCAATTTGAGCAGTTGGAAGAGTTTGAGAGGGGGTCATGTTGTAGCACTCCAGGAAACAGGCTGGTCTTATCGACATATTGTATGCCACGTTGTGTGGATACTACCATGCTGTTGGTGCTGTTGGTGACAGTGGATGGATAAAAAGCACACCCCAGCCACATAAAGGATCTGGGAGACTTCCACGAACCATGGACAGAGAGAAAACCCAATGAACTGTCCGACATGCACGGACTGGACCAACAGTGTCGCTGCAGTAATAAAGCACCGTTGTCAATGTTGACGGAGTGTCATGCCAGACTGGCATGGAGTGACACATATATTGCCCATATCAGTCTAGACTTTTATTGTTCGTGGTAACCTTCATCTTACTTCCAAATAGCCTTGCAATCCAATACTTCCTTCTGGGTGCAAATATTATTTTAATTAATTTATTTATTTTTTGATGAGTACTTTTTAATTCGGTCTTACCACATTATCAACTTGGTATGATTTCTTACAAAACTGTTAAATGTCTAAAACGACTTCAGATGCTTGTAGCCTACTGCTGTAGGCAGTAACACATGGCTTTTGATTGTTTTCCCTTTATTCATCAGCCATATTGACTGGACTGTAGATAGAATCTCAATACCAGCTTCAGGGGCATCACCTTGTGACGTATTTGGCGGTCACTTTTTGGCGGGGTTATGCCCACTGAGAAGCACCACTGGCATTTGATGTGAATACCACAAAAACACTAACATCTAAAATTAGACAGAACTGTGGTGCAAATGACTGTATAAATAGTTTCAGCATGAAACATATGAAACGACTGCTGAAGCGCAAACAATAGTAACTGCATCACACATCAGCATCTTATTTATCAGCTTTGTCAGTTCAGATTTTCCTGTTCCATCTTGAATGGTGGTGTTAGAATGCCTGTGAAATTAGAATAACTGCTGCGTCACTTAATGTGGAACAGAATTTTGAACAAGAACCTGGCGGTTATTTAGCTGGCCTATATGGGGGTGCTGAAATTTACAGAATCTAGGATTCCAAATGTGGATTTGCAGTTGTCATTTTGTATGCTGGATTTTTT
>CM067475.1:17677969-17777069 GCA_034552555.1 Semaprochilodus insignis
ATCGAGACTAAAGTCAGTTGAAAACTTGAAATTAGAGCAGAGGTAATGACAGTAACACAGATTTACTGCATACAGCTTTATTTGGTCGCCGTTATTCGTTCGACTCTTTATTCGTTCACACGTGTTATTTATTGTTTTAACGAAATTATATTAAGGGGAAGAGTGGGGACGCAGACTCGACTGCCCAACTAAAGCAAGCCCACGCGTGATTTACCTCGCTACATAAATAATCTTTATTTAGGCTTAACAGTCCGATAAAAGTCGTCACATCGAGATAAACTACCAGCCTCATCGGAACATGCTGTGAAAAGCTCCTGAAGTAATTAAATTATGGCAGAACACAAGCGCCGGGGCTGCGGTACTCCTTTTGGCACGTACTACTCAACGGACTAGGAACAAGATTAACTCTGGTGGTGGATATCAATAACAGTATCAACGAAACAAAATAATAAGGAAATCGTGAATTCAGTATTTAAAATATTTTGTTTGTAGTCGTGATACAGAGCGCTGTGATTTTTTTCACGAGTGTCCTAGAGGTTTAGGGTTTTGCGCTTTTTGAACTCCGTGTTGTAGCCTGTCTCTATTGAGTTGAACCTTCATAGATGAGACGAGAAGCACCTGAAGCCTCCACCATACCGTCCTCGCAGTGCTCGTCGTAGACCAGGTTTCCGCTCGGATCTTCTCTCTGGCACGCGGGGAACTCGAGCCGGGCGGTGAAGGTGATGAGCGAGCCGTTCATGGCAGGGCTGTCGCTCGTGAGGCGCACGAGAGGCGCTTTACCTGAGGAGAGAAACAGAACGTCACGCGAAGCGGGAACATGGCGGGAAAGTCTGAAACACTTCTGAAGTGAATACAAGTCTTACCGCGTCTGTGTGTGAGCTCCCGCGTGAACGGAGGATAGAGAGCTTCATCCCACGAGTTGGTGTCCGGATCCCAACCGGGAATCGGGAAGGGGAATGGAGAACTGTGCTTGTGGGGAAACATGTCTCCATATGCTGAGAGAGAGACGAGAAGATTTCGATAAATAAGTACTTCTGGTAATAATTGTAATTTTATCACTGAATAATGTGAATTACTCGTTGAATCAGTTCCGTCACTGATGTTTCTCACTGATCCAACTTTTTCTCATTTTATTTCAGACCAAAAAGATGCAAACAAAGACAAATAGTCTGAAAACCTGTTGATGCTGGTCGTACCAAATGCCGGTGCAGTTGAAGTGCTACAGGAAACAACGAAGTACTAAATTCTGATCTGATATATTTCACTTCTCAGCGTTTTTAACAGCTACTGCTCGAATCGTTTTACCTCAGTGTAGTATTAGGGTCTAGCCTACCGGACAAGAGAAAACACAAACAGGTGCAGACAGAAGTTCAGCTCTAAACACGGTTTCAGTACGAAAAGTCTAACAGGTTTATAAATTGAATACATTTCAGGGTTTTTAAATCAACTCCCGGAAATGACACATGAATTAACAGCGTAGCCGGTGTTCAGTAAATTTGTCCATTGATAGCAGATTCGAAGCTAAACCGATAAACCAAATTTTCGATTCCTTACGTATTGTTATTATTTATAATATCGTTATAAATATTTTTATAAATGAAACAGATCGGGATATGTGCTGTTGTGACAGATCACAGCGCACTGAGCGAATAATTCAACAAGAGTCATATACTAAAATATCAAATGCTGAAACAACCCTTTCGCAGAGACAGAATGTAAGGGGTCAGTAATGAGACCGAATAAAACTTTTTTTTTTTCAGAAATGTCTTTCACAAGACCCGTTTTCGCGGAGCTGCTCGTCCTTAACGGGGATAATTGGGCTCATGAGACTAAAACCTCGTGCGCGCCCACGAATAAGAGGACGGGAGGAATTGCTACAGGACAAAGAGATACACACACTTTAATACACACATATGCAGTTTAATTACTAAAGAAACATTTTTAAACAGCCTCTCTCATTAACCCCATGTGTTTCATTATCAGTTCCATACAGAATGATTAGTTTGTACTAATTTTAACGTTCCCTCGATTTATTTAAAAAAAAAAACGTAAATTGGTCTTACTTTTCATGCACTCCGTCCCGGCCGCTAAAAACACGCAAACCAGCACGAAAATCATCTCCAGACGCCTCATGCTGAGGGTGCTATCGTGTATCCACTTCGAGTACCCTGTGAGGGGAACTCAAGTCTCTCCACAGATGTTTACGCGCTCTCTCTCTCTTTCTAATTTAATATCGGCCGCACGCGGTCATGTGACATTTCGTAACGAGACGCGTCTCATCATTCATTAGTGAACGGGCGCGCGCGCGGCTCCTGACTCACCAGTACCCTAACTGACGTGTTTATCTCAGACTTCTAACGAATACAGTCCGTTTTGGCTTCTCACAATGACAGACTTTCTGAATGTATCTGCTCCGAAACGTATCAACGCATAAAACCATGTCAACATGCAGACACTGCTTTACATCACAAACGCTGCATTTGTTTTAAAGGAGATTCTGTTTTTTACATCATAAAGATGTAAGCAAAGTATTCCAGCGTGATTTAAAATGAAATGCTCCGTTCTGGATACGTTGACCGAGTGATAATAGCTGAAATGAAATAAAGTTGAGCCCATTAAGCCTTCATTACAGACAGTTATGCCCCGAAATGTTTATGAATACAGTGCTTGGTGTCTGGGACAATGTTTTTCAATAGTGCTGATATTACATTCTAGTGTGTAAAAGGGAAGTATTCCATATAAAGCCGTGTAGGTTCACTAGTTGTTTTGGATAGTAAATGGATATATTTGTACTTTGTGACCCCTGACACCTTTTGTCCTTCCCACTGTAAGGACAATCAGAGTTAGTAAGTGTCTCTACTATAAATCTACAACAAGATCAAACCACTCTGAATGACTTCGTATGATTGAACTATACAGATTTTTTTTAAAGGCATCTTTAATGTCTTCAAATGTATCCCAAAACCAGTGAATGGTACTGTCTAACTTGGGCTTTTCATTTTTGTGGTGAAAATAACTGTAGGCCACTACTTCCCAATTGTGACAACCACGCACCACATGGCAATAAGGAATAATCAAAAGTGAAAGGATCTGTAATACTGCTGCTCACAGTATATCTGAGAAACAGAATGGAAAAGCCTGTCTATTGAATTTAATCGCTTGTATTGCTTTCTTTTTTGTTAATTATAGCTTATACACACTAGTAGGAGTGATGGGCAGATTGATGTTTGTCAGTAGTTCTTAGTAGAGGTGGGAGTAAGTCACACATGTGCAGGTCACAAACAAGTCTCAAGTCCTTAAAGTCTCAAGCAAGTCCCAAATTGACGCAGGAAGATTCAAGCAAGTCAAGTCCTTCTATAAGTCAAGCAAGTCTCAAGTCAAGTCATATGCAGTTATGATGCTCTAACTCCAGTTTCCACATTTAAATTAATTAAAAGTCAGTGGCCATAAAAAGCTGAATTTCTATATAAATATTAACAAATACTGTTTTATTTCTTCTTGACCTTTCAGCTCATCTGTTAAAGGCGTTTCTCATATGACACCGCATCATTGTATTTGTGTTACAGTGCACAACAAGCCAGAGCAAAATAGTAATGTAAAAAAAACTGCTATATACCCGATAACATATCTAAACACCTGATCTCCAAACGAACAATACTGATAGACTGAGGCAATATAACACATAAAACTGTCTTTAAAAATCATTTTATAAACTGTAATGAACAGAAATGCAGTTTTCTTGTGAGGAAAAAGTTAAGACAAAAGTTAAGACATTAATTACTACAAAAAATGCCTAAAATTAAAACCAGGTGCATCACTATCAGCTGCTAATGATTAGAACATGGTTAGGAGGATTCTGGAGGAGAAGTCTGATTGTTGCAGTGAGTGATTTTACCATTGTCAGATCCAAGTAGCTGTCTGGCCTTCAGAAAGAAGGTTGTAGATGTGTATGAGTCCGGGAAGAGATTTAAAACAATTATAAACCAGCTATTCTACTGTCTGCAAAATAATTTACCAATGAAACAACTGCCGACATAGTCAGCCCAAGAGCAGCGCACAAGATGCATAAAGAAGTCTCAAACAATCTCAGAACATAATCACAGGACCTACAAGTAGTTCTTAGCACAGGTGATGTCAATGTTCATGCATCTGCTATCAGAAAAAGACTGCACGGATGCATTGTGAGATGTGAGGAGTACTAAACAAACATTACTTTAGTGGTCATGGACGTTTGGAAGTCTCATAGTAGTAATTTATTAAATATATAAATGTACTAAAATTCAACCATGGTATGTCTTACCAAACTAAACATTGTTATGTTCATCAGATCATCAGATGGGTGCCTGTACACTACAAGCAATATTAGATCTGTACGTCATATGAATATCTCACAGTAGTAGTTTAATTCCTATTTAAAATTAGCTACATTTCTAACTAAAGTTCTATTTTACCAATATAACTGTTGTAGTATATTCATCAGATGGATGTATAGTCTGTACACTACAATTGATTTTAGATCTCTGTCATCTTGTTGTCTCACAGTAGTAGTTTATTAAAGTAATTTAATAATTTATATAAAAATAAAATTAACTACAGTTAAACCAAACAATATCCTACCAAAGTTAAGTTTGTAGTATATTTGTAAGATGTGTTTTAGTTTCTGCAGTAGGTTTATGTGTTGTGTCTCGATAAGTTTATGGCAGGTTTTGGTTATGTCTTTACAATGTATATCTTTCACATGTTCTTTGTCAGTACGTGTCAAGTCTTTATATTCATCAACAGGCTCCTCATCTTGTATGAATCTTGTATGTTTTACACAGAACCCACACTTTAGAGACGGTCCCTTGCTGTCTTCTGCACCTCCTGCAGCGATTCTGGCTATTTTAATCTAATGTAACTGACAAAATGAAAAAAAGTAATTTTGAGTCATCTACCTCAAGACAAAGTCAAGTCTCAGGTCATGAATACCAATTCAAAGTCAAGTCTTTTATCAGTGTCTCAAGTCCTCAAATTTGCGACTCAAGTCCCCCAACTCTGGTTCTTAGACTTCCTTTTGAGAACGAATCTTTGCATTAATCTTGAGTACCAGGTGCTTTTTTTCTACAGCAGTAATCTGAATATCTACATTATTATGACACTGAATACAGTATTTTGCCTCTTAATAAAAGTGGTTGAGGCTGGTGTAAATAGGCATGTTAAACATGAGCATATAAACAGGCCATTAATTTGCCCGGTCACATCTTAATCAAGCTAATAAATTGCTTTAACAGATTCAAATGCCAACCTAAGGCAGAATGAGGAACAGGACTTTGCAGAGTCATAGCTCATGGCAGACACAAGTTGGGCAAGTGGAATCATCAGGCATCGTGAGACAGACAATCTTATCCAACCTGTGATTTGGAGCAGGCAGCAGTTCATCACACACACAAGGGTTAAAATGTGGGTCATAGTTTACTTTGAGCAATAATCATTTATTCATAATCTATTTTTTAAGGCATTTATGTAGTCTTTTTCAGTTGCTAATACCTTTATTTATGGACTAGTCAATACATGTGTGAGGAAAGGAATATCCACTTTTTACTCAATTATATTTTAGTTATTCAGATTTAGTCCTTTTTCATGTTAATGTTCCTGCAGTTCCACATATAGTTCAGTCCTGAGGAGTTTATTCTTTGAGATACAACAAGCAGGACTAAAAATTATTTACAAAACAGATATAGTGCATTGTGCATTGTTTTCAAAGTCACACTGTAGAAATTAAATAAAGATTCCACCAGTTTTTTTTTCCACAAGTAATTGAAAATAGTTTGATGTGAATTGATTCTTGTGTGGAGAAACTTATCACTTATCTTATGTAATTGATCTAAAACACACAGTAAGTCTACACAGCTTCTGAATTTTTATAGGTAATGTTGTTTTTGCCTTACAACACCTTCCATGTATCACCATAAATACAATAGGGCCGAATTTAGATGGCAGTAACAGCCTGAACTAAATGAAAGGTACAGATGCCATGATAATGCAAAAAGGAAATTCCTGCCATGAATACAGCATGGAGAAAATCTGAAGAGAGAAGTCACACGAGAAAAGTTAACAGTTTATTGTGATAGTCTAATGGAATGGATTTAATTGTCATAGTACAAGTAGATTTCATTTTGTTACTTCTTGAGTATATGATTCCAAATGTCGACAGAAATGCATAAGGTTAATCATTGTATTTAAAATAACATAAAATTTGTTGCGCTCAGAATTCCTATGAATTCCAGAATTGTTATGAAATTATATATATACATATATATATATATATATATATAGATAGATATTTATTTTTTTTTTTTTTTGCGTGTGTGTGTGTGTGTGTGCAGCGTGTGCGTGTATGCGTATATGACAGAGTGAGAGAGAAAGACAGAGCATACGCAATCGAGTGCCTCGGAACTACTTCCAGGTTAGGTCAGTCACGTGCTTCCAGAGCTCATGACAGAGGTTAAATAGCCGTGTTTACACAGTTACTGAACATCAGAAGGAAATAATTGGTGGGTTGTGGTGAAATATATGTTGTAGGCCTAACGTTTACATTTCTGAAAAGCGTTTTTCCTTTCACTTTAAAACCGGACGAATAAACTTCCAAGCTAAGCTAACACGCAAGAAGGTTTACGGCGGTGTTCCCATTGGCGTTCTTGTGCTCTGTTTACTAGACGACCATCTGGTCTATTAGGCCAATGCCTAGTGAAGACCTACGTGTATTCAGCACAGGTCACACTGTAGCGAGTGCACTTCGAGGTCGTCAACGTTTAGCTTGACTTAAGTATTGACGCTGCACTGCCGCGGCTAATGTTAGCGAGGTTATTATCAAGCTTTAATCTTTATAGCCTTCGTCTGTCACATATCGGACACTTGAAAACACCCCAAGTTAGGGCACAAATTGGAGCGCGACCTGCAACGTGAGGCTGTACGTACCTAGTTATGTACCCCAACTCACACTCATATAGCTTGAAGACCGACATGTAGTTGTAGTTATTCAGATTTTCTCTTTTTTTCATCTGGTTAATGAACGTCTCTGTTTAGCGCACAGTCTTTAATGTTTGTTCTTAACTCTAAGCGAATAATACTTGCTAGCTAACTTCTCTGTCTCTGGCTTTAGACGCTGTTAGTTATCCTGTAACTGAAGAGAGACAGAGTCCTAGGTGCAAACTCCAGCTCCCCCTGCCATGAACATCCCTTGGTTTTTGAAAACGGGGGCTAGGAGTGTGGTGGGGAATGTGGGGTCAGTACTGACCAGATCCCCGTGTTCATCTAAAATTATACGGTGAGTACATGACCTCACTGTCAGCTGTTGTTAATCTATTACATGATAAAACTGATCGACAAACATGGAGGGACATGTTAACTATATTTGCAAGGTCCAATAATGTTATCGTAATGTGTTTGTTTGGTGATTTGGACCCTGCAGCCAAATGTACTGTGTGTTTATTGTTGCAGTTCTTGAACTCTGTTGGCTAACTTGTCATTTTTTGTCCCCAAGCAAAATGTCTAGACAAGCTGACCACCTTGAAAGGACGGCTAGTGTTTACAGGCAAGAGGTAAGTACCTGGAGTCACTCAGGTATATCTGATACTTTTTATTAGTAATCTGCATCCTCTGCAAACATTTGTTAAACTGTTAAGCTCAGGTTGGTCAGATAAGAGGCTTTAATATCAGCCATATATAAAGACTTTAAGACTTATTCAAAAACAGTGGATCACACAACTTTATTATGATTCCCTGGTCAGTTAGAGGCTTTATACATATTAGAGGCTACCTCAATGTTTTGAGCATTCTATTCAGCTGTTTCCTTTACTCTCTAGGATGTTTTGTTTGTGTCATTTTATAGCGTTTGGCTCAGACCCACAGGTGTCTGCAATAAAATGTATTTAGGTGAGGGGTCATATGCCACATGCTGGTGGTGATGTATTCGGCTGATGTCCCAGTCCCACTCTCTGACTTTTCATACAATTAGGAGCAACGATTTTAACAATTACAGACAGTCCCATACCAATTCACTAGCAGGTGTTTAAATCTTGGTCACTTTTCATTTGTTCATTGATTTGATTTCACAAGATCCTGTCTTTAATGACTGGAGTTCTATATAGAACCATATCATGTTTAAATGGTCCGTTGCATGGTGGAATGAAGATTGTGTTGTGTATGGTTCTTTCTAAAATTGTTTCTGTATAACTCAAGAAAGCATTCTTCTATTATTCCAAGCTTGGCATTGTTTATATGGACAATATTTTCTGTAATTAATTTAACAAAGACAACAATTTCTTGCTTTGGCTCTGTTCTTCACCACATTGAATATGTGATGCTATCCTTGGTGCTGAAGCTTCGGAGCATATGTCAAAAAAAACTCCTTTTACTTTGAAGAATTGTATTGATGGTTTGTTCATGTTCCAGTACACATGTGACCAATGATGGCTGCTGCACACAACCACATAAGTGAGAACAAAGCAGCCAGGATTTCCTTGGTTTTAAGCCAATACCAAACACTTGCATGACTTGCATCCTAAAACAGTGCGTATGTCGGGAGAGTTGATATGAACGCCAGCTGTAGACATCAAATGTAATTGTGTGTGATGGCATTGTTTAACACACCTCTGCATCTTCTTTATGTTTAGGAAATATTCTTGTTTATGCTTTAGAAATGAATTCCATACTTTTACTAGGATATACAGATTTCTGTCCTGTAAACATCCTAAAACACCTCCCAGGCCAGAATAAATGTATAGCTGCTGTTTGTACCTTTAACCACCAGGTGTCATTAATGTGCTCTGCTTTTAAAAGCTGTGAATTTTTGCTCAGCCATTTAAAGCTGCTAGAACACTTTCCATTTAAAAAGGCTTTTAAAAAATCTATTTTTGTAAGTTACAGCATTCCTTTTATGTTGTCTTCTCCCCCCTGACTCCAGATTTTCCTCTCTGCCAGGCTGTTTGTGTTTATTGTAATTGTATTGTAATTTAATGGAAATCTGTCACATGACAAAAAGCCACCCTTCCCAGTCGTTTGTATGGAGAGATAGCTGTTGGAAAAGCTGTTTGGTTATTAAAAAGAATATGTGTGTGTTAACAGGCCCTGTTTTCTGCACAAGTTTGTAGCATCACAAACGAGTCAGACACAGTAAAGAGATTGCAGCTAGAGGTGCCACATCCTGACTTCAACTTTCGTGCTGGCCAATGGTAAGAACTGAAATTGTTAAATGATTAGCACAGATGGTGGTTAATTTGAGGTTCATTCATTAGACTTCTAATGTAACTGTGATGAGGATGAAGTATGCAGAAAAGAAGTGTTTGCATCAGAAGGCCAGGAGAGGGTGCTGTTGGCATAAGAACCTGATTTTGGACCAAAACAGAGGCATTGAACTGACTACAATCATGTACCTGGTAATGTATGAGCTGGTTGCCATTCTTCTACTACCACCCAAATACAAGCAGCCTGATAGGGATGAAGCCAATGAGATTAGCATCTTAAGTGCCCTGAAGCACATACTAGATGATGTAGAACACCAGCAATGCAATGGATATTGGCCTTAGAAATTACATAAAAAAGAAAATGGCACTGTAGATGGCAAAATGGCACTGACTGGGCAACTCCAATTTTGTAGTCCCGGGTCTGCCACAGTTTGCCTTTTCTGTTTGAACAAACCTGATTCAGCATATGACATATAAACCTAATTTAGTAGCTGTACCTAAACAGGAGCTTTGCTGCTTTTCATTGGTATCTGTCCAACTAGCTGAGACCTTTTCTGATTTGGAGAAAGCTTCACTTTACTGTTCTGTTTTAATTGTGGTGTTTAATCTTGAGTAGGATATGCGTTACTTTCTTTTGTCTTGGTCTTGTTTAAGGAGGTAACACTTTCTCATTTGTTACTGAAACTGGGTTCCCTTTGTGTCCTGGCTTGAAGTAAAACAAAAAAATATATTTTTCTTTCCGCTGACCTAGCTGCTATGAAGGCAGAATAACAATACAGAATAAACACACACACAGCAAGTATAGCTACACTTCAAAATTAATGCTGCTACCTCTGTCAACTATAAACACTAGCGACCCAGTTCCACTGACAGCCATGTATGTCTATGCCTCCAGCACTGCCTCCACCATGTTTGACTGATGAAATTGCATGCTTTGGATCATTAGCCCTGCCTTTCCTTTCCTTCCATCATTATGGCCATTTTGTTCTTGAGTGTTACCAGTATTTTGCATTTAGAGGAAGACCGTCAATATTTATGATGAAGGCTTCACTTAATTGTAGACTTTAACAATGGCATGCCAGCCTCCTTGAGAAAGTCATGACGAATAGGTGAAGGGGGTTTTCTTTACCACAGAAAGAACTGTGATCATCCACTTTAGTGGTCTCTCCGGGTTCTTTCATGTTGCTGAGCTTATCAGTTATTGTAAGAATGCACCAAATTGTTGACACTTCAGCAATCTCTCTGATAGGGTTTTTTGTCCTTCCCTTTCACGTGCTATCTTTTGAATGCATATTGAGTTTCCATAAACAGCTACCATAAGCATATATAGCACTTTTTTCAGCATTTTACTTAAGATCACCGGACAAAAAAAATTGTCACCTTGCATATTTAAGTGGTAGTAACTTGCACAAGGATGTTTGGGCTATAAACGGCTGCAGGGTGTGGACGAGATTCATAGACTGAGAACAGGTGGTACAAGGCAGTGAATATCATGTTTGTTGTGTGGAAAATGAGTCGCAAAGCAGATGTTATTGCTTATTAGAAAGGAATGATGGCATGTGGGCGTGCCAGAGGCCATAGTGCAAAGAAAGTAGCTAAATTGTGCAGTCGCAGAATTGTGCCAGGTAAGGCATCCACAAAATCTGGTCAACTGCGCTATGTTTTGATGCAAGAGTGGCTGAATATTGATGTCACCTACATCCAGAAACTTGTCTACACCATGACAAATTAAATCACAGCTGTTATTCATGTTTGTGGACGTGTTACATGCAATTAGTATGTTTCAGTCACAGGTAACACATTTTTTTTTTTTTTGTCCGGTGAACTTTAGTCACGTTCTGCTAATTTTATAACACAGTATATAAAGTATGTGTACTGAACACTTTTGGAATTAGGAGGAATGTGAGATTCACAGCTTGAAAGTGCTCCTGAAAAATCTGCAGGAATTAGATGGGACCAGAATCGCAAAGTAATGTTTCCAATATTTTATGGAATCCTTTCCATGAAGAATTGAGGCTGTTTTGATGGTGAAATGAGGCCCCAGTGAGTATTAATAGAGTGTATAACCGTAAGCAAAAGTTTGGGCACCGCAAATGGCATGTTAACTTATTTTCACTTAATAAATGAACATAACATCCTCTACGTAGTACAGTTACTGTTTATCTACTGAATTTACGATATTGAGTGGCGAGGAAAAAAAAACAATGTGGCTTTTTCCTCAGTATATTAAACAATGTTATTACATAGAAATTGTGAACTGTATAAACATCAAACATGGCATGAAATCATAAAATGACAGTGTAATGGGATCAGAACTGCTCTGCATGTTTAGAAAATCTTTGTCAAAACTGTTTTACTAAAATACAGTGATGGTATTTTATTACAGTAATGTAATATTATTAAATATAGGCATCTGTACATAAATACAGTGGATGGACATTGTAAAATATTTCATTTAAATAAGCTGTGCTGACACAGCAAAACTTTTACAATGCATTCTATTATGGTTGGGTTCAGTGTATGAGTACTAGGAAGATTCTGTGTGTATATTAGTGTGTGGTTTATTAATGCTGCTTTAACCTCACAATAACACAAAACAGAAAACACTAAATAGTTGCATTTTGTCCAGAATTATAGTCATTTTATCAGCACAGCACAGAGAATGAAATTGAACAGTGCCTGCATAAACGAAAAGATACAATTACTTGTTTTCTGTGAATTACTGATTTATTTTGAGGGGTGTGTGCGCGCGCAAGTGTGAGGGGGAAAAAAAGAAGACGTGAAAAAGTTAAGGGACGATTTATGTAAATTCATGCAGAGATACTCCTCCGGACCATATGACTGTTCTTCTGATGTTGATAAATAAGGCCAGTGAGAGAGCGTGGGTGTATGTGGCGGTGTACCATATGTGATGGCACTTATTTGTGTCATGCATTAACTGCTGAGAGCAGCTAGTGGAAATGTTAAATTTTCAGGTTTGTTTCTCTCCAGTTTTCCTCGTATGATTTGTTGCTACTTCATGCATATCATGCTCCACTGGAGTTGTTGCAATGTTGCATATTGCAAAAGCTAATTACAGTATTCTGTCTATACCTCCCTTGATAAACTTCCCTAGATTTTGATTGTAATCTGGGTTGTTGAATATGACACGGCTCTAGGACTGGGCAAACTAGGGGACTGGGCATTTTCTGAACTTGGTTTGCAGCATGGTGTAAATGTCAACCCATGGTTAAGAGAAAGATCAGATTTACACAGTTTTATCCCTATATGAATGTAGTAATTAGCCATGATGTGTTTGCTGTCTAATGCTTGCTGTTTTGCACTATGACTGTAATAGCTAACCTGTTATGGAAGCCCATAGCTCACCAATTAGCAGCATACAATGTGCATGCCACACCTGTTACTAGCAAATATCAGAGGAAACTGTTAAAACAGGGCATGAGTCATCTGCATTAGCAGAGGAGGCCTTGTCTTGTAGTTGCTGTGTTTTCTACAGTTGTCAAGGCCACTGTCAGAAAGACTTTTTGGGACTCTGGAGAGAAGTCAGGATTTCCATAGGAGGAAAACGCATTCCAATCCCACTAGGGTTTAAACTATGGTTTTTGACAGAGTTTATCACTGTTGAGGAAAAAGCAGCATATGTACAGAACCATACAGTTTGTTGTTTGGCCAAAAGTAATGGGTGAGGTTTCAGGCTCACATTGCAAAGCTAGTGTGTCTAGTAGGAAAAAAAGTGTGTAAAGTGTGTCTAGTAGGGTCAGTCTAGATCGAATGTTCTTGGGCAGTATTTGGGTTTGGACTAGAACTATTGACCTAATAAATGGTCTGTTGGTTACATTAAACTCATAGCTCCAGTGCAAAACAAGTTAAACATGTCTTGGGTTCCTGAAGAGTAAATTTACATAAATTCAATTTTTGGTAGAAACATTGCTTTAACAAGGGTGAATTGTGTGTTCAGGGTGGACTTCTTCATCCCGGGCTTGGAGAAGGTGGGTGGATTCTCTGTGTGCTCCAGCCCTGGCCTTCTGCATAGGAAAGGAGTTATTGAACTTGCAGTGAAGTACACAGAACACCCACCTGCGCACTGGATACACACTAAGGTAAGTGTGCGTGTGGCTCATGCATGGTGGGAGTGTATGGCCTTAGTTGGCCTGATTTTCTTTTATTGCCATACTTGATGTCAGTATTGAGTTGCAATAGGAAAGACCTTCCTCTTTCTTGCACAGTGCAAGGTGGACTCTCGTGTGGCAGTGAGAGTGGGCGGTGATTTTTATTTTGATCCCAGCCCCTCCGATCCTGTGATGGACCTCCTGCTGGTGGCTGGTGGGGTAGGGATTAACCCCTTGTACTCCATCCTAATGCACGTAGCCGACCTGCTCAAACAGCCATGTGGATATACTCCAGGACACGTGCACCTGTGTTACAGTGCCAAGAACACCAGAGAACTGCTTTTCAAGGTGAGTGTCTGTGTATGAAGTGCTGTTTTGGGGGTCTAGTAGAATATATGCTTCGTATTTCGTTCATACTGTGTATTTGTATTTGCCCCCTTGTCTGGAACGCTAGAGCTAGAATATTAGAGCTCCTGTGTCTTTTAAGCACCACCTGATGAGACCAGTGTGCGCTGATTGGTCAGCTCGCCCACTCTGTTCTCATATCAGCCTGTCTGTAGTAGTAGTCCCAGGCTAGACTGGATCAGCTGTTTCAGAGTAGTCAGTGTTTACAGCTTCAGCTCTCTGTGCGTTGTATGAGGGCGCACCAAGCTGGTTGATGGTCTGGTAACGAGAATTGTGTTACGAGATGTCACTTGTAACAAAGAACAGGGCCTGAAACTCCAACGAGGCTTTTTAGACATCTCTCTTTGGGTTGTACCTTGGGCTTCATAACTTTGCAGATCATTTACAAGTTACATAACACAGAGGGGAAAACAGGAAAAGCATAAATGGTCCCCTTTAATATAGTAGAAACTTTCTCATTTAATTCTAGTTAATAATTATTCATAATGAGTGTCTGACACAATCGATAAAGCAGCTGACACTTTCAGTTCATGTTTTAAAAAATAAATAAATAAAAATGTTTGCCCCAAATTGTAAGGTATTAGCGTTGTTTGTGGTTTCTGGTGTTGTATGACTTGTGTATTTTAGATCGTAGCAAAGAATCGTAGCAGCTTGAAGCCTGAACACACAATATTAAAAGGGTTATAATTAGGGAATTGCATTGAAGTTTTACTTAGATATACACACAATTCATCATTTGTAATATGTTTAAACCATTGTTACAAATATTAGAAAATGTTTTTTTTTTCTTCTCAGGACAGCATCATTAGTATTTGCCAGGAATTACCAGATAAATTCTCCTGCAACTTCCATGTGACTCGGCAGAGCTTTGAAGTAGAGGAGGACCTGCAGCCCTACATAACTAGTGAGTCACACATAATTGCATTATACATTTATGTCAGATGTGAACAGTTTATTAGGATGTATAAATTCTAACGCTACATATTACTTCATAGGTGGAAGGACATCAGAGGTGGTGCTGAGGCATCATGTAGATCCCGAGAGCACCTTGTGTTATTTGTGTGGGCCGCCACCCATGACTGAAAGTGTTTGCACAGACTTGCAACAGCTTGGCCTGCCAAAGGACAGAATACTATATGAGAAGTGGTGGTAGCCTTGAGCTCAGACATCTGCAGCCCATAGTGTACCTCAGTGGTCAGAAAAAAAGACAGGTAGACCAGTAATTTAAATTTAAACGCACAATTACATACAACTAGTAAGATTATTCCTTCATTCTCTTCAAGCACCATCTTATTTTTATTGTAACATGCTGTGCATTAGATACTGTTGAAATAAGGCAAAACTGAAGCCTTTTTTATGTGTTTGTTTGTTTTTTTACACTGCAGATTGCATTTTAGTGTTGACAAGTATACTTACCAGTTTGTTTAGCATTGGGATGGTTGGAGAGGAGCTTCATGTCTGTGGCTATGAAATGTGCCTCTAGTTATAAAATAAAAATGGAAAATTATTGCTTGTTTATTTTTGCTTATTTAAGATTACCACTACACTGCTGCCTTTACAATTTTCCCAAATCACATTCCAGGCCAGTGGGTGCTTGACTTTTTGTGTTGAAAGTTTGCCAGATCTGTTTTTTTTTTTCATTGTGATGTGGTGTGGGTGTATTAGAAGAGTAGCGGGTGACTTGTTGGTACACCTTTTTAAAGGTATTGTAGATAATAACATGGGTTAATGTAAAGAATTTCTTCAGGCATTTTGAAGCACTTCTATTTGTCCAATCTTAATGAATTTTTCATAGAATTTAAAGGGTAGCTGTTGGGATCAAAGGATGTATTGAAATTAAAGTAAACAAAAATGGAATTTTTTTTTTTTTTGGAAAGCAAAAAAAAAAAACCACACACAACATCATTGTAAAATACAAAGTACACCAATGGACATTTTTACAAATACAGTTCCTCTGTAAGGTTCAATAACTCAATAACCTTTTATTATATATCATGAACATTGATAATACACCACTTTGTAGTTTCTGTGCAAGTTGAAAAAAAGAGTCTACAAAGTTTTCAAAATCAACAACCTGCAATAATTAAATATTTTCTTTTATTTTCAGTAAGGGGCTAAAGAAAATGCTATATAAACAAACACAGTAGACGGGCACTGGTGAGAATGCTTTCTAATAAAATCATACAAAGAGGTGCCAGTATATTGGGTATATTATATCTTGTAGCTACACACAGTATTATCAGCTACACTAACCATATAACATGCACTTTGCGAGTTTACAATTACTCACTGCAGTTTATCTGTTGACTTCGTCCACTAATTGAAAGTGACGACCACAGATCTACTGCTGACTAATTATTATGGGCCATTTTCAGCACAACAGTGGCACTAACATAGTAATAATAAATATTAGATTTAATGTATTGTTCTTGCATTTTACAGCATGATTTAATATTTAAAAATATTAACAAGAAAAACAGAGAAATTGACTGAAGTGATGAATAAAATGGACGTTACAGGCAGATACTTTAAGTTGCGCTTTAAAGTAAGAAAGTGAAGGGCAGAGAAGGAGTCTGTGAAATTGCGGTGCATAATTTGAGTTTGACCAATATGAGTTTCTGGACAAACAAAAGGGTGCAAAAGCTTTTTAGTGGTGTGCTAGAACATGTAGAGATTTGTACGTTAGCAGAAGGAGTTGTACACTGGCTGGATAGCCAGGGCTATCTATGAAATTGGAAAAAGGAATTTCTAGCAGCTTTTTGAACATACTAAAGAGAGCAGATGGTTATGTCAGGAATACCAATGAAAAAGAGAGACAGCAATAGTCTGGACAGATCAATATGAAGATAACAGACCACTTTTATAGCAAGTTTCATGATCAGCATAGGGCGAGTACTTCCAGTATTAGAGGTGGGGGGGGGAGCAGTTTCCCATTGTGGAGTTAATTTACAAAGTACTGAAGCAATCACGGTGTCTAAATTAAGAGTAAACTCTTGAATACTATGGACTTGTGAGTAAAACCCAAGTTAATTCAATTATCGCAAAGGTTAAAATAATCCAATTTCTAAGGGAATGAGGAAAGTGGTAGTTTTTGGGCTTGCATGAATCTAAGAATTGTCAACGTAACAAAAGAAAATATGAGGATCATGATAACAAACGATCTGACCAAGGGGCAACATGTAGGTAATTAAAAAAAAGTTGGCTAATTTTCTTCTCAAGTAAGCAAGGTTAGTTAGCTAACCTTACCTAATTCATCACTGTAACTAGTAGGAATGGACATTTAATTTTAGCATTCGAGTACTCACATTCATACTGTGTTCCGTGTGCAGCTGGGTTATCGAGGTAGTGAGTTTTAAGACACAGTCGGTGAAGTGAAACCTGTGCTAACCCTTGAAACTTGTAATAGCTAACGCCGTGCTAGCGTTAACTGCTATCAGTCACATCGGAGAAGCAGGTGTTTCGGGGAGGCGGAGGGTTTCTCGGCAACAAACAGCGTGACAGAACAACGCGACAGAACCCCAGGTTAGATACTACATTGACTAGCTTTATGAATACAGATTACTCTGTATGTTAAAATATTTATCATGTCCAAACCGAGTAACGTTACTCATCCCCAGCTGTTAGCGATTTATCTGTCCTGCCTAAAATAAACTATACATACGTTTTAGAAGAGCTAGCTAAATTAGAGTTAGTATTGTGTGACTGAATCAATGGATGTGGCTTAAGAATATCAGCGTGTTTTGTTGCGTACGTATCAATGCAGAGGTGGTCAATGAGCGGTACATTATTCTTCTGTTGTTTGAAAGGTCTGGTTGTGTTTCTATTATGTAAAACGGAGATTTGCTTTATTGTTGATTGAAATTGACGTGGTGTTGTACGTTTATCTAGTCGATATGAGTAAAGTAAAAGCGGATTACCTCCGCTTTCGAGAAAAAGGCGTTGCGCGCGCGCTCCCAAGAGAGGGTGCTTCTCATGGCAGGGGTGCTGAATACGGCACAACAATGGCCCTCGCTGTTGCTTGTCCTCGCCGCCCCCTGCCTGTCCTATTAGCGTTACCTAATCAGCCTTCACTGACTTTATTTGACACCAAATAAGCAAGAATAGTGTACTATTAATCTGAAATAAATGTGAAATGGTTTATACGTTTTATGTTAAATCGAGCAGTAAGCTATCAGGGTCTAGAAAATAGTAAAGCCAGAGTATGTATTTTCGGAGCAGTCGGCTTTAGCTTTCGGGACAACAGGCTTAGATTGGACTATCGTAGACGGCTATTCATCTAGCTAGCACTGACAGAGTTATAAAAATCCACACGAGTTGATTAATGATTTGCAAACAATAAAGACATTGCTAGCGTAAATATTAGCTGATCAGCTTGCAGTGTAGGACTCCTGTCAAAGATTACCGTCCCGTTCATCTTGCGCTCGTTCGTGTATGTTCAGCGTCGTTAACCTGGCACCCGGCGTGAGTGTCGATTCTGGCGGGAGGGGGCAGGGAAGACAACTCTCTCCGATGTTTTGAATTCGAAGTACAGTACATATTTTAACCACTTGTTATTATCTATAATACCTTTAAAAAGGTGTACCAGCAAGTCACCCGCTACTCTTCTAATACACCCACACAACTGTCACACAGTACCGTACCGTACCCTACCACTATGCAAATAATATCTAGTTGGTTGTTTACGCTGGTTGTTTACAATGATAGATGGGGTAGAAGAAAGCTGATAAATTATGCAGCTACAGTCAGTAAGTGAAAACCTACTAAATGCACCTAATAATGTACCGATAAACTGGCAACTCAGTGTATTGTACATATATAGGTCTTGTTTCAGAAGTGGAGGGGGTGTGGAGTGGATTTGGAATTTTCAATGCACTTTCAAAATCTCAATGCACTCACACCGTGCTAGGTCACCCATAGTGAGCTAATCATCTAGCCAGGTAATGCAGAACAGTTTTTGAGATGTCTGAACACAAGATACGTACATTTTTTGTTTAGCGATAAGACTACCACTGTTCACACTTCTTCTTTATGTCAAAGAAACTGGTTTTGTACTCCACATAGATGCCAAACCCTTAAATATATAAAAATAACTTTTTCAAAATCGGTTGAGAAATGTGAACATTTCAATGCTTTCTGTCCAGAAAAAAAACCCAGCTTACCCATTTGTTGACAGGCCAGTTTTGCCAATGTACAGGCCATTGTATCGAAGTAACGGGCAAGCCAAGGCAACGCCTATATATATATATTGTTGGATTGTTAAAACTGGGTGGCAGGAAACAACTTTGCCCACCATTTTTTTTTTCAGGTGTAAAAAGGGAAATGCAGCAGGTCGCAATGATATGTGAACTCTGAATCTGATTTCTGAAGTTCTTGCCATTTATGTTCTCTTGATCCCTCATGCATCCGAGGGTTCATCTAAAATTCCCCCTTGAGGGGAACTGGTGAGTCAAAGCTGGCGAGAGCATGTTAACACTGATACTGAGCCGAGTGAATATGCAACCATAACGCAATAAATTACCTTACTTAACACACACCAGAGAACAGCGCTCGCTCTGGGACTGGGGGCCTGACTTCCTTTTCCTGTGAGCCACATTTGACTTTGCCCATTGCGTCCACATTAGTGGTTATACTACTGACCTCCAATTGTTCTTCTAGAGCTACATCTCTGTTTTGAACAACCTGCAAAGTCCTTGCATCGGTACCATTCCTATGCAGGCTCTCTATCACACTCTGTACGTTTTCCATCTCTTCATCTTTCATCTTGCTCTCACACTCCTTCACCATTCCCTCATTCTCCGCTGGAGACGCAGCACTCAGTATTTTTCTCCCCACTGCCTCTTTACTATTCAGGTTCCTCTTGTTGCGACCCTTGAGGTGAAGCCTCTGAAAAACACACGCCATCACACACACATAAATTAAAGACTTGTCTTCTCCTGAGCTTCACAAACTAACAAACTGCCAGCTTTGTTCCTGTTATACACATTTGTCATGGACAGCTCCTAGCTAATTTTAGCATCCTCTTTATCTGTGGCCAGAAATAAACTGTGTAATGGTGTCTGCTGGAGCAGTCCAACAGCTCACAAGATACTATCAACAGAATTGGACTAGATACTGATATTCTGAACTGTTAATGTGCATTGTATTTAGTTTGCATTATAATATCATGAACTGTCAATTACTAATAATCTAGCATTCAAGTGGCCAGATGCAGGAACCTACAGTACAGGTATGTACTGTTACTGTGTTACTATACAGTTACTGTTTTTAAATGACTTTCACTTCAGTGCATTTCAAGGTAAAATGTCCTACTTTTCACCTATTTTCATTCTGTTAAAAAAAGCTAGTGAATCACAAATTGCAATCTGTCAGCACTGTATTCAACATAAATTCAACCTAATTGTTTAAAACCGTGATATCATATCGTAACGTAAGTATGGTGATTATATTGTACAGTGGGCCCTTGTAGATTCCCACCACTGCAGGTGCACCTGTATCATAAGTGAACAATGGACAGTGAGTGTAGTAACAAGGTGAACCTAATAAATTGACCAGTAGGTTTACAGGAACATTTTTTAACACCATTTAAAAAAAAAAAAAAATTAAATAAAGAGTCATGAGATTTCCTTTTAGTTAATTAGCTAAAACTATGACTGAGTTCGAATGCAGGCAGATGAGCATTTAGCTGTAGTATTACAGAAGTCAGTGGAAACACTCACACATGCGTGGTGCACTAACCGTGAAGTCTCTTCTCTTGCGGGACAGCACAGGTCTCTGAAGGAAGAGAATCTGCTTTGTAGCTAAACTTCCATCACTAAGACAGAAGCCCAAAACATTCAGTGTTAATAGATTTATCTCAAGTTTCAACAGGATTAAGGTAAGTTCGGTGTGAATACCTGTTTGTTTTGACTATGGGAGTGGACAGCACACACATCAGCCTCCAGCCATATGGAGCTAAAGACTGCAGCAGGGGGATGTAGTCTGTTTTTACTGCAACACCCTACAGAGAAAACATTTGGTCCATAAGTTTCAAGTGTACTGACAATAGACCAAATTCTATTTACTAAAAATACTATCTTCGTGTAGCACTCCATTCTTAAGAGCAATACTGGCATTAAAATGACAAACATTTGGTCACAGATCAATAAAGCCTTACATCAATGATCGTCCACTGCTCAACTACAATTGCGTCGTAAGTAGTTGCTGTCATAATGTCATCAGAGGCAGACTGGAATATGAACACACTCTCAACACTGGAGGACGACTCTATGGAGATACAGAGCAAAAAAACATACTTGTGTTGTTTTTGTTTTTTTAGTAGTTTTGATAGGAAAGTGATTTTATTAAGAACTGAACCAAGCATGCTTAATATTATGCATTTAAAATGTGGGGTGGGTGCCCTATAAGCCCACTCAGTGTTTCATCTTAAATGTATTCATAAAAAATGAAATACAGAAATGTAATTTTATGAAAAGATTAATAAACATTTAAACTGGCAACCACATACTAAAATTCATAATCAGCACTGTATGTATTAAAGTTTTTCAGTCCACTGGTTTATTTATTGTAGACTTTATCGTTGACTTGTAGTATGTAATTTTGAACTGTACTCAAAGGTTTGGGTGCCCTGGTCAATTTACATATTGTTGATTGTATAAGTAAAAACAAATGAACACATCCTCTACAATAAACACACTTTTGCATATTTTAATGCATAACTCCTGTTTATTTGCTGATTTTAACATACGGTAGAAAAAAAAGTTGTGAGTAAAACCCAAGTTAATTCAATTATCGCAAAGGTTAAATTAATCCAATTTCTAAGGGAATGAGGAAAGTGGTAGTTTTTGGGCTTGCATGAATCTAAGAATTGTCAACGTAACAAAAGAAAATATGAGGATCATGATAACAAACGATCTGACCAAGGGGCAACATGTAGGTAATTAAAAAAAAGTTGGCTAATTTTCTTCTCGAGTAAGCAAGGTTAGTTAGCTAACCTTACCTAATTCATCACTGTAACTAGTAGGAATTGCACATTTTATACCTTTTTTCACTACAATCTGCAACACCAACAAAACATTATTTGATCGGGGGTATAGAGCCTTTTATAACAAGTGTTGTCACAAAGCAGCAACAAAAACAATACACAACAGCATAAATAGATAGAATAAACAAAAGATTCTATTTATGTTGCAAACTAGCTTTTTGTGTTGTAATTCTGTTATTAGTCAGACAACGGTCTTAACTGCTCTCAAACTCTGCGAAAACTGCAAAACATTTTTTAAAAACTATTTGACTTTAGATATCATATCTCAAAATGTCACATTTTTCTATTACATTCAATATTTAACAGCAAAACCAAGTTTCTTTAGCACTGTAATCCTGTTTTTCTGTTTTCCTTTAGCCTTGTTTTTTTCTTATAGATTTTTAGATTCTAGTCAAACTAGTCTGGAGACTCTGAACAAATACCATAGAAATTGATTACTATGGATAAAATCTAATATTTTATTGCCTGGCTATTTAAGAAACAAAACATTACTTGAATTAAAAATGCCAACAATTAACTATTTCATCCTGAAGTAGAATTAGCATATGTGTAAGGTTTGACAGTATTCTCTTTAAGCTCACCATGCAAATAATTGATCATTTTAAATAAAAACAAAAAAATCTTTTTGCACATAATAATTCAGTATATATAGAACTGAGTAAATACTGTGTTTAAACCACTATGATACGTTCCTGAGTACTTCTTTGTAACTAATAATCCAAACTGCCGAGACTGACATTAGTCATTTGTCCAAACAGAAGTAACATATCTAAATCTTGGAAGATACTGTCACATACATCCTTATGCAAGAGCTTGTACACTATCAGTTAAGTGATGTAGTAAGTTAAAATAAGCAAATAAACAGTAATTGTGCATTAAAATGTTTAGAAGTGCGTCACTGTTGAAAATGTGATGACGTTTGCTTACTGGATGGGATACTTAATATTTCAATCATAAAAACCTTTTTACAAGTTCTACAAACATTTGATATTATATGTAGGCTTACAGGGTACATGGGCTTATTGTGTTTTTTTGTTTATATATGTTGCATTTGCACACTGCAGGTTACATCTGCTATACATATTACATGTGCAGCTATTTGCTTCTTTTCATGTGCTACCATACCAGTATTATCTCCGAGGTGAAAGTAGCCATCGATAAGTTGGGCGCCGCTTCTGAAGTGCTGGGTCATGTAATCGAGCCAGTGAGTGCCAACTGTAGTGATAAGTCCCGTCTCCTTGTGCACTTGCAGTGGAATTCTCAAAGAAAAGAACCTTGGCGATCCAGAAAGCACCACAGCATGGTTATAGAGTGCAAACACCTGCACACCTACACAGCACAGAGAGACTCTTGTTCACTGAGGGAATGTACAGCTTCAGTAGTGACATTCTGTTATCAGCTTGATCTTGCCCTGACAAAAAGAATCTCATCTTTCAGATGGTAAAATTATTCAAAGAAAATTATAAAACGTGCCACAATTCCACCATACAAAATCTTTGTGTGGCCAAGATCAGGAGACTGAGATGAGCTCTGCAAATACTTGAGTTAAGTGGTAAATCAATTTATCCACCCGAATGCTGTCCTGTGAAAACAAAAGAATAGAGGCAGACAATATAATATCCTATATTCACTATACTGGCAGACAATTTAGCTTGTTTCAAGCATATAATATTCTTACAAAAATCTCATTAAAAGCATTCTGTATATTGATTACAGTTGTGTTCAAAATAATAGCAGTGTGTTTAAAAACATGAGTTAAGCACAAAATCTTTATAATAGTTTTTATTTCCATGCATTGGGAACATTGCACACTGTTTTCTAAATCAAAACATGAAGAGAAATGTCTATAATTTTTAACCACTTTACAGAAAATAACAAAAAATGAACATTGGGCTGTTCAAAAAAATAGCAGTGTCTGCATTTGTCTTTACAAACTCTTTTTTTAGGATTTAGCATTCCTGTGAATCACTAACCTAATATTTAGTTGTATAACCACAGTTTTTTAGAACTGCTTCACATCTGTGTTGCACAGAGTCAACCAACTTCTGGCACCTGTCAACTGGTATTCATTTGCATTTCTTGGTTTTGCCTCAGAAACGGCATTTTTGATGTCACCCCACAAGTTTTCTATTGGATTAAGGTCTGGGGATTGGGCTGGCCACTCCATAACCTCAATTTTGTTGGACTGGAACCAAGAATTTGCTCGTTTACTGGTGTGTTTAGGATCATTGTCTTGTTGAAACACCCATTTCAAGGGCATTTCCTCTTCAGCGTAAAGCAACATGACCTCTTCAAGTATTTTGATATATGCAAACTGGTCCATGATCCCTGGTATGCGGTAAATAGGCCCGGCACCATAGTAAGAGAAACATGCCCATATCATGATGCTTGCACCACCATGCTTCACTGTCTTCAGAGTGTACTGTGGCTTGAATTCAGAGTTTGGGGGTCGTCTGACGAACTGCCTGCGGCCCTTGGACCCAAAAAGAACAATTTTACTTTCATCAGTCCACAAAATGTTTCTCCATTTCTCTTTAGGTCAGTTGATGTGTTCTTTGGCAAATTGTATGCGCTTCAGTACATGTCTTTTTTTTTAACAGTGGGACTTTGCGGGGACTTCTTGCTAATAGATTAGCTTCACACAGGCGTCTTCTAACTGTCACAGTACTCACAGGTAACTTGAGACTGTCTTTGATCATCCTGGAGCTGATCATCGGCTGAGCCTTTGCCAATCTGGCTATTCTTCGATCCATTCAAATGATAGTCTTCCGTTTTCTTCCATGTCTCTCTGGTTTTGCTTTCCATTTTAAAGCATTGGAGATCATTTTAGCTGAACAGCCTATCGTTGTCTGCACTTCTTTATAAGTTTTACCCTCTCCAATCAACTTTTTAATCAAAGCACGCTGTTCTTCTGAGCAATGTTTTGAACGATCCATATTTATCAGGCTTTCAAGGAGAAATGCATGTACAACATGTGCTGGCTTCAACCTTAAATAAGGGCCACCTGATTCACACCTGTTTCTTCACAGAATGATTGACCTCACTAATTGAACTCCACACTGCTATTATTTTGAACACACCCCTTTCAATTAATTATTCAAATACACAGACTCAAGAGCATGCATATCTGAGTATGTTGGTTTTCTAATAATCTACTGCACCAACAGGTAAATTGTTTGTCATGGGGTAATATAATTTATACCCTAAACAGTGATTAATCTGGTTAGTCATATTGGACTGCTATTATTTTGAACACTACTGTACATATAAGATGATTTCATTGTGTATGTAGCATAACGGGTATTTTCCCAGGCAAGCCTTTCGGATAGCGTGTTGACATGGGAGTGGTGGCTGAATGTTTTTTTGCACAACTTGTTGGACGTGACCAGCTTCTTTAACTGTCCAACAGTGATCCCTGGACAAATTTTGGTGCTTCTCCCAGGCACATTCATCACACCTCCAGTTCTGCAAAACTTCTTAATTATTGCTTTGATGTTAAAAGGTGTAGCTAGGTTTGATTATTTGTGTATACTGTGCTCATTTTTGTATATTGTGAAGACCATGGCCCACCTACATGAGCTTGTTGGACATCCCATTCCAAAGTCATGGGCATTAACATGGAATTGGCCCCAATTTTGTGATTCAGTTGTTGAGATGTAAACAAAGCCATTCAGAGTGGTGCAATGCAAAGTGGTGCCTTGTAGAGAAACCTACTAGATGATAGTTGCCAATGAACCTACAAGTGTCTGCTGAGTTATACATGCAGTGTTGGTAGGAGTAAACTCTAAAAAAACATTTTTGGGACTGTTTTGCCTTATAACACCAGGAATGCATTCAAAAAAACATTTTGGGCCAACAACTTTAAAACTATTATGAAACCATGATTTAGGTATAAGACAGTGTATTCATCACCATTTCATGTAATAACTTAATGTGAGGGAGCTTTTAGAAGCAATGCTTCAGACGTCTGGCCCCTGTCCCCAGTGCTAATAATGATTCTGTCACATTAAGTCTCTCTTGAATAGTGCATTTTACATCATACCACTCTGAAAGACTTCACTTATATTTTAATGATCCAATATACATAAATATCAAAAAATCTGTTGAACTCTCCGCTAAGGCCATTGTGTGTACATTGGGAAACAGAAATGGACATGTGCAGTTCTTTTCCTCCTTCATAATAATTTCTAGGTTTGGCAATAACTGTGGCATTTTTTTTAATGATTAATCTTATCAGGATGTTTGTTCTTTTAAATACTTTCTTATATATTTTGAGCAAGATCAAGCTAATGAACAACAAGAAAAATATTTCATAATCTTTTTTGCTCATATTTGCCAATAATTTTGAAGGGCACTCTAAAACATTGTGAATTATTTGTCACAAACTATAGCTCACGATTGAGGGCACGGAAGGTTTCAGGCTCTTCAAGCTTGTCAGGATTCTTGACCTGCTCTGGGTTCTCTGGTTTCTCTTGCTTTTGGCTCCTACTGCTGTTCTGATGGAGACAATTTTCTTCAGCCACGTATGGTTCTGTTGAGCTGGACCTGGACTTATCTGTTCTGTCTCGGTGTGTGTGGGCCTCTGTCTGAGTGTGTTGACTACCATCCTCAGAGTACTGATGGTTTGAACTTGGATGTTCAGCAGGAAAAGACTTATGGTGGTTCTGGCATTGGCAGCTTTCTTGCTCTTGCTGCTGGTTGGCCTCACTTCCAAAGTCATGGCGTGGATAGACTTTGTTTGGATAGCTCTGCTTTTGGGGGCCCTCATTCTTGCAGTGGATGCTATGATTGCCTTGGTTATGGTGGTCGCTGGTTGGGCTAAGTGTTGCAGCTTGTGTGTGCTGGTGTATGGGGGAGGGGGTAGAGTGTAGGGAGGACAGTTCCTCAGTGTCACCATGCCCCAGAAAGCACGGCCCCCCGCCAGGCTGCTGCAGAAAGCCGACAAACAGAACCCCTGAGTCAGCCAGGTCCTGTACCTGGAGGTGGCAAGATCAACAGTGGAAAACTTAAAGATCCTTCAGATTCTGTAAATCTGTAAATCAGCATTAAAATAACATTAAAAATACTTTTAAAAAGATGCAGCATTGTTTTGTGGTGAATTCTACCCAATTGAACGTAATTTCCCTTGTGGAATTTTTCGGGAAAAACTCTGAAGTTCCATAGTACTTTTCAAGCAGAGCTGGGCAAAAAAATTAAATCATGAAAGTAGTGCCACATAAAAAAAAAAACACTACTCAGAATACTATCATGAATCCAGTGATTTGTATGCAACTTTTTACATAATAAATCTAATTAAACAGGGCGTCTTATGCTGTCATTGTAAAACATTCAGAGAGCATATTGGGGCATATTATGATATAGTTTATTATGATAACAATACATATTGTCATATTACCCAGCTCTACTAGTAAGTTTGTAGAACAGTGACCTTCCTGCAGAGTGTAGTTCAGAAGTTCTTCATTGGTAAAATCAGATGCATTAATGTTAGGTAACATGGGGAGCATAATACATGCATGTTGAAGTTAAACCTGCAGAAAAGCAGACCACTGTTGAAGAAAGTAAAGCAACATGTAGCTGTCTAATGTCTGGGGTTTTTATTTGCAGTATTTATACTGATTTCTGTTTTGTTTCAAAACTAATTTAAGGTCACTAACAAACACAAATTTAATCAACATCTAGTTTAATGAACAGCTACCTCTTTCTTAGGTTTGCGAAACTATGCTTTCACATCTGCCCTGCTTGGCACAAATAGCAAATATGCAAATACGCAAATATCGAATTTCTTTAGTTCAGTTTGTGCTGACAGGTGTGTTTTATAACTTTTGACCGATGCTCCTATTGTTCTTGCAGCACAAGCTATAGCTGACAATTACAGAAGAACAATGAAACAATAGCAAAGCAATGCATTTCATTTTGGGGCATTTTGGAATGTGTATTTGGCTAAGCATCTGCAAACTGACTGGTAAAAAACAAATTGACAAATTCAAAATCATTTAGAAACAGATATCAAGTAAGGTTTATTATTACTGTTTTGACTGTGATACATATAGAGCATAATTTATGATGTTTCTTCATGGTGGCAAATACAATAACAAAGCACTTGTATTCCTGTCTGACAAAGTTTTGAGTAACAAACAAACATCCACATGTGTAAAATTGTGTCAAATGAAAGAGATACATTCACTTTCATTCATCAAGCGGTGCACGGTCAAATCTGATCTAAAAAAGAGCCTGTGCAAAATTTACAGTTGTTATTCACAAATTTCAGCTGTGTGTGTAAATTTTATAGAAAAATAAAAAAAATAATAATACTGATAATTTGTGTCCATGGCATTTCTGTACACTAGTGGATGCACTTTAATTTGCTGTTGTAGACAAATGAACAAATTAAATCTAAATGGCTAAAGGGCTCTAAATGGATTTCCTGCTGCATTATTATTCCAGTGTCCCAAACAGCATTGTAGCACACTGAATATTACCGCACTCTTCTGTGCGGTAGATGAAGTACAGATGTGTGCGGGACTCAGCGTTAGATCAGCCAGTCAGAGGCGTTCTACAGTCCAGCAGCTCCTGTGTCTTTATAATGTATTCACCATATTATAAACATTACATTGTAAACATTCTATTTTAGGGTACCTTAATGTAATTGCAGTACTATTTAAGATGGAACAGGAAATTAAAATACAAAGCTGACAAATAGGAAGCTTTAGTATTATATATGTATGAATGTATTATTTAATAGTTTTGGTAGACACTTTTATTAGGTTTTGTAAAATCTCATGTGTTATAATCGCAAGCTGTTTTGCTGTTCTGTGCTTTCCTGTGTTTCTCTCTGCACCTCCCTGTCCCTAGGTGGAGCTGTCACAAAATGCCCAATGCTGTGTGTGAGGCCCTTCCTGGTGGAGAGACTAAAAGAGGCGGGGTAACTGAAGAGGAAGAAGACCCTGCTCAGCTTTCCATGTGCTGACTACCATCTTTTATAGGCTTGTGTATTCTGCTTCTAAAGCTAGTGCTATAAGGTCTTTTGTGATGGTTGGTGAAACACATTGTGTTACTTTGGCCCTTTTTCCTCACTGTAAATACGTCTTTTGTTATTGTCACTCTTGCCGAAAGGGGGTTTATTTGCTTTTTGTTTGGTTGGGTTAGTTATATTTTGGGTTTGGAGTTAGTGTGCGTTTGGTACGTGTTGGATGCATGTGTTACATGTTGGTCTCAAGTCTATATGCAGGCTTTAGAGATCAAGTCCACCGATCTGTCTACTCCTTTCGTTGCAGCGTTATCTGAAGACTGCATCTAAAGTGTCCATCAACCTTTTCATGCTTTTAGTGGTCATTCTGGTTTATCTTACATGGTCTTTATTCGCCTGCAGGGTTGCAATGATAACAAGACAAGCTCACAGTCAGAAGTACAGCTTGCTTACCCAGATGGCAATGGGGTGCTCTCAATGATGTAATCAAACACTATGAATTCCAGGTTCCATTCAAAGTCATATTTCACTGGGTTTCTGTTTTACACTACTGACATCCACAAAACACAGTCGCTGCAGAATACAGGGGGTTATTATCAGTGTTCACAATTTTATTTTGAAGGAATAGATTAAAATAGATTTACATGCTTTTATTTGCTCCAAATACAACATTTTTCTCTTACTGTGCATCTGTCTAAAACACACTGTTTGAGCGCTTGTCTTTAAGCCCCACCTCCCGATGAGCCCAGTGTGCTGTGATTGGTCAGCTCGCCCAAACTGTTCTGGTACAAATTCTACCCCTATACTGCTGTAGCTATTCTTACAATGGCATTGGTACTGCTGATCCTAATTTTCTCAGGAAGAGTCTGATCCTAAAAGGTTGGGAGTTGGTAGACCTGTTACACCTTTGAAGGTAGACTACACGCGACATTTCAGAGTGGTAGGAGGTAGCTCCTGACTGACAAAAAAATAAAAATGTACTGAAAATCAAACATGGCTTTTGAATTGTAGTTAACAGAATTGTAATAAACAAACCAATGAAACTGGCCTGGACAAAAATTATGGTATCCCTAGAAAAGACTGAAATAATTTGACCATAGGGACACGTCAAACTAAGGTGTGTCCTGTAATTAGCATCACAGGTGTCTTCAAACTTCAGTCTGCCTGTTTAAAGGGTAAAAAGTAGTCACTGTGCTGTTTGGTACCACACTGAACATGGACCACAGAAAGCTAAGAAGAGAGTTGCCTCAGGAGATTAATCAGCTTTAATTAATCACATCAGCTATGTTCACAGATGCAAAAATGAAGCATACAAATGTTTTGGGGAAGTTTTGCTGTGTGTGGCACAGGGTGCTGTGAATCTGTGCGGGGTACAATGAAATCTCAAGACTATCAAGGCATTCTGGAGTGAAATGTGTAGCCTAGTGTCAGAAAGCTTGGTCTCAGTTACAGGTCATGGGTCTTCCAACAGGAAATTGACCCAAAACACACCGCTAAAAACATCCAAGAATTGCTAAGAGCAAAACATTGGACTATTCTGAGGTGGCCTTCTGTGTGTCCTGATCCAAATCCTATTGAACATCTGTGGAAAGAGCTGAAACATGTCTAGAGAAGGCACCCTTCAAACCTGAGACAGCTGGAGCAGTTTGCTCACGAGGAGTGGACCAAAATACCTGTGGACAGGTGCAGAAGTCTCATTGAGAGTTACAGATGTTGCTTTGGCAGTTGCAGTGATTGCCTCAAAAGTTTATGCAACAAAATATTAAGTTAAGGGTACTATCTTTTTCTTATTTTTAGAAAAATAATCACACTACACAATCACACATACTGTTTTAAAAAAACCTTCTTTTGCTGTATTTGTCATAATTTTAACATGATGAATTCCTACACCTACAAGCACAAGCATTGGCTTACACAGAATGCTGCTTTTTATTGGCTCCCTATCGACATATCTGCGTGAACTGGGCCATGCTTCACGTATGAACTTGTAATAATATGAAAGTAAAGTACTGGTAGGCAGAGATTGATTTCATGCACTGAGCTGATTCTTAATTTGCGCAAAAATCTCTGCTCGTTTAGCAAATTGTACCAAGTTTCATGAATCAGACGCAGACTAAGTTTGTACAATTGTATGTAATTTTGATTAATAAAGACAGTGTCACAAGAACCCTAACTCTGGTGCAGACTTCAGCAACTAGCTTTAATTTAATATATTAATATATTTAATTCTTGGTAACATCCTAGTAGATTTTCTAGCTTCTGTTCTAGCTTTTTGTTGTTCTTTGTAAACTCCTTATTGAACATGCAGTTCATTAAGGTTTCAGGAGCATCTGAATGTGGAAATGATTATGATTAGGGCTGCAATAAAACTCGGCAGCAGAAGCAGCAAGAGTTAAAACAGACTTAAACAATAATCATTCAGTTGGACACTATTGCTGCAGAAAAACAGATTGTCCTTCATTCATAAATATCACTCTCCATTATGTTATGACAAAATACATATAAAATACAAATAAGTCTCAAGTTCATTTTTTATTACAAAATTGTTGTTGCTTTCAAATGTTTGGCCTGTTGTGTACATCATTCCTGCAATACCTAGAGTGAATCATCATCTGGCATCCCACAAACTCTTTAGCTAGGACGTCTGCAGAAGTGCTAGAAAAGTGTAATCAAACCATTTCTTATTATTGTCTTCCTATTGCACATGCACACAATCCTTTCTTCTAAATACGCACACACACACGCACACACAAAGCATTAGTAAATGTCACATGGCTTAAGCATCCTCACATGCAACCACACACATAGTCAAATATGGCTTATCTATATATAAATGTCATTACCAAAATGTCAGAAAGGTCATGGAATTATGGCGGTTACAGGCAGTGAATGCGTTGTGTCAGTCACTTTCTCTAGTCCCCTGTGCTCCAGTCCCCTGTGCTTCATTATTTTATTTGCACTGTTCTTTGTATGATGTAAGGCATAATGAACTGGCTTTGCATGTGAACTGAAAGGATGAATGGCAAGTCAAAAATATGACTGAAAAAAAACAGCAGGTCTGACCTTTTTCACATAGCCTTGAATCACTTCAGGGTCAGGGGCTTGAAGCCCAGAGAAACAGACGTCCGTCTCCAGACGAGGGCGCACACATTTCAGAACACCATTCTCTGAAAAGCTGTAAAATAAGTAAAAATAAATAACATAACATTTGTTACTAAAATTACAATGTTAATGAAGTTGTTAATGAATTTGATGCATTAGTGAACTTATGAACAAAACAGCTTCTAAAAAGCTTCTAAAGGCATACAGAGGCAAAAAAAAATCCCTTTATGATTCCGGGGACATGTTCAATTGTTTATGTCACCAATGTGTTTAATTGCTCATTGTGCATGTATGAGAGTAAATGTGACTATATGTGCACGTCCGTTTTTGTATCCCTTGTCAGGTTCTAATAATCTCACTCTCTCACTTTCCTCACTCAACCTCACGTGTCCTCACTTCATTAAATAAATTGTAAAAGCTACATGTTTTTTTAATAACTAAAAGGATAAAGACTTTAAATGATGAAGAACGTGTCACTGAGCTTAAGATTAGTATTAAGTCTTGAGTTGGGCTCAAGAAATTCTTATTTCATATATGTAGCTATTTTTCAGAGCAGTAAAACATTAATAATGGAATAAATAGAAATTTTACAATAAAAAGTAATCTTATGCATGTTAATGTGTTTGTTTAACCTTTTCCAAAGCTCTCCTCGAGGAAGCCCAGGGTTAGTTTTTGTAGTCGGTATCCATCACCTGGTTTGGCCTATAAGTGCTCATTACATTAAATCAAGTGATAGAATTTAACAGATCCATACAAGCATCTAGAAGCATCAAGGAGATGTCTGGAATCAAACTGTCTAAATGATTGTAGACACCTGTTCATCCAGTTTCTTCAAGGGTATTGATAGTGTATTTGCCCTCTTTTGCCCGCTTCTGGGAAGGTTTTTCACTTGATGTTGGAATATAACTGCACTAACTAACAGGAGTGTGTGAATTTGAGTTATAGTGTATATTTACAGATTTAGCATTTTTTGCTGCACTTCTATAACGTTGGACTGTTCCTTTTAAAACAGAAAATCAGACAGAAGAATAATGTATCATTATCGCTTAATTACCACAATCATAACGGTCTGTCTTTATCAGTATTTGGATATTTTGGACATGTAGTGTATATGTATGACCACACATGCTGACATTACACAAACCCAAGCGTATGTGTGAGGTTGTGCACCTGTTTGTCTCTCGAATGAGCACAGCACGGTGTAGCTGCCTCTGTAGGTTTGCTCTGGCAGGGCCACGTGAGTGAACAAACGGGTGAACCGCAGCCAGGATAAAACCCTGCTGATACAACTCGCACACCTGGACAGGTAATTCTCTTACAGAGGACAGGCACAGCAACGACGACACTGCCACCTCTGAGAGTGAGAGATGGAGAGAGAGTGAAAAAAAAAGATATGAGGTGTGAATATACATAATGTGATCATTTGAATAAATCGTTAATTTATTCATTGACACACTGATCTTAACACCTCGTCTCAAGTAAGAAAGGTCTTAAAGGAACATTCCACCCATAATCCACTTACTTCGAAACAGACCACATAAGCGCTAATTTTCAATGCTAGATAATCATCCATACTCTTACGCACTCATGTTCTGTGCTTCCAAAGGAAGAACAGAGGTTACTTATAAAATTGTAATGCAATGCTCTTATAGATAGATAGATAGATAGATAGATAGATAGATAGATAGATAGATAGATACTTTATTGATCCCGAAGGAAATTTAGCAACCAGTAGCAGTTACACAATTACATAATACAGTAATACAATACAAAAAAGGGTTGTACAGTATTAAACATAAGTTAGTACCGGCTCAGCAAAAAAATTACTATTAACTATAAACTATAAACAAAACAGTCTGCTATAACTATTAATTATAAGCTATAAATAATACAGTCTGCTATAGAAATGTATACAAGAAAGTCTATCTACAAAGATACAAAAAAAAAAACACTGTAGATAACAAGTAGAAAATACAACAAATATGTAAAAATATGCATTAATATCCCGGAGATAAAAAAGGCAGTGCAATAATAAAATGTGCAAATGGGCACAGGTATCAAGTAATGACAATACTGAATAAGCATAATAAACATATGCATATACTGGTGTTGAAGTGTCTAGAGTGTCCAGGGGTGCAGATGAACAGGATATACAGTGTCAGTACTGCAGATAAATAAACCTCTGACTTAACAGAAGAGATTCAGTCTTCATCCGTCCTCTTCCCTCTTCCAGCCCCACTGAGAAGAGTTGAAGAGCCTGATTGCTCTCGGGACAAAGGATCTCCTGAGTCTGTAGAGCAGATCGGTGACAGTAACCTGCCACTGAACTTGCTCCTTTTGTCCATGATGATGGTGTGCAGTGGGTGCCCATCATCATCCATAATGAACAGCATTTTGTGCAGTGTCCAGCTTCACACCAACAACAGACCCCGCTCGCCTGACCAGCTTGTCCAGTCGCATCTCGTCTCTCTTCTTAATGCTTCCTCCCCAGCACACCACAGCATAAAAGAGACAGCTGAACACCACAGTCTGATAGAACATCTGCAGGAGCTTCCTACAGATGTTGAAGGACCCCAGCCTCCTCAGAAAGTAGAGTTGGCTCTGCCCCTTTCTGTACAGGATGTCTGTGTTGGCTGACCAGTCCAACCTATCATCCAGGCGCAGTCCGAGATACCTGTAGGGTATCTCTACTTCAACCATCTCTACTTCAACCCTCTCAAAAGACACTGGCTGTGCGAGTGGCCTGGCCCTGCGAAAGTTTACCTCCAACTCTTAATGTCACAACTTTTAATGTCACAGCTTTCTAGTAGCTCCACAATAATAAGAAACAGTTCTACACATCGGTCCTAACACAGATGAACATCTATTCATATTTCATAATGTTCCTGCGGAAACTGCAAATTTTCTTTACATTTCATACATAAATTTTTCTTTTTCTTTATTTTCAACTTTACAGGAGAGGGCCAAAACCTTATTTAATTTGAATGGAAGTCAATGGAACCAGACATCTTTCCAAGAAGTTTTGGCCCATTTCTGTTGGTCCATTCTTCATGAAATGTTCACAAAGTGTGAACAGCAGTTGCTTTGTTCAAATGATGCATGAAAGTGAAAATCGACAAAAATGGAGATACACGTTTTTCTTTGGACAGCGACGATATGTAGTCAGAATACTGTCTTCTTCTCTTAAGTATATGCAGTATATACTGTTGTTCTTATCTTCCTTTGATCTTTTGTTAACCTCTGGGTGGAGTTGCCACCCTGGGACAGAACATGCATCTTCCTTTGACCTTTGGGAGGAGCTGCTCCACTCTTCAACAGTGGTATAAAAACCCCCTCTCAGTTTGTATCTGTAGCCTTCTCTCTGGACTGCACTCTGGACCGCATTCTGGAACCAGAGCTCAATAAACTTAACATCATATCCAGAGTGATCTCCTCTCTTCAATTGAAACCAAAAGAAGAAATTACAACAATACCCAAAAAACATTAGTTTCTAAAATGTCAGACCAAGCTTTTTGCTTTACACATGTTGCATTCCTTTGCTGCTCTTGTATAAAATTAGAGTGTTCCTTTTAAAAACACAGAAAGGGTATGTTAATGTATATTATCACTTAACTGCTGAAAATAACTGAAACTAATCACTGCAATCGTAAATAATGGCTATTTTTGAAAATATATTTTGGAATAGGTTATTTAACTTCAGCATGTACTGTATATGTAATTGGTATTTTCATGGGGCCCTAGACAGTTGTCTACCTTTGCCTATAGTGCAAAGACAGCCCCTGTACATTGTGTTGTACAGCTGCAGAGAGTGATTACCTAAACCTCACCACAAGCATTTCAATGTATGGATGTCCTTGGCACATTGCACATGCAGTATATAAAAAATATCATGACTTGATAAGGTACAGTAAGTTAAGAAATAAATGAACGTAGTTCAGCAAGTTTAAGTAAATCTAATCACACCTCTAACCTCTAAACTCCTAATAAAAATCTCACCAAAATACATGCCATAATTATCTCAGACAGTAGCAGGTTATCAATACATATACACTCAGCTACCTCCCCTCATTTGAAACCACTGTATATTTACAGACTGTAAATATTTACACATCTGTTACTGCTCAATTTGTGTTAGTCATACTTTAACCTTTTATCATGTGTGTAAAAACTCCAGCAACACAGCTTTGCCTGGTGCACTTGTACCAGCACCACATATAAAAGCACATGACCAATGAATAATGAGATACACATTATATAGACAAAGGCACCTGCACACCACACATACACAAGCTTTTATTACATCCCATTCTAAATCCGTTAGCATTAATATGGAGTTCGTTTTTTTTGCAGCTATAACAGCTTCTGTTCTGCTGTGATGGCTTTCTGTACAAGAATTTAGAGTGTGTCTTTTTGCCTGTTTATTCAGAACAACATTTGTAAATTCAGACACTAGTGTATAACGAGAGGGCCTGGCTTACTATCCCTGTTCTGAATCATTCCAAAGGTGTTTGATGGGGTTGAGGTCAAGGTCCATTTTTTCTACACCAAGCTCACCAAACCATACCTAGACCTTTTTTGGGGGAACAGTCATGCTTGAACAGAAAAGGACCTTCCCCAAACTGTTTCCACAAACATGGACACATACAATTGTCCAAAAAGCCTTGGTATCCTAAAGACTTCCCTTCACTGGAACCCCTGAAAAACAACCCCGCAGCATTATCCCTCCTCCACCAAATGCTGAAGTTGGCACACTGCATTCAGACAGGTAATGTTCACCTGGCAAACCTGACCATCCTCCCTGCCAAACCCAGACTCGTCTAACAGACTGTCAGATAGAGAGGTGTGTCCCTCTACAGAACATGTTTCTGCTGCTCCGGAGTCCAGTGGTGGCACTTCACACCACTCCATCCAGTGCTTGGCAACGTAAAACTTTCATGCAGCTGCTCGGTTATAGAAACCCATCCTGAGAAGGTCCCAGAGTTTCAGAAGGTCCCGTTTCAGTAAGCCCTTTAGAACAACCTTAGAGGTGTGATTAGATTTACTTAAACTTGCTGAACTACGCTCATTTATTTCTTAACTTACTGTACCTTATCAAGTCATGATTTTTTTAATATACTGCATGTGCAATGTGTTCTTTCACAATCGTCTATAAATGCAGTCATTTTTTCATCTAGGACAAAAAGCATCCAAACACCTTTTCTAATTAGTGGATTTAGCTACTTAAAGGAACACCTACTGATGCCACAGGAGTTTAACTGCACCTAAACATCTTGTGTAATCTCCATAGAAAGGAATACCAAGCACACATGAACCTAAGCTCACCAACACTAAGTGTCAGCTAGGCAGTATAAAGATCCTAAACACTAGGCTGTTGAGCAGTAGAACTACATTCTCTACAGTGAAGAAGCACCATTCAATACCCTGGAGACAAGCTGGCATTTGTCATCTAGAATTAATCATCTAGGATCATTATCTGACCTCATTAATGCTCTTGTTACTGCATTCAAATCCTCACAACAATGATTAATCTAGCGTAAAGCCTTCCTAGAACAGTAGAGGTCTATAGCAGAGGTGTGGCAAACTCCCTATTAACACCAACTGATTTCAGCACAAAAAGCACAGGAAGAACAGGTGTCTACAAATTTATGGATATAGAGTGTACTTTAATTTTTCACAAGTTGAAAGCAGTTATATCCAATTAGGAGGCCACTTCAAACTTGTTGGGGACTGCTTTTGCATCTGTGCAAGCTGGCACTTCTAGAGCACAGGGGTATGAATATTTCGGCAAGCAGCATATTTCAGACTTTCAAATCTGTAGACAATTTATTTTATCTTTAATAATCGAGTGTTACAGATATTAGTTTACACAAGTATTATTTCTAGTTGCCGAACTGACTTAGATTTTTTGTGTAGTTGATAGAAATTAATTGCATGTGAGTGGTCAAAATAAGCTTATTGTAATTATTACTTTCAATAATTTAATTACATTATTTGCATCTTGAGAGCACAAAGTTTACATGAACATGAAAATAACAAGAATGCAGTTTCCAATTTTTATCACTGATGTCCAGTTCTAAATCCGTTACGACTGTTGACCTCTTGCTCTCATAAATCGACTGTGTTGTGTACAAGGAAACTATTTTTCTAATTATGCTATTTATTTTGTTAGTTTGTGTGTTGTTGTGTGCAATAGCCCTTTTCACAAGTTCTTTGGTGCCAAAAGTCTCTGAAAAACATAAAACCTGCAGCACTTTCTATAACACTAAGGCTGGATAATGCATATTAAATAAATAAGGTGATGACGTTGTTTACAGTCTTAGTACAAGCAGTACTGCCAGTTAAAAAAACAGCAGAGCATGAAAAAAGCTGCAGTACTTTGCTCACCAGTCTCACTCGGAGAAGCAGACAACCTGCACTCAAACCATGTTGTAGAGAGAGAAAGAGAGGTGGAATCAACCTCAATATGAAATTATTGGTTACACAGTATTGGTCATACTTCTAAATAGTAAAGGCACTGGGCACAATTTCTTCATCTGGGTAATCACATAGTGACCCTTAAGGCCACTACACTGATGCGAATCTGTGAATCTTGCCATCCCTAATAGCCACAGTTCTTCTTCAAACACAGCTCAGTTTAGTCTGTCGAATTACTGATACTACCCGCATCACTGGGGCATTTTGCATGCAAATGATGCTTCAGACTTAATGACTTTGGTGATCCATAGTATAGTAATGGCTAGTATTAACTGGTTTTATCAAGAGAGCCTTTAATTTAAAGAAATTTTAAAGCTTTCTTTGAGCTACAGGCTAACCGGCTCAGGTTCATAAACAGGAAAATGTGTTAACACTGTTAAAATAAATAGCACTAATTGATAAGGTTGGTGGAGCTCATAAATTGGCCAGTGAGTAGAAGTGCAAGGTTTTTAATAAAGTGGATGGTGACTGTATGGCCAACACTGCGGTGACGCCTTCACATCTTGACAAACATCCAAGTAACCCAAGTCAGGTTCCCCATTATGGCCATGCCGGGCAAGGCTCATCATGATTACCAACTTGGGAGTGAACATTGAAAATGTGGGAGATATTCAGACAGTTTTGGCTCTTTACTCCCAGGGCATTAAGGGACTCAGGGTAGTTAGCATAGCTATTATAGCTGAAGCATGAGCAATCAGTAGATTAGCAAACTATACATGAGGTTAATCAACTGAAAAGTCTGAAAATTCCTGCATGTGTCTGTTGCAAATCCATCTCATCTGCATGGCTCTCTGGAGAAAATGTGTTCCCAGAAGACAGAGAAGAGAGGGAGGGTGGAAGAAAAAAAAGGAAGGGGAGCAAATGGTGTGAACTGTTTCATTTTCATTCAGTCTGTCTTGCCAAATAACAAATCATCTAATCTGTTCACACGCTCTCGCTCTCTCTCTCTCTCTCTCTCTCTCTCTCTGTCTCTCTCACACACACACACACACAAAGACACTTGGACAAACATGTGCACGCACATACACTTTCTCCAACAGTTCCAAATGAACTTTCAAACAAGGAATGAAAGAATAGGGAAAGAGCTTGTTACGAATTTCATTCCGACTCTAGTCATAAGCAGAGAGTTTGCTGCCTGCACATTTCAGTCTGTCGCTGAATAGACTATTGAATATGTCAGGAAGCCGGCAGCTGCATACTGTTTCCTATGGCAATTTCATTTTTAAAAATGTATAATATGCATTTCTGTAGCATCTGTTTACACTGGCAACAGGTATTTATTATGGCCATAAAAACACACTGTCACCAAGGAAGCAGCAAATACATAGAGCTTAGAGATGTAGTCAGTGTCGTTTCTCTGGACCCAACAAGATAGAATCAGCATGTTTGTAAGCTTGCCGTCTCTACCTGTTCTATTACCAAGAAAAGAGACCATATTACACCAGTCCTCACCTCGCTTCGCAGCTACCAGTCCAGTACAGGATACAGTTTAAAGTGTTTTTATTTAGTTTTTGTAAGCACTCAATGGTCTAGCCCCCTCTTATATGGCCAGTTTGTTCACATCCGCAACCTTGCAGCGTTCTCTGAGATCATTGTTGCAGAATTTGCTGACTGTGCCTAGGGCTTGTGTAAAACTTCAAGGCGAGCATGCATTTTTAGTTTATGCTTCGAGACTACAAAACAGTCTACTGCCCAGTATTCACCAAGCCACTTCTATCCCAGCTTTTAAATAAGGTCTAAAAACCTATTAATACAAACTTACAATTGAATAGTGGGAGACATATTAGGCGTTTTAGTCATAATATTAGATGTTTTACAGTATATCTTATTCTTATTTGTCATCTTATGCGATAGAACGTACCTATAGTATTCTTTAAAGTGGCACAGAAAGTTTACAAAACAATTTAGCAAACAGAAAGCAACTTCAGTGAACTGCGCTGAACAGTTTCTCAAACCTTGGACAACATTGAGCAGCTTCGCTCAGCAATTAACAGTGAAGATACTGAAGAGAGGAGCAGTTACACCTTTATTAGTTTTACAGAGAGCTACAACTTTAATTTACTTTGTGTTGTTGTCGAGATCAAAAGCAAGCATGTAGTACAGGTTAGCTATTAGCAAGCAGGTACTAGCACAGGAGTGTCAAAAGCATCTGTGCATCTTTCACAACAAAATACTGATAAAATGCATTATATGGTACCTTGAAGCTATTTCTTTAAATAGAAATAACACCAAATAAACCTCATCTGAGTTTTTCCTCGCTACTTCATTCCTCACTAATTCCACAGATCAATTCCACCAGTGATGAGCCCACACACCCACCCAAGCTGCAACACACTTTCGCATGTTTGAAGGTAACACCCAGATTTATATTTTCAGTACATCCATACATCAGTTTTATATTTTATACATTCTTATACAAACATAAGAGACTATCCTTCATTCATTTCCAGTTAAAAGTAAGTACATATTTCTAACATGCTCAAAACTAAATATAATAAGTTTCCAGTATTTTATGCAACCAGTCTTGACCTTTAATACAGATTCCATGCTTTTTGAGAACAATTCCATGCCTTTTTTTCCTCTGATTTCCCTAACCCTAAGAAATCTGCAGAGACATTTTTCCAAAAGCTCCAAAGTTCAGTCTTGGTAGTTGGTTGTAATTAATGCTTCTCAGAATCCAAGTAATCTCAATCCCATTCAGTGGTGTTGAGGTCCAGACTATGGGGTGTTTTCTTCCTTATTGTCTATTACCTTTTATCAGTAACAACTTTCTTAGCAGCCACACATCCTTTTAGACCCATAGCACTGATTTGTCTTCACACAGTATAAATGAATAGAAACACCTGTGGATGTTTTCAGATCTGAAGCAAGAGTGAAACTTTTTTTGTCTTCTTTTTCTAAGATAAAAGCTTTAAATTCAGTTTATCTAATGGTGACTTGCAAAACTGTTATTAGTGCAATTTTCTCATATCTTTCAATGACTTCTTTTAATTCCAGTTCTGGAAACTTCTGTTTTTGTTTTTTATCTTAATTTCCGTTGACCTTCTTATTCCTCCAAAATAGATTATAGCTATTTGGGCATATTTTCAGACATAGCTCATAAAAAAATAATAACGTGTACTTAAAGGCCACTTTGACTGGATGAAGAATGGTCTCTGACTTATGCACAGTGCTGAATATTATGTCAATCACCTTGTTGTTGGTTGTCATAAGGCACCTTTTTTAAAATATATAACAATATTCAAATATCCATATAGCAGGGTTACTTTTAAATTAAGTTAAATTATGTTAAATTATAACATGTAAACAATGAGAAAACTCCAGATCCCTCTCATATAGATTAAAAGCAGTTTTTAAAATTGTTTACTTTATATTAAAGATGCCATGTACTACAGATGCCATAAGAATAAAACACACATCACAACACGCTGATGTTTGCTGATCTAACCGGCCCTGCAACCCCCAGATTCAGTTTTTTGACACTTATCACCAATTGAAAACCCTCAGCTTACAGCCTAGAGACCCATAATGATACCATGCTTTATTCATTGTCTATTTATAAGCAATACAAGGGATGCAAGCTATGCATTACTCGAGGATGCATCCAAATTACTGCAGCAGCAGGGACTCAACCTAAAAGCTTTTTCAACCACAGAGAAGGGGCACTGAACAGAAGCAATGCTTTAAGAACCGCACAAGGTGAACATTTATCTACAGGCATACACTCAAATAATTTCGTTTTGTTTGCCACTGCAATAGCACAACAGTTCAGCCACATTCCCAATTAAGACACATATGATTACAAACACATACTGACATGCCACTATTTGAAGCACTACTACCCAAACCTCCTTATAATCATGAATCAATACTTTATGATTTTAATTAAAGGATATTACAGTCTTAATTAGGGGACTTTATGAAGACCATACAGCAGTAAGGAATGCTACCTCACAGCAGTAAAGTAATGCTAAGTGTCTAGCCAGCATATTCCAAAAAGACCCCAGTGCCATTTCATATGTGCATGCAAGAAAAAATCCCTCTATAACTGAATATTGCCATATTTAGAAATCATAAAACTGCTGGCGTGTGCGCCACATCCCATAACAGTGCTCTACTGTAAACCCCCACACAATCTACTATGCCTCGAGATGGCAGAGAAAGTGACACCTCACCCAGGCAGAAAAAAAGTGTTTTAGTGAATACAGTGCCATCACACTTCTCTATTTCTGGTTCCTCACAGAAAAGTCAATGAGCTTGGGTCTGTTCCCAGCCGGGCATTGTGGGGTTCTGTGTGTACTGTTGCAAGCCACAGGAACATGCATGGGCTGTTGTGAGCTAATGTGGTAACCCTGAGGTGATATGTCCAACATGAAAATCCTATTAAATGTTCGTTTTTTAATACTAGTAACAATATCAAACAGTAATGCCAAAACCAGTTTGCATCCATTAAAAAAAGATGCAGATATATAAAGTGATAGTTCACCATTAAATTCACAATTTATTGTAATGTAAAGCAATATAAAGACAACGATTGGTATTTGAATAACTGGTAAGTTTATTTGGTAGGCTTTTATTAAACGCCACTATAATAATGCTAATTTCTGCTAACTCTAAGGAATTTATAATGTTATTTTTATATCAAGCTACTAGACTTTAACAGAGCAAAATTAAACCATGAGCTCCCGAAATAGAAGCAGCACATTGACTGTCCCACCAGGGATAAAAACATACTGGACCACTGCTATACTATTGTCAAGGATGCATATCGCTCTGTTCCCCGAGCAGCTGTAGGACACTGTGATCATTGCCTGGTTCAACTTATTCCAAACTACAGGCAGAAGCTGAAAACTATAAAGCCTGTAGTAAAGACAAGAAATGGACCCTAGACGCAAAACAGAAGCTACAAGACTATTTTGAATGCACTGATTGAAGTGTTTTTGAAACTGCAATTGGCAACCTGGATGAACTGACTGATACTGTGACATCTTGCATCAGTTTTTGTGAAGAAATGTGTGTGCCAACCAAGATCTTCTGCACATACCGCACATCCAAACTAAGACAGGTTTTCAGCCAACGATCCTGCGTCAGCGTGGCATGAACGACTTCTATTGTAGGTTTGAGATGGACAGATTCACACCCCTCAGTCAGTCCAGTTCAGCCACCCCCATCCCTCTCCTCTGACACTCTGCACTTAAGATATCTGAAATGGATGTGAATCGGCTCTTCCAGAAACAAAATACCAGGAAAGCACCAGGTCCAGACAGTGTTTCTCCCTCCTGTCTGAAAGCCTGTGCTGACCAGCTGGCTCCAGTCTACACTCAGATATTCAACAGATAACTGGTGCTGTTTGTGGTTCCCTCCTGCGTCAAACACTCCACCATCATCCCGGTTCCCAAAGAAACCACTGTCACAGAACTGAATGACTACAGGACGATCGCTCTGACATCTGAGGTCATTAAGTCATTTGAATGACTTGTGTTGGCCCACGTGAAGACAATCACAGGACACCTGCTGGACCCCCTACAGTTTGCCTACCAAACCAACAGGTCAGTAGAGGATGCAGTCCTCTACTGACCTGCAGGAAACACCCCTCAACACAACATATTCCAACTCCTCCTTTCCAGCAGGCACTACAGGACCCTGTACACCAAGACAACCAGACACAGAAACAGCTTCGTTCCCCAGCCCATCACCTTTAAAAACAGCTGACCAGTAACATCATCTGCTGGACCATAGTTACTCCTGTTCCTTCATATTGTTCACCACTTTCACTCACATGCCAGATTATACACTACAGTTTCTTCCTCATACATGTATGATAATACTGCTCCACTACCTCAACATTACTGCCTTATACTGTTTGTAAATAATGTGTAAACTGTATATTATTTGTCCATATATCAGTTTGTTTATTGTATATTTTGTATACTGTGTAGATTGTATATTGTACAGTGTCTGTATGTATTGTGTATATGTGGAGTCATTATATTGTGGATTGATAGTAAGTTATGTGTATATTGGTACAGTACTAGAGAGACACAAACAGCCGAAACCAAATTCCTTGTGTGTGTTAACATACTTGGCCAATAAACCTGATTCTGATTCTAATAGTGGTGTACTTAACTTAGCCACACTAGGATTAATTAATACTACGTATAGGAGCTCTAACATCTTCACTTTGCATGCAGGTTTTCAGTAAAATATTTAGTAAACACTTAAACATGAAACCTAAATATTCTTTAGATAGATAGATAGATAGATAGATAGATAGATAGATAGATAGATAGATACTTTATTGATCCCGAGGGAAATTTAGCAGCCAGTAGCAGTTACACAATACAGCACAGTTAAACATTAAAACAAATACAAAAAACAGGGTTGATTTATTTATTTATTTTATTTATTTATTATACTTATTTTATTATATTATATATGAGGAAACTGTAAGCTTTCTTTGATTTCTTTGATTGATCATATTTGTAAGTAGGACAAGATTAGAAGGCTATGGAGTCTTTTACTTGACATACATACAATTTCTGATTGTAAATATATGTTTTTTGTTTTTTGGGGGGTTTTTTTGCGTTTATTGTTATTTTGTAGGCATACCTGAGACCACCACCATCAGTTCTGGGCTTGTTTGGGGGAGGTTTTTTTCACTGGATTGCTTTCACACAGAAGAATTCCACCTGAATCGATAGTCTTGTTTGTAAAATGGTAGGTACTTTATCCGTTTAGTGCTTTTTCCTGGGATAAAAATACTCTAGCGGCAAAGAACAGTGCTTCTTGGATACATAGCAATTTACCATGCAGGAGCACCTGCAAACAAGAAGTCACTCTTGAATAACGTGTTTTTTAGCCATCCTAAGATGCATTTTGCAATGCTTCAGTACACATGGTAAGTCGAAGCAATCACGTTACAAAATGAATCAATCACGTACCCCAACATGCGGGGCAGAGAGGGGAATAGCCAACAACCATACAGCAAACTTATCTAAGAAAATAAGCATCAACAATCTCTGATGATAAAAAAGTGTGGTAGCCATCTTCTAAATATTGATAGGACATAAATAATAAAGTGTGGGTGTATGATTCGCAAATGGGAGATTTTGGCTTCTTATGCATGTATGTTTGCAGTGTGTTTGTAAGCAAGCACCTAATCTATTTTTCATTAGTGTGTAATACCCTGGCAATGAGAGGAATTATATTATTGATGGAGACAAAATTAAATTAAAGTGAGATTTTGACCGTGAATCCGGCTCAATGTCACTCAGACGACAGGTAGTGAAATGCCTTTTCTCTCGCACACACACATACACAAATCCTAGAGCTCAGGAATGAACACTCTCCATCTCCAGTATCAGATAATCCTTTAAGGATGGTTGGCTGTTAGTTCCCCATCGCCCTTTTTCCCTCTGTTTCTGCCTCTCACCTTCACTGGTGCTCAAAAAAACATGAACCTGGTCACTTGTTTAATTCAACTACTTGAATCACACTCAAACAAACATTCAAAGAAGGGATGCACAATGTTACCTGAATTATATCAGCATGATATTTGAAAGGTTTCATTGCATTATAAACCACGGGCAAGATGTTTTTCTTTTGCATCATAATATACATTGTTGGGCTTGATACTTACAAGAAATATTAATGCTATATTATGCCTAATACCACTTTATCGTGTTATTGTTTCTAAAATTTGCTATGCCAAAAACTTAGAAACATAGAAATAGATATGCAGTACTTTGGAATGCAACTCTACATTTGATGATATTTATTGTACCCTGGAAGAGCCAAAATATATTTCTTTTTCATTTCACAGAATTTGCAACTCTATAGAAATGTGTTGTATTTCTCTGTAATTGTAATCCAGGTAAATCCAGCATGTGCTCTTTGACAGAATATGAAGATTATAAATCGAATAACACCTTAACTCTCTTTGAATGATGAGCGCTACCCTGTCATTTACTCCTCTGTAACAACAGGTCAACAGGTTTTAACACTGAAAGCCAGATACAGCCAATAAATCATGAGTCAGCAATTGTCAGACAAACATGTAATTACCCAGCAATGTTTAAAGTAGCAGTAGTAGTTTTTGTGTATCTGAATGGACAGCGAAGATAATACTATTTTCTGCTAGCTTGCCAATGTGGGGGTTCCACTAGCAATGGGAATTTGTACTAATATTGAAACTGAATATCTAAAAGAGTTTGCTTTTGTAAGACCAGTGATGTATCTTCATAAATGTGTTTTCTGTTTTCTTTTATTTATTAATTTGAAATGTATGAGGGGTTTCTTTCAAGTACGGCCTGTTTAAACAGCGTTTCAGTGGGATCCAGATATGTTTTTTGAGTCATTATTTGGTCAGTTTACTTGTATGTATGGGATCATCACCCTGTTCGAAGGTTCACTTCTTTAGAATCAATTTTTTTGCTGATGGTTTTACTCTTTGGTATGAAAGAGTATGCATAGACAATTGTACGACAGCAAGTTGGCCACTACCTGAGGCAGCAAAGCAGCCCCAAACCATAACATTTCTTTCAGCATGCTTTATGGTTGGTATAAGGTTCTTCTGATCAAATTCTTTGGATTTCACCATTTTTCACATCGCTTCTGGTACTATAAACAAGCAACTCTATCTTTGACTCATCTGTCTATAGCACACTGTTCCATAAGTCCTGGTTCTTGCCTAGAAATTCATCAGTCTTGACTTGTTTTGGACAGCAAAAGCTTACTCCTTGGGCATGCATTTTTTAATGGTTAACGTTTCCATTAAAAGTGGCAAGAGCTACCTGTAAATCCTCAATAGCAGATGATCTTCTGGGCAGTGGAATTATTGATTTCCAATATTTGGGATATCTTATTAAACCTCCTCTCAGACTCATAGGCAACTTTCTTTCTGAAGGCCTCAGTGAGTTCTTGTGATCTAGGCATAATAATACCGCACACTCCAAAAATAAACAGGAAATCCAAAGCTTAAATAAGACTAGTTCCTCCAAGATCTCTAACGGTGCTCTGATCATAAGCACCTGGTTCAATTTGAAGTAGTGATTGACATTTGAGGTACTGATATACACTGACACACCAAAAGTGATAGGATAGCAGTATGTAAAATTGATTATGAGGTGCTGTTACCTCAGGAGAGGGCTTGGGAACGTCCACACTTAAGTTGTGAGGCGTGACCTTGTGAGTGAGGTTAAACATGGCCAGTATGCTCAAGGGCAGGAAACATGAATTATTGGAATTCATACAAGGCATGATAGTGGAATGGGCTCATGTCAGGCAAATTTGCAGGCCACACCATTTGTCGAGACTCTTCAGAACACCCCTCAAACCAATTCTGGACAACTTGGGCCTGACAGCATGGTGCATTATCTTGCTGTATATTCCATTATTGTGGGGATACACAATGTCCATGAAGAGCTGCAAATAGTCACTAAGTAGTGAAATGTAGCAGGCACCAGTCAGTAAAGTGTTTAAGGTAGACCAGTGTACCCAACCCATGCCTAAAATATTCTTGTGGTGTATCTACTTCTTCACATGACTGTATACACCAACAACTGCAGAAAATAACTGTGGTCAGCTTAAATAATTGTGATTAGCTTAAATAACTGCTTTCAGTTATTTATATGTAATAATTGTGACTGAACTACATATAATATTACCACACTATCTCTGACAAAAGACAATCAGCTCAAATATGGAATTATGCATGTAATGCATGTTACCACTTATGGGTATTTACATATATTTGACACATATGGGAAACATGTATAGCCTCATGTCCTGACACTGGATAAAAACATGAGCGCATGTGTATGTATGTACATTTCTAGCACCATCCCTACTGTAGTTTCCTGAAAGTTTCCTATATTTGGTAAGAATCCAGTTTCACTCTGCTTTCTCTCTCTTTGTCTATTCACTTGCGCTTTTCTTCTCTCTTTCTTTGAATCTGTGACGAGCCACTTACGGACTCTTTCAAGACAATTCTCCCCCAAACACAAGCAGTGTTAATATATTTAGAAACATAAGCCCTCAGGGAATTCACGTGCATCTAGTCTCTTTTCCTCTAACCTTCTCTTCACTTGCAGACTAATCTCAAAAGTTTCTTCGACAGTTCGCAGTTTGCTGTTCTGGATCTGGAATGAGTGTATGAGTGACATTTAAAATACTGTTTGTGTACACAATACTAGTGTGCGTCATAAGTAAATGCTAGGTATAGCAAGAGCAAATGCTGTTTTTCAATCCCTCCTAGAACATATAGCGGTGGAAACTACCATTGAAAAAGCCAAAACTTGCAGATTCAACGCACTTTCACAGTTTAGTGCCTACATGGCTTAACCTCATCAAATTCAACTCTTGAGGGGCTTATCAAGTGACCTATAAACCTATGTGTTATTTTTTCTGCTGTTGAGTTTGTTTAGATTTTTGTATACACCTGCTCATCAATGATATTAATAGAGAGTTTATCCCATCTTTGCTACAGTAAGAGCATTTACTTTTCTGGGAAGACTTTACACTAGTGGTTGGAACATCACTGTAAGGATTTGACTGCATTCAGCCACAAGAGCATTAGTGAGGTCAGGTACTGATGTCAAATAGTTAGACCAGAATCACAAATACCACTACAACTTATCCCAAAGGTTTTCAGTGGAGCTCAAACACTTTAAAGAATGAACTTCCACTGCTCCACAGCCTAATGCTGGGGGCTTTCCTCTAACTGAAACTTGGAATTAGGCATGGTAACCTTGTGCTGCTACTCCAGAGCCTGCCATTCTATTACCAACGGTTTTCTATAGACACTAACCAAGCAATGTGTGTGCAACTGGGCACTTGTGTCAGCAATGGGTGCATATTAAAGTAACTGAATTTACTAATTAGAAGAGGTGTCTGGATTTAATTATAAGTCCAGTTAGCTGAGAAACGCTAAGTAAGGAATTTTGTGCATATAAGATAAAAAAATCAACCTCCAAGCACTTCAAAAAGCAGCCACTTAGTATCTTTGTTTTGTGCACAAGACGAGAGACAAGAGACACACGACAAGAGTGTATGGTCTAATGGCTTATTAGACCATGATAGACCATTTCCTCAATTAATTTGTCATTGTCATGACACTGCCAAGTTATTTGCCATGGTGTATTACTGGCTTACTGTCAATCACATGGTTTGCCAAGACACCAGTAAAAGAAAAGCACATTTTATGATCTGAATCTAGTTATTGCTCTTTAAAACAAATAAATATTAAAATGCTGATAATACTATAAGCTAGTGGTGCATAATATATACATTATATGAAAATAATACTACTGCAATTAAACGACCACACATAGTGCATGCAATAAGCCTTGCAATGTATTTAAAACACAACGGTCAACCAGCAATAGGACATGGTTAGATTGGCCTGCTGAATTTTGATCAAACTAATGTACTTCTCTTGCTTTAAATGATCAGCTTCTATGGAGTTCATCTGGCATTACACAATGCTGGTCTTAATTGTTTCTATTTGCAAATATTAATATATAAATCTCTTTGTTGCTTCTGAACATCTACAGGAGTTTTGAAGTGATCAGTCCTCTAACCCTTAGCCACGCTCACTCAGTCAACTGTGTAAACATGGCAGAAAGCATTAAATAAGTGTTGTATTACATGAGTTTGTCCAGTTGTTAAGCTATTTTCCTGTGATTCACTAAAATCATTATTTTTAGGTTACAGAACTGTGGAATAAAACGTATTGGCCATTTAATGGGTTAAAAATGGTGATTGCTGTCCTTTCACTCATGTGGGTTATATAGGGTAAACCTAGTTGTTAGACAAAGTTGTAACATCTTTTGAGTTTGTTGTTAGCTTTAATTAGGCAATCAGTATTTGCATAAATGGCTAACAAAGCATACAAAGGAAAACTGCCATTAATTACTACCAGTTACAAGTAGCTAATACATCTGGAAGGTGTTTTTTTAGCATAAAATTCTGACTGTAAGGAACTAAAATTGATGAATTAACTCTAGAGGTTAAAAAAGAAAAACAATTAATTGTGTCTGACCACAATCTAACATAGTTAGCCCTTTATTTACTACCAGTAGCCTAGTTAGCAATGTAGATGCTACTTAGGGCTACAGAACTAGCTACAATTTTGACTTTACCTAGTAACAATAGCATGTTTAATATTAACACTTTATTGTGATAATGTTAAACACAGTTGATTTTACTGGAACATCAAGATGAGGAAAAAGACTGAGTTCAGTCAGCTATCCTGACCACCTTACACCAAACGCTCAAGATGACAGGAGCTGCAAATCTAGCAAGACACAATTTTATTCCAACATTGAAAATTTGCCCACAACAGTGAAACCGCTTGAAAAGTCATTAAGGTCAGTGCCTTTTTACTAAGACAAACGCTCAACCTAGTATCACCCACCGTAAAAAATCTGCAAACAAAAATAAAACCAAAGACTGGCAAAATGTTTGTGATAATTAGCATTAAAGGGACTAAACAATACATTTACTTTAGTTCATTATTTGCAATGTATTTTAATACTTCCTACTTGGCAAAACATTTGCAACATTTGTAACCTGATTCAAGCTTGATTCACCAAAAGCTTAAAAACTCATTCAGAACTGTGTTCATGTGGAAAGCTCAGTGGCATATTACAACATCGCAAAAACCAATATTGCAAAAGTAACTGACAAACTATATATTACTACAAGTGAAATGAAAGCAGAAAGCTTGTTTGTACCTTCTTTTCCTAACAGAAAGTCCAGAAAGTGGTATGTGTAGGCCACTCCAGTGTGCGTCTCCACTTGGGCTTTCCTGAGGGTCGAATAGATCTTCCCTGGAGCCTCCTCTGAACCACGTGGCTTAGGCAACCTACAGCCCATTTCTACACACCTGAATACACACACACACACACAGAGTTAGTAACAGAGAAAGAGAGACAAATTAATATGTATTATTTGTTCAAGATATTAATTTATTCATTGATGCACTGATTTACCTGATTGTCTTGGCAGCACAATTACTAATTGTCATGCTAACTAAGTTTGATTGACATTCAAATTGAAAGGAAACATAAATATGCAGAATGGAAGGGAATGAGTGCAGCCAAATGAATTTAGACACTTGCTCTTATGTGCACAAGCATAATACAGCAAAACAGATTTTTTGGAATTTAATCTCACTCTCACACTCCTAACACAAACACACACAAGCCTCACACTTGCACATACACCTGCACATATTCCCCTCTTTTCTGCCAATACACACCCACATTCCCAGCATAAGCTATCAGATAACAGCGACACAGAAAATTTGCTCAGTGAGGCCAATTATGCAGTGGAATTGAGCGTGAGGCTGGTGAATTAGTGTGTGGCTAATTCTAATGACTGTTACATCACCATTGTGAGGCCGCAGCAAACATCAGCTTAACGCAAGGTGACAGCGGTGCCACCACTGGAATAGAACGGTCCAGCATGTTATGGCAATTATGACTGGTTGGCTACGCTGGATTGCAAAGGTCTGATGAGGCAGAACAGGTGAAACAGAGAGAAAGCCGGCATGTCCAAGAAAGGGGAAAAGACACGTATATGGGCCTCTGTGTCACCAAATAAGATTAAATTTGCTTCCTCAGGTTCAGCTCTTGGCCAAAAGCACAAAGCATTTTGTGGCTACTGATTGTACATTTCTAAAAAAGTCGGGACAGCAGCAAAAATAAAAGTAGACACAAACAACTGCAATAATTTGCAAATCCTTTTATCCATGTACTCAACTGAAAACAGTACAAAGACTGAAAATTGTTACTTTAATAAATATAAGTTTGATAAAACTTAGTAATATGTGACATCTGACTATAAAAAGCCCAAAAACGTAGAATTCTTACTTTATAAATCAGGAAGATGTCCTCAAGTCAGCATATGAGATCATATCAACATTTCTGCTTACACAGTCAACAACAAGTACCACTTCTCTGTTTTTAGATGAGATTACTGTAGCATTTTGCTTTAAATCAATCAACATACAAACACAGCAGTTAGTTAAATGTAAAGGTTTGCTGTTTTGAAAAGTAAATACATCATGAGTGGTCACATTATTACTCACCTAAGGCTGCGTCTGTGTTTAATTAAACTAATTTAACGATGAGTGTCAAAACTTTTTTTAAAAAATAAACCTGATTAACTCATGGAATTAACACCCTTTATCTTTTTTGAAGAATCCATTTTAAACAATTAAACATTAATACAAATGTCCCTTGGTCCCCTACTTCTGGTATTTACAATAAAAGTAGATTGTGCTTATGGTGCTTATGTGCTATGGTGCACTTTTAACTAACCCACTGAAAGACTCACATGAAATAGTCAAAAATTACTTAGAAATGTATAATTATTTACACATCCCAAGAAACATTACATCTACACATAGATTAAGGAGCTTAAGCCCTATAGACTAGAAGAGCATCTGGCATAATTTATCTCTAAAAATATTGACATCAGTTCATTCAATAAAACATTATATGCATAATTTAATATACATCTTGTTGATGTTACAAAATGTGTCTGACAGTCAGATCTGTCTGGGCATATACTGGGTGCGTTTCTACATACGTTCTGGAAATGTGAGTGTATTATGAATGTCTGTACTGAATGTCTGGCTGATACCTAAAGTAACTAGAACTAAAAATGTGATAACGTGATTAGATTATGTGACATTATCCATTCTGTGATCAATGAATCAGTTAATCTTAATCTGAAAGTTTCATGATGAGTTACGACTTTAATTTACTTTGTGTTGTGGTCTTGATCGAAAGCAAGTAGCTAGTATAGGTAATGTTTGCTGTAAAGCAATAAATCAGCAAAAAAGGGAAAACAGCTCCTTTCATTCTAAATCATAGGCTTGTAAATGAGTGTGTAAAACTGCATCTGGGCATTTCTTGCACAACCAAAGTCTTTGTAAAAGCCAAGCAACAATTTAAAAAGCTGAATAAATGCATTCTATGGTGCCTTTAAATCTGGTTCCAATCTATGTTCAAGTGTTGTTGGGTGGTAGTTGGTCTAAAAATAGACAAGAAGCTTTTTGTGATCCCTGAGGTCTATGATGTCTGCCTGGTTAAATGGAGAAATAGGACTAAATTTCAGTAGTGTGCTGACTGACAGTGTCTCAAAGTGTAACTTGACACTTATGGAACAATTACCTTAAAGGTTGGAATGACTGAATGAATAAAACAAACAAAAGGCAAATTCAAAATAGCAAAATTCGGTGCTCAGCTTACGCTAAATATACAATTAATTTATGATGCAATTAGCCTTTTCTGTACTGGCTGAATAGGCATGTACATCTAACAGCTAGACATTAATGCTATAAGCCAAACATTCTGGCCTGCTCTGCCCTTTCTGCTATGTTGTCGGTCACATCATAACTGGCACTAATTAGCCCGGCAACAGATGGGTAGCCGAGATCATTGACTTCTTTGAATGTTCCTGAGATAACTAGAACCATTCATGCAAAATCAGGACAAGCCCTGTTTCAGTCTAGATTTTGGAATGGTGCATACATCCACTTGGCAACATACCCTTTCAGGAGAAATTACAAGCCCTGTATTTAATGAAACTTAAAAACTGACAGCGCAGCTACACAATGATTATAGATACTACAGACATGGCATCCTGAACATAAACTCACTCATCCAAATCATTAGGTATGAGGTAGGCACACCAGACATGCACATAATCTAGTATATTATGTGAGTGAGTTAGGAACAGAGTGACAGGATAGTACAGGGGAGAAAATAAATGTAGTGCTAAATATAAGTGAGATGATAAGGAGCAGTAATGTGTCAAGAGCTTGTGGTCCACAGAAGAGGGAGGCACTGCATGCTTGGCTTCATTGCTCACAAAGGGTGTATATTTCTGACATTGCAACAACTGAGATTTATGACAATTCTTTAAAAATATTCAACACATCAAGAAATCTTAACTGAACTAGAATATTTTAGTATGAAACCTGAATTTGTTTTGTTTGAAACATGAGTTAAACGTAGACAAGAGTGGGCAATATAAGTTATTGTTATTGTGATAAATTAGGTCATAGGTCAAATTAGGTCATAGACCTTTTTCTTGTAGAACTACATTTATTTAAAAAGACAGAATGAACCAGTAAACAAAAACAATAATACACATAAATGGCATTGCAACAAACTGCTTATTTGTAAGATTATTAGGACATTTATCAACTGTCCTTTTATCAACTTTTTGTCCCTTACACTGTGTGAAAAATTCATGAGGAAAAGACTAACAGAAATGCTCCAAAATTGCTTCACATTAACTTACATTGAGTGTACATTTACACATCACTCACTGAACTTGAATAATTACATTCAGAAATCTATTTGACACTTTCTAATGTTTGAGTATTATTATTATACAATAACTGTTATCATCATAAAATAATTTTAGCAAAATATCATACATTAATATCAGAATTTGCAAATTTTTGCACATGCTACTTTACAGGAAAATTCTTCACACCACCTTTACCCATTTAAATCAGACAGACCTTTAAGGCATAAACAAAGAACAATTCCACAGTGACCCAGAATTGTCTGCATATTCAGTGTAACATTTCAAAGATTCCTCTAAGAGGAGAATGTGTATGTGTATTGGTGTTAGCAGAAAAATAGCTGAACGGGCTGTGAGGCAATGATAGCGCATCTGCCTCATATTTATCATCCTCATAATCGTCTCCATCTTTCTTTCTCCCTCCATCCCTCTCTTCTCCCCAGCCTTCTCTAAAACCCGCCACTTGATCACTCAGGTCTCCAGTTTGTCACTCAAATCTGCCTCCACTGCACATGCATGGTAATTCAGGTAGCACACCATCTGCTTTTACAGCCATCTCTCACCTTCTAACATATACGCACCAGTCATGGTTAACTAAGATTATCAAAGCAAAAACAAGCAATGAAGAAATGTGCTTGTTAACTACAATAAAAATAACAAACACAAATACAAAATCAAATAATATTAAAGGCAGAACTGAATAGAAACACGTTCACTGAAAAATTCAGTGCATTAATGAGAGTTTAGAAGTGGAACTTCTGTGTTTGGTCATCTTTAGGAAAGCTAGAGCTGAGACTGTTGTATTAATTTTGTTTCACCATTATACCTACATTCACACCACTCCTCATAATACTAAAAACTAAAACTAAACAAAAACTAACCTTAAACTATTTTTAGAAAATAAAAATAAAATTGAAAATATTAAGGCATGCTTAAGACTGACCCTAAACTGAAATCAAAACCAAAATTAAAAACTAAATATAAATAAAAATGAATTAAAAACTCAAACCTAAAATAACCTTGACATACACACAGTGACTCTTGTATAAGTTACACTAAAGGTCTGCTTTCCCACGTCATTCCACAGGACTTGTGGGTCCCACTACAATATGTTGGGGCGTGGGACTAAATTTCAATGTGCAGTAACAGATGGTTAACCAATCCAGTGTGTGTGGGACCCTGACCATATATGTACGCTTAGATGAATCCCTCAAAATAGTAAATAGTCAAAATAAAATGATAATCACACAATATTTAGCATGCATAATTAACATAAGGGAAAACACATCTAAACAAGCAATATGAAAGTAATAAACTCAATCTGTTACAAAGCAACCGATCTTGGGGACAACGCATGAATTGCATTATTGTGCTACAGACATGGCAGAGCCTTTTGACGGCCAGTCATGCTCAGCTGTCAAAAGTGCTCTAAATGTACCGCAATTAAGCCGACTAAAGGCAACCTTACATGTGACATTCATTTTCGGGTCAAGACTATTTTAAGTTTAATCATTTATTTGTCAACAGAGTATGTGAAATATTGAATGCACTTTCCCTCTCGTGGTACTGTGGGAGCAGACTAAAATGTCAATGTTGCAGGTGACAGCAGTTTAGTCCTATGTAGTCCTGTAACTTACACCACTGGTTATGCTCTACAGTAGATAAATGTACCTGAACTTACCTAAGAAGCCAAATAGACAATGTCTGGGCCTAGTGATTAGTTTCCAATTTGAAATATAAACAGGGTATCTGCTGGTCATACTAAATGTCTCTGCAATATAAAAATTGTCATAATTCCCTACTTCATCCCAATCAGTCTAGAAGACCAGTCTAAGTATTTTAAGATGACAAAGAAAAAAATAAAGACTAAGAAAAAAAAATAAATTACAAACAAAGCAACATTGCATGAAACTATGTTAATACAAAGAATCCAAACAGGTGAAAAAATAAGAAGAGAAGAAACACTTGCAGGACAGAAGCATGAGAGACGGAAAGTGGAAACTGATCAGTATTCTGTTTAAGCTGGGATAAACAGCTGCACTAGCTTTCCTCCATGAACGTAAATAGCTTCCACACAAGTAAACAGGTTATAATCAATCAACAGAGCTTGAGATAAATCAAAGAATTCGGGATCTATATGAAGTTTGAGCTATGCTCTAAAACACGGAAACATGAAAATCATAAACATACCTCCGGTGCTTCGCAGTAGAGGCTTAGCGGTTGGTTTAGATGTAAGCCAACAAGCAATCCTGCCAAAACGCCACCTTTTTTGTTGGTCCTCTTTGAATTTCCTACTTAAGTCTTCTGCTCTCAGTGTAGAGTGGAGGCAGGAGAAGCCCGACTGCGTTATGCGTGCCGTCTTTTCTGCCCAGCGATACAGAGGTAGTGTGTAAGCAAGCCACCTCCTCCCTCTGCATAACAGTGAAGTGCGCTTCTTCCAGCACTGCCAACTCTCTCTCTCTCTGCTGCGTTCTTTATTTTTTACATTTTTTTTTACTTCCACAGCAGCACATGGAGAGGGACGCATGGTCAAGAAGCGACAATGGATTTCACGATGAAATTTGGAATTTGAATTTTATTTACAACACATCATGAATGAGAACATTTTCCTTTACTTGAAATTAGAAATAGCTAATAGCATAATAATTGGTACTAATGGGTTTGGCACCAAACTAACAGTATATTATTTATAAACCCGTTTATGCTAAATGTAATACGCCTCTATTACTCAAGGAAACTGATAAGGCAAATTTCAGACATCAAGCTTGTCTTGGCCCATGGACTGCATCTGGGTTAAGATGTGTGGAAGTTGTGGGAACCTTTTTACGTGCAAGTTAGAAGTACACGCATGAACTGTCAGCTGTGCTGAGGCTGTGGGGCAGAGGGTGATTGAGGTTACTAGGTTTTGTTGACATCCGAGGGAGATTGTATACGCAAGTGTTAAAGTCACATGAGCGCTTGTGTAGGAGGTCGGTATTAAATTCATATTTCATGTGCAGCAGGCGAGACCGATGTATAATTCAAAAGTCTGCGAGAGGCCAGGCAACTGAAAAGACACAAGACCTCCTCCACAATACGAGAACCTAAGACCTCAGGAGACTTCACACATACTAAATACATAGCACGCAAAAGTTAACAAAGCTAACCAGAACTTCATTTAATACAATCATAAGCTCACAGGACAAAAAATGAGTCACTGGTCGTCACTGGTAGTTGTAATAATTTTAGGCTCCTGCAGACGGCTTTGCATGAGGATGTTCGGGCTTTAGATACCTACAGGGTGTGTAACGGGATTCATAGATGAAGAAGAGATGGTACAGTGCAGTGAATGTCTTGTTCAATGGGCCACAAAGCATATGTTAACAATTGGCATGAGTGTGAGGGAAGTAGCTGAATTTGCATGTGTGTGGAAGCATACGGTGATACACGTCTACCAGCAGTGGCAAAAATCCTGGTGTTCAGGAAATTCTCCTCAGAATTGTGCCAGGGAAGGCTTCCACAAAATCTGGCAGAACTGCAGAATTCTCTGATGCAAAAGTGGCTAAAGGTTGATGTCGCCTACATCCAGAAACTTGTCCGGTCCATGCTAAATCGAATCGCAGGGGTTATTTCTGCTTGTGGAAGTATTCCACGCTATTTTTTGGTGTGGTGAGCTTACGAACGCCAATAAAATTCAGTTATACATAGGAAAGTATTACGCTGCTACTATGCAACCATGTAGTTGTGATCATTTGGTTTAGTAGTATCTAGAAGAAAATATGAGACACAAACACACAACATTATCTACTTGGACTGCACCAACACATGTTGGCCAAATACGATCACAAATAGAAAGCTAGCCAAGTCAAATGTTATAAAAAGCCAACTACTGGTCCAGGTTTATATGAAAGAATGATGTGTTGACAACGAGGCTAAGCTTTTATTTGTTTCAGTCATTCCCCAATCCGGAAGGATTTGGTAGCTTGTGGTATACACATAATGCATGTTGTCCATGGGTACCAACATTTCTAATAATCATTTAAAGTAGTTGAGAATTGGGTTAAAAAAAAAAAAATCCAGTGACAACACACTGTGCAAAATGGGTGGGGGCAACTGTTCAGAATCTTTCCTGGAATCATAAGCAAAAGAATTTTGTCTCCAAGTCACTGATCTAAAGTAACAGCAAAAAATGTGTTGAAAAGTCATAACATTAAAGCATGAATAAGCACAATGAGGTCTTTTGCAGTTTGAGGTCTTCCCACACCTCATCAGAACCTTGTTTCAAGGTCAGACCAAAAGCTTTCGAGTCATAGAAATGTGATAGAGGGAGACCATGTTACCATAGAGTATTTCAAGGACAACTGCGAAAAGCTCAAAATCTACACACTAAAAACGTGTGGGTCTCAAACTAGGCATTTAAATAGTTATAATTGCAAAGTTGTCTGGAATACTGTACCGCATTATCTGAATCCAGTTTTGTGACCACAAGTAAAGATACGTACATGTAATAATTTCTTGATATTAATGAATAGTGTCCCACAGTGGCCTTTTGAAGCTTCATTACAAGTACCTACACAAACAGTTTCATGAGCTGAATGGTCAATGTTAACCCTAACTGGCTGATGGCAGCCATAAACATTATCCTTAGGAATTTCTTTCCAATCTATCTGCGTGCAACGTTTCAGCTTGATTGGACTGCTGAGAAACAGTTATTTAGCAGTGCCCCCTAACCGTGTGCAAAAACTGGTTAAGCTACCTCAGAATGCACTACTGAATAGGTAGGGTTTTTTTTGTGTTGGCCAAATTTTTTCATTTTGAGGAATAAACTACTTCATCATCATAGCTAGACTTAACATACGAGAAGCACAGAGGCAAACCACAGAAAACTTTCAGTTATTTACTTTATTTAACTTCAACTTTTTCTTTTAAACAAGACAAGACACCAAACCTTACAAACACCTTAAACTAGCTTACATGTCAACCTAAAGGTCAGTGATCAACTAATGCCATCAATGACAGCAGAAACTACAGTTCCTATGAGCCTTTGGGGGATAACCAAAAGGTGTGTTTTCTGATCCTTTATACTTTGTTGTGTTTAGCTGGCATAGATTTGTTACAGCCCATCCTAAACACTAGTGAGAAAATGACAAATCTGTAAGAAAATGAAAACTCTAAAACTGAGCATTATAAAGAAAAATCACCCTACTTGTGCCATTAGCTGTTTTTGCAATAATTTAACCAAATTTAAGTGAAGAAAAATGTAATGTGGAGAAGGGAAGACAAATAGTGCCCTTATGAAAACTGAATGAAAAAAAAAAACCAAACAAAAACAAAGCTATGAAAACCACTACCACCAACATCCTTCTCAAACTGTGATAGAACGTGAGACATCATTATTCCATCATGTTCTGTGAATTAAAACATCAAAAACCCAATTCGTCTGAACCATTTTACTGTTACATGGCTGAGCTATAAGATATATTTTTCCTGAATGTATGTAGTAATTCTTTTTCCTTTCCTCACAACTACACAAACTGGAATGCCTGAAAATCTGATAACCAAACTGACTAGCTAAATAAATCCAAATGCACTGGCAAACATTCAGAATAGTGACTTATGTACTGGGCATCCCCAAATAGCTCACACACAAAATAAAACAGATGCATATGCATATATATATATATATATTCAAAAAAACTTAGACTTAAAGTGGATGAAACTGAACCAAATGTGATTAACAAGGCTTGAGAATAGTACCCTCCCCTCAAAATAATATAACAATAATGAACAAAACATTTGGAGAGTGACAGAGTGATACAATTAAAATAAGCCCACAAAAATATTAGTTAACACAAAATATAGATACATGTGTGTGAAGTGTACTTTTAAAGGTTTGGTATGACAAAGACAAATACACAATACAAATAAACTGTCCAACAAAGGCAGTGTGCACGTTAAATGCACCCACCACACACTGTACGCAGACTTTAGTTAGAAGTTTGACCACATGACCATGATTATGGTTGACCTGCTCTCAAATTGGCATGTCACTCAGCATGGGGTCTTGTTTTACAGTCTGAAAACACACACACACACACACATATACACACACGCACACACTGAAAGCACACCAAAAGGTAGAATCATGAGAACATTCTCTCATAAATTTCTGCCATTTCCATCAAGATGTCATCCTCTACTTCGACGGGACTTGACCCTGAGACGAAAAACAGCATAGAGATACAGATGAGGTGGTCAATAAAGGTAAAAGGCATGTAGGAGGAAGACTGAGATGTACAGTAATCTTATGAAGTTTTGTTCTTTGTAAGAATGTGTACACTCCTATCCCCCAACCCCATTCCAAAGACTGCACGCTTTAAAGTTTAAACCATTTCCTGTCTGTGTCTGGTATAAGACCACGGATGTTATTTTAAACAGTGAATGTGTGATGTGAATAAATCAATTACTTATTTCTTTAAAATGTACATTTAGGCAAACATTTTATCCAGTGTTATAATGAAAAGAGGGATTGTAATGTTAAACATATGACATCACTGCTCAGTGTTCTGGACAAACTTTATGCAAATGAGCTGAGCAGCAACCACATGATAAGATTCAACACTGAAGCATACAGGAGATATAATGGTTGACAAAAACTTATTATTATGATAGATGATTATTTTACAAAGTTTTAAAAAACACATTAGGCTGCTTTGGGAGTCAGAACTGGTCTAGAACTCTACACCTCAGTTCTGAGGTGTTATCTTGTGACTGAATGTTGTTTTACATCTTGAAGTCACTTGTCTCATACATGTATCTCTCACACTTAAGTACTTGTTTGGAAACACAGTCAAGTATTCAAAGCCTGTAAAATGCGGTTCGGGCCCTATATATAACACTTAAACAACACGACCAATTTGTGTTCACACTAGACAGCCAAAAATATTTTTTACTTTAATGTACCATAGCACTCAAACACTGGGCCACAAAAGCCACATTTTAGTTTTTGTGCAATGTTGCAACAAACAGAACAAAAAGTGGATGAGGCACTGATATACTGGTAAGATAGCGGGCTACAGGTGCTAGTTAGTTTAAGGAACAGCAGTTTCATAAGAGTAGAAAATATTACCTATATATGATTTCTGACATTAGCACAAGAAATTGTCATAGGGAGCTTCATGGACTGGGTTTTCATGCCTAATCAGATGCAACTGAACTCTGGACCAGTGAAACAGAAATAAGTTGTGCTTTAGGAGAAATCTACCAGACCAAACGCATAACGTAAAGGGTAAAGTTTGATGGAGGAGAAATAATGGCTTTCGGTCTGTTCATCAACAATCTGGGATAGGCCCTGTAGCTCCAGTGAACATAAATCTCATTACTACAGCCCATGTGGAAATGCGTAACTAAAGACAGAGTAATAAATATTGAGAGTCTCCTCTGTCAATGTTGGTCAGTTAATACTCAAGGTTCCTTTCTCCTATGCAGGCTGAAAAAAAGTTATCAAGAAAGTGACATGGGGATTCTTACCAGAAAAACAGTCCACACCTGAAACAGTGAAGGACTATATAAGAGTCAGCAAGGTTTGAACCCCACAGTCCACATAGTTCTGAAACACAAAAACAACAGAGGTAAAGCAATAGTTAAATTATTTTATACTGTATTACACTCTTCTATACATTTCAAATACTACATTACATCAGTTCTATGTCTCTCAACAAATCATAACCTCGGTTTAAATTCACAGCTTAACGCAGCACTGCCCTCTTATGGTTCAAGATGATGAATGCCACAACAAGACATAACAGAAAAATCCAGATTTTTACTCATGAAGCTTGTGATGAATGAAAAAGAAATGGGATGGGATCAAATAAATTAGGACAGATCTAAAATTCTTAACTTGTAACTGTACCGAAGCATAATCATTTGGCATCAAATTATCATTCATCATACCCCCACCACAGCTAAATGTATGACGCTGAAAAAGGAGGCAGAAGACAGACCTGATTCATAAACCTTGTCCTCTGGTCACCATACCACTGTGGCGGTAGGGGAAGCTAGCATACAAAAAAAAAAAAAAACACAAGAAAGTTGATTAACTGCATTCTATGTTTGTGTCACTAATTTATATCTAAGCTGCAGATGTCATTGTCTGCTGTTATCCATAGATAATTTATTAACCACATTGTGTGTCTTCTCAATACATGACATATATCCTTGCAAACAAGGCTTATGGTACTGATACTACAAGAATCAATAAGGACTACATGGATGACTTGGAAGCTTGCTTAAACTGTGCTGTCAAACAGCCTGACATTGATCTGTGAATTAAATGGATTATAATCAGTACCTCCCTTTAGTACTGACTAAACAGGCTGTCTCTTGCTGGTGATTTACATATCCATCTTTGTCTTTCCATATTCCAAATGATAAGTTGAGAATGACAGATAGCACAATGTTATAGCACAATGTTATCAATCAGAGACACATATTTCAGTGACTGAATCAAAAGGGTTGCATTGGTGTATGTTTGGTCAGTGCTAAAATAGCTACTAAAGTCTAGCGTGTGTGTGTGTTTTTTATCGGGACTTGCTCAAGCAAACAGCACTCACAGAGGACAATTAAACATTCTTATACATATTCACAGAGGCTGTCTTTACATACCGCATACATGTAAGACGACTGTGTATAGTTCATTGGCACCGGAGGGATCATTAGCCCTGGGAAGGTGGTGTACGAATATGGCTAGGGAGGAACAGAAAAGACATTAGTGGCCCTGGTTGTGGCTGAATAGAGCTGCTGTTACTTTTTATTACTTTAAAATCTTTGTCCATTCTTATAAACATCAGGACATTTTATTAAATTGACATCACAAGAAAAAGACCTCCAAAGAGGTGGAAATGAGCACTTTGTTCTTACAAAAAAAAAAAAAAAAAAACATAATGAACACACTGCATCTTCAAAAACATTTACCTACATCCTATTCAGTGACAGTGAAATACAAATGAAATTAGTTGATACAGCACACTAAAAACGTAGAAAAATGATCAACTATTAGGATCAATTATTTAATCATTATCATTAATCCTGCAATGTAATAGAATAATATAACTGTATATTCACCTGTAGATACTGATCACCTCCACTAAAGACAGGTAAGTTTGGGGGCAGGCTTGGTGGGCAGCATGTACAGTACAGGTAGGGGGAGGGGCTTACCCACTGAGGTGGTCCAGTAAGAGGGGAATGGACAGAACCTGGATTATCAAAATATATACCAATGAGACAAAGAACAATGAACACACATACCACGCCATACATACTAGAGTTAAAACAGGGGTGTCCAATCCGTTCCTAGTGATATACCAAGCAGATGTTAGCTACAAAACTAATCTAACACATCTTATTCAGGTAATGAAGGCCTATAGAGGCATTTGAATATAAGAATTGCGTGCTCCTTGGTCTGAATTTTACAGTGCGGTAAATAAAATAAGCCAGTCGACCTAGTATCAGGCCAAAAACTGCTGTAAAGTAAGTAACACTAGGAAGTTCTACTGCAAATCAACATCTTGCATTCATCATTATATGAACAAATGTTTAGGTGTTATTCTTCTCTGCAATCTTTGTCTTAAAACTCTAGCTAACCACTGGTCTGGCTAATCATTATCTTCTTTCTGGTAAAAACAGTACAAGTAGTTTCCTAGCTCATTCACCTCTCAGTATTTCCCACATTTACTGCATTGCAGTGAGGCACAAATAACATACCACATGAATTCAGTTAAAGATATGACAATGTGCTGCATAATGCTGCACAACAACAAAACATTGCGATGCGCCCTTAAAGAAAGAATAAATAAATAAACAAACAAACAAACAAACAAACAAGTGAAGAAAGACTAAAAATTTAAAAATACCCAAGAGAGTACAAAACTGACTTGAATACAATAATAAATGCCTTAAAAATTTTAATTCAAAATTAACGATGTGATACTGCAGTTATTGCTTTAACTCTTGGGAGTGAAACTGATTTTACCGACCCAACATTTAACTGGTCCGTGTAAAAAGGATCCATTCAAAACTGTTTGATTGCCAATATTTTTCTTTTCACGTTCACAGAAATAGTGATATGTTGTTTGTTTGTTAGATGATGGTATTAAAATCGCTCAATATCCTGGCATAATTTTACTCTCATAAGCATGATCTATGTAGAAGACAGCCCTGCTCTCTGTCATTGCCAAATCAAGGAGAGTCTGGTACCTTGGTACCATGCAAAACAGATAATCACAAGCCTGCTATTTGGTAGGGATGCACAGAATGTTCGAAAAAAGCAAAAACAATTAATTAAAAAAAAAAAAAAAAAAAAAACCCACAAAAATCCACCTTCTGTGTTTGGCCAAATAAGTGAAAAGACTGAATAATTTATACCAAACAATAATGTTTTTAATTATGCCATTACCTTTTTGTAGTCCTGGGCATAGACGTAGTGTTATACGGTTTCAAGCTTTTGAGCCAAATGGAACTCCAGAAAGAGTAAATAACAGAACAGAGCCGTTAGCTTTAACAAGCATTACAGCGACAGACAGCAATTTTTCACGAACACGTGAACTCTCATGTGCACACCTTTTCATTTCTCAATGTGCGTGTCTGCATCCTCCTTACAGAAACACAAACCCCAGTTTACAACAACTCGATAAAATCTGGCCCACATTCCCCATTTGCCAGATTGGTTAATGGCACTTGGATGGAGCATTCCCGGTAGCAAAATGTGGGTCACATATTAGGGCCCCACCTCAGCCAAATGTAGGCAACTTTGTGCCAGAAGTGGCCGAGATCTTTTTTTGGGGACAGGTGGGCCAAACGCATGTTGTAAATATGTGGGCCACCTTTGGCTCACAGTAGTGCCATATCTTTGCCAGATGTGGCTCAAATCTGCTTGCTATCGGGGATTTAGCCCATTTCATTTATGCAATGGTGAAACAGTGGCAAAATTAACGAAATACCATTTTTGGTATTCAGCCAAATTTTTTTGGTGTAGGCCTCAGCCAAAAAATTTTATTTCGGTGCATCCCTACTATTTGGCATAATATATACAAGAAGGCAGTCTTTAAAATGGAGTCACAACTTACAGTCCTTCGGGAAACACACAACACAACAAAACTTTGATTCATGTTCGGTCAGTGCAAAATGATACACAGAAGTGCATAGCCAATCAGAATACATCTGGCAGAACCCTCAGTTCCTAATGGCACACACACACACACAAAAATTAATTAATTAAGTTTAAAAAAAAAAAAAAAAAAAAAAAAACCCCTCCATACGTGAAGATCAAAATCTGCAGACTTTTGTTATCGGCCAATTTAACAATAACAGAAATATGAGCCAATTTACTTGAAGTTATCTGAATAGCTCTACTTGGAAATAATTAACCATTCTAGAATTACTGAGGTGATTTTTAAGGGGAGTGCAGAAAAATAAAAATGTTTAAGACTTCTGTTGAGTGCAAACCATCCTTTCTTGAACTTTAATGCTCAATGTCTCAACACACCGAACACAAAATCATGTGAGTGCTGTGACTGCTCTTATGAACCAATTTTGAAGGGAAATTGGGTAATTTAATAAAATGGCTGACTCACCATCACACCACTGTAAAATACTCTTCCATCAATTTAGGATGAAGTCAATTAACTAACATATCACAGTATTAACAATGCATGTTACTTAGCCTAAAATAAGGGACTCATCATGTCAACTTCAGTTAGGACTGAATTTAGAACGGACACTATAACAAATCAAAATTTCAATATCTTATACACTAACTCCAGATAAGAAAACAGTTACACCCAAATATCCTAACTAAATTTGACTGTCTGTTTTATATCGTTTTATGCAGCATTGTTCAACTGTATATAACTAGTATATAGCTTTAACTAGTATCATGGCGTTACATTCAGTCGAGTAGTTAAAATTTTCAAACTTGATATACTCAAATCACAGAACAAACACGACCTCTCACTTGTAGATCAGTCATGGAAAATAAGAACCACATTCCACATCAGAAAAGCACTTTGGTGCAGCTTTTGGTTAAGTACATTTCCTAGTTTTTGAACCCTGCTCCTCAACTATCTCGCTCAACAGTCTCTGCAGCACTGTAATAGCAGGAGTCATATCAAAGGCTAATACACCCGTGAAGCTCAACTGTTCAGATTTCGCTTTTTGGAGTTTTTTGCCTGGCTGAGCTGTAGTTGGATGTCCTGTAAAGGAATTTACTGTGAAATTTTAGATATATTGTTGTTTTGGTCATATTATATATGGTCATACTGTATATAAACACTTAGTCCAACTGACATACTATGACATGGAGGCTCATACTGTATGTGAAACTAAGACTAAACTAAACAAAGTCAGTATACTGATGTTGGTACTGCAGACACCTTTCTTTGCCTCTGGTTATGTGTGTTCACACAAAAAGGAGATGACAGGGTCTTCTACAAGTAATTCTACAAGTAGGCTAAAATTACATAGTGTATGCATGTCAGTAATATTCCAAGGCGGACTGTTTAAAGCAACTGACAAGTTTGCATCTACTTGACAGCGACTTAAGCTGACAGTGAATAAGGCTCGCATAGCCTTTGTGTCCACGGCCTTTGCCAAAGTCATTTGACAACATTCTGACTCGGCACATACCCACCAGGAATTCACTGTGTAATCTTAGCCTGTTTTTAAACACACACAACCACAACTACTTCTCTAATACAGGTGGAGACATGCAAGTTAACAACCTTAACAAAGGTGAGAAAAGGTGACATCTGCTACTGACGTGTGTGCGTCTGTGTGTGTGTCCCGGTATGGTAGTAACTTCAGGCTCCTGCAGATGCCGCTGCACAAAGATCAGGCTATAGATATCTGTGGGGTTGTACAATGATATTCATAGATTGAGAAGAGGTGGTTCAGTGCTGTGAATGTCTCATTCAATGTGTGGAAAATGGGTTGCAAATCTGATGTTAATGAGTGGCAAAAAAGGAGTGATTACATTTGGGCATGCCAAAGCATGCAGTGAATTGCATCGTGACACATTTTTTAACACAACAATGCATGAAACCGTGTTTGTGCACCTGTATCTAGGCTAACGTGGTTACATAGTTAACATAGTTTTAGGTTAGTGTTACAGTCCATGTCATCAACATATATTATGTTAGCATTTTAAATAAATACTTTACTTACTGCTCTGTCACCATGTCAGTAAATAAACTACTGCTTGCACTATGAGTACATAGAGTGGGGTGTATGTGTTTGTGTGTGTGCACGTGTGAGCAACCGCTGCCGTTTTCTTGCACTCATTGAGCTGCACATGACAAAGGAAATCACATCATTTTCCTTTTAAAGTATCAGCCCAAGGAGGATGCTGACTAGGAGAGGCAGGAGCAAAGTCAACACACACACACACACACACACACACACACACACACACACACACACACACACACCCCCAACCAGCTTTTTTTTTTTTTTTTTTTTTTTTTTTAATAAAAGAGCACATGTCAAAGTACAAATGGTTTTAAAGTACAAACAGTACATGGTTTTATTTGTTTACCATGTTATCAAATTGGGCATTCAGAATTGCAGAATTTCACTGGTACTCACGTCAACTACTAAAGATCTGGTTTTGGGACATACCAGTTCGCTAATGTACATCACTAAAAACCAGCTGGATATTAATGATTAAAAAAGGTACTCATTTAGACTAAGAACTACTTAATTCTAAGCAGGTTATGTAGTACGTTATCAGACTTGGTATTGGCAAGTAGTTTAAAAAAATACATGCACTTGTACTCAATCAACAGAAAGATAAAACATTCAGTGCCATTTCTGATCACACCGCACTCAACCACCCCAAAACATACAAAAACAACATACATGTAAAATAAATGAATTAAAAATCTTGAAAACCTGACTCACGAGAAGCACGCTCCTTCATGATGGCAGGGCCCAGTTTGAGTTTCTTCCCCTTAAAAAAGAGCTGTTGCTGTGACAGAGACAGACACACATGCAGTCAGACATTAGGGCTGCAAGCACAAGATAAGGTGTACCTGACCCAAATAAATAAACGAATTGCTAGCCGTTTCACACACTCGGATAACCCATACCAAACCGAAAAATCGAAACGTTTTCCAGTGATTTTACTTACTTCTACGATAGTCTGGATGTCGACATCCTCAGTGAAGTAAACAAAACCATACCTACGGCGAAAGAAAAAATGGCAATCATACTTATGACGCCAGTGTCTAAGAACTGAGTGGATCTGCTTCGCCACAGACACGATGTGAAAATGTACTTACCCTTTGCAGAGACCACCACGGTAGCTGATTATTTTAACCTCCTTCACCGTGCCGTATCTAGCAAAGAAGTCTCGGATCTCGTTTTCCTCTACCTAAACAGAAAGGACAGTTTTCCTAGCACTATGTGGTCGTTTAATTCTTACTTAATTAATAACAGAAACAAACGGCTCACCTTCATGTCAATGCCCCCAACGAACAGCGTGTTTGGGGTCCGTTTGCCCTCCGGTAAAATGTAACCGTTCGACAGCTTCAGAGTCGACGTCTGAAATCCATGGCGCCGTTTCTGGATATCCTGATTTATTCAAACCGTTTGATAAACCACATCAAGTCACAATTTATATAGAACATTTTTCTTCAACATTTCGACAACATCAGAAGATAACTTTTAAATAACGTTATAAAGTTCAAATATTCCAGGAGCATCGTTTATTTTAACAGACATTTGGGCAAGCATGGCGTACGTGTAAGGAGTTACTGAACCTGAAAAAACCCTGCACTTAGCATTAGGCTAAAAAATAATTCGGAGAGGTGTGAAATGAGGAAAAACTAACGGTGCTCCATTATGTAGCCAAGCTAACGCTAGCTAGTTCGACGACTCGTTCGATTGGCGCGAGCGGAATTCATATACTTTTGGAGAAACATCTAGTTAGCCACATAGTCAGCTAACAGTTAACCATTTTTTACCTTATTATTCACTTTTAGCCATACTAAAACGACACTCTTGATTCAACCTGAGAAACATACAACGGTCAGCTAACCGCTAACATTAATAACTAACCGTAAAAACGTTGCTAACTTAGCTACCTAGCTAGTTCATAGAAATCATTCGCCTCCGAATCTCGGTGCCTGTTTCACGTTTAATTAACCCCACAGAAAACATTACATACCACTTACATACCTACACCAAGATAAAACAGAAACGTATAAATGCAAATAAATCACATAAATAAAGAGCAATATGAATGCAGCATGTCATATAACGTTAAATAACAAGGTTAGCCAGCTTAGCTCACCGAACGTTAGCTAACTTTCTTTCGCGCTGGCTCCCTCACAGAATGTACAGGTAATTAGATCACTGATTAACATGAACATACTACTGACTGTACCAGGAATGCGATTTGTTACACTTACCATGTCTAAAACCTCTAAAATAGCTCAAAAAATAAATTATCTGCCCAAATTCCCTTGCCGCTTCAGCTGAAACTTTCCATCTAAACTGGCGTTGGCGTTGGGACAAGCTTCCAGTGCAATGCCACGCCTACACTTTGCACTAATTGGGGGAAAAACCCACATATCTCACTAAGCGATTTTGGCTCCATAGCCGTACAGTGAAACCAGATTCATGTAATTTATTTAATGGCTTGAAAGATACATTTATAATTGCGTGGATACCCTTGTGTGCTAAAATTATGTTCTAAATCTGAATCTTGGCAAGCACGTTTAAAAAAGGTTTGCGTTTCAGACCTCCAGATTCAGTTTACAATAAATAAATAAATAAAACGATAATCAGTCAGTTTGGTTATTATAGACCTCTGCTAGTAAGATGCTGACAAATATGGTAACGCCCATACAAAATATTTTATTTAATATTTCAGATTTTTATTGACACCATTCACGTATTACACCTTACTGAAGTTTTCACATAATGTAAAAGCCTCCATACTCCAAAGGTCACTAAATTAGTATTAAGATCTTGATATCCAGTCAAAAATATTGCTTAGACCAGCAAAGCCATTACAGTGGAAACAATTTTCCCTATAAAGAACTGGACCATCTTTTCAACACAAACTGTTTATCAAATCGACCAGATAAATGATAAAGCAGTAGTTACTACCCTCACCTAGGGTGTAAGCAGCCGATTAGGGCCCCATTTCCCAAAAGCATCTTAGCGTTATCTTAAGATCATCTTTGCTAGTAGAGAAAGTGCTCCATGTTCCATGTGATGCTCGCTCTACCATTTAAGATCGTCTGGGCTAAGATGCTTTCGGGAAAGACAGCATAAAACTGTTCTGATCAGTCATTAACTACTAATAGGTGTCTTTTTTTTTTAAACTTGAAGACAAAAAAATGACAGTTTTCATCAAGTCCTCTATGCCAACACTGCATCAGTGAAGAATCAATCACGTTGCACAGAGAGCAGGTTTCGGCAAAAGCAGTAATGCCTTTTTATTCATCTGGAGTTAATATCATTTCAATATGAGAACATCCCTCGTGTGCAACGCCATACACAACTACCATGGGAACCAAGAGAAATCAGATAAAGGACACCAGGAACTTAACCTAGTAGAACATAAGATTTCACATATCACTGATTTAAAAAAAAAGGGGGGGGGGGTATCATAATTTAACAAAAGCTTAAATTGCATCTATGGGTTAAAATCCTTTAGAAAAAATAAAAGGAGGAACAGAGGAAATTGACAGATACATACACTGACATGTATTCAGGCATTGGAAAATAAACAATCAATGCTGGAGAGAAGGAGATGTTATTGACGCAGATAATGTTGATGATTAAGGCCCCCCCTGCTCTGGCAGGTTTAAAAGACGCACTGCCTTCGTCATTATTACAGTCATTATGCAGAGAGAAGGGAAAAAAAGAGAATTGAGGTCCGAGAACTGAAAGAATACAGCACTAGTAAGAGTCTGAATTGTATGAATGGGAGTCTATAAGGGGCGTTATTAATATATTAAATTATAGTATGCAGTGTATGGGGCAGTATTAAGATTCTGTAGGGTCCAAATGTTAGGGTGCAAGTCGTTTAAAGTAAATTAAAGTACAGAGCAACTAAAGAGCTCAACCAGAAGTACTGACATAGGCTGTGGGTTGGAGGATACAGCTGTATAGGCAGACAATTATGGTCTGTAGGAAATATATATCTGTTGGAACTATGAACACAGTGGAGGGAGCAGGTTATGGAATGGGATCTGGGGATCAGGGATTCATAAGGCATTCAGCCCAAGTGTATATGTGCAAAAGTCCAGCAGAGTGGCTTATCCCCTAAAGGGGTTCCAAGGTCAGACTCAAAGACAGGACAGACTGAAAGAACTACACCGTTCAAATGTCAGCAGGGTTAACGATGGTAAAATCAGAGTCCTTGCTGTTAGTGCTGCCCTCGTCAGGACTGGATGAGCCAGAGGTGGTTCCCATAAGAGGATCCTGAAACTCTGCCTTGTTCAAAGGCCCTGCATGCTTGAAGGTCGGGGCAATGGCAGGCCCTCCATGCTCCTCGTTTTCATTGGCCTGGAGGTCTCCATCCTGCGAAACAAGGATGTAATCGTCCCAGTTCCTCCCTTCAACAACCTAGGGTGAAAGAAAAAGAAAGAAAGGACGGTTTTAATAAGCAATTTAGGAACAAAATTATACTTCTGTATCTGATTTCATGGTGTTTAAAGTTGTTCACAGAAGAAAGTCAGAATTTTTAAAAACCTTAGATAGTCAAAAAGTATATATATAATGTGTGTGTGTGTGTGTGTGTGTGTGTGTGTGTGTGTGTGTGTGTGTGTGTGTGTGTACTCATCATCAAAAATAGTTGCATCCAGAAGGAAGTGTCGGATTGCATGCAATGATATTTGGAATGAAGATAACCAGGTTACCAGGAACAATAAATGATGAAAAATCTAGACTGATATGGACAATATTTATTGAGCTGGTTTAGTGTCTATCAGTATAGCAACAGGCCAACATGCATACATCTTGGCATGAAGTTGTAGAGGTTCCTAATGGCGTCCTGCAATAATCAATCCTATGCGGCTTGGAAATTCTCACACAGTTCCTGCAGATTTTGCAGTAGAGGTGGAGGAGTGACTGCAGAAAACCTAATCACTCGCATTGCTTACAATGCCCACCAAGACACATTCCTGTCAGTTAATTTCTTCTGGGTGAAACTTTTTTCAATGCTACACACAGACACACACAAATGGACGTGTGGACATTGACAAAATACCATTAATCTCTTTTCAGTCTCTACACAAAATACTTTTATATGCATTTTGACATGAAAATAAACAAACAGAAAATGCACTTTGGCCATCTCATGTTGTCTGAAATATTGTGTGTATTTAATACTTCATGTAATTCTTCTCCAACCTGTGACTCTATCGTGGGTGCTCCTTCACTTGGTGTCAGCTTCTCCTCCTGCATCTCTATCTCTTTCTCTTGCTCTGAGAAGAGAGAACTGGGTTGAGCACCATCAGTATCACTATCAGCAGTAGCAGCTGCAGAACCATCCTGTTGAGCTCTGTGCTGGGCTGCAGAGCAGTAGTGGTCATCTGCTATGGTTATCTCCTCATTCTCCTCGGCCTCCAGCTGGCTCTGGTTAAAGCGCAGAGCTCCCTTTAAAATGTCCTTGATCTAGAGAGAGGCAGAACGAGGAAAACGTGTTTATGTCCACATATGAAACCTCCAGCAAAAAGATAACCTTGACTCGGTCGAAGCTCATGCTCTCATGCCACACTTGACATTTCTCACATTAATAACAGCAATGAAGTAGATGTTAAATCCACTGTTTACTACCGTACTCATTAAAGCTGAGTGTGTTCCTAAACCCTAAAGGCCTGGGGAGTCTGACTGAAAGTGTGGGGGCTAACGCTGCAGTGCTGCATCTCTACAGATGCATACTGGTTTTGGATGGACACGACAAATTTGAGGGTCTGTTGAACCCTACTCTTGTGGACAAACCTTCACTGTCTTTCACACAGCTTCAATCTCACTTGCTTTTACCATCTCTCACACATGTATTCAATCTCTCACATGCCTGGCCCCTTAACCTCTTAATTTCATTCATTTATTTGATGCCATTAACACAAAATAATACAAGGAGGAACATTTTCTGTCTTGATTAGTGCACATGGCAGAGGTAACATGCACAGCTGTGAAGGCACCTTTAACGCTGAATGATAAACACCAGTTTTGGTGCAACATTTGCTGCCACCCAGACAATGGCTGCGTCTGAAACCAAGTTTCCTGTCGTACCGATAGTGAATAAATTTATCTCAGTTTCCCAACAACTCAAAATACGTGTGTGCTAGTAGGACTTTGAATGAATGGCAGGACTTCTACAGTGGTGGTGTGACGTCTTACGTCAAATGACGTTGGCAAGATTGCGTGGATACTACATACTTGTGTACTGAAAGAGGCTACTGTTTCACCAGTCGAGCAGTGCGCACTGGGTTCAATCTAGTATGTACTGACTAAGTAGGTGATTTCGGACGCAGCCAATGTCTTTTTCAGTAAAGGTCTGGCTTGTTTGAGAAAGCTAATATCAAACCATATTCTACACATATTACAACAACATGACTTGGTACTAAAAGAGGTGCTAAACTGGTTGTTCAAAACTAATACAACTGCTCTTCTCTGTTCCCAAACTTTCTTTATGGAAATAGCCTAGAGTTTTTGACAGTTTATAGATTTACGATGCAAAAAATAAACTGCAGGAGGAGAGCCTGAACCGCTAGATGTACAAGGCACAAAAAAATAAGCACATAATAAAAGAGAATAAAACTTGTACATTTTGTTTTACACACAGGAGCAACATGACCTGACATCAACATGCTTGTGATTTCTAGCATGAATGCCTTATAACTGTGTTACATTTGATAACTGTTATATTTACTCTGCAAGGCCTTTGAACTAGTCTGTTAACTATTGTATTTTCTCTGTAACTGGATTGTATTTTGCCCTCAATAAAGCAGACAGACAAGTTCAGCAGGGAGCGAACAAATGTTATCAAACTTATCAGAACTTGCCAGTTTTCAGTCTTTGCTCCTCTAAAGGTTTACATGTCAGTCTTTATCATGACAATGTGACAGAATATTGCTGTAAACAAAAAAATCTAACTGTATTTCCATTTAATATTTTCTAATTAAAAATACATTATATTTACTGTTTCTATATTAAATACACATAGTGTTGGGCTGTTTAATGAATAGGTGTCATACCTGTTTGAGTCCAGCAAGAGACACCAACACTTCATCCTCTTTTTGCAGATGTTCCTGCAGTATCACATCCTGAATTTTGCCTGTTCACAATGCATAAAGCACGTTATTCTCACTGATAAGTTATGATTACATTTTCTTAACAAGGACACTGTCAGGTTGACTCACCGATATGCACGTTCATCATCTTTGCACAGTATTTACTCATGGCCTCCAGATCATTGATCTGTCCCTGCAGGAATGAAACCTGGGCCTCCAACTCTTCCTGCGTGCACACAAACAAGCACATTTACAATGACAGAAAACTTTAAAGACATCTATACAAACAATAGTCATTTCTGATTAGTGAATTTGGCCAGATGTTAAACATAAAAAAAGACTGTATTACTAAAAGTGTATTACTTAAGTCAGTGGACATCATGTTTTGTTTTTAGCATAGCTCAAAAAAAAAATAAATAAATAAATAAATAAATACACAAATAAACTGCACACCATATGCTGTATAGTTTTATCAGTGTTTACTGAAATGTGTGTTTGTCAGGGTATTTTGGAGCTGAGCATAAGATATCTTGATGGCTAAGAAGCTAAAAGTGTTACAGCTGCTCACCATGTCTTTCTTGCCCATGGATTTGCTGTGTGAGCGGGAGCGACTGATGTTAAAGAACGAGTCTTTTTTAGTGGCTGAGAGGGGCGGGGATGATGTGCTGCACTCCCGTCCCCTGGAGACAAGAAGAGGAGGAGATGACATGGCATGGTCCCGCCCTCCAGACAAGCTCTCAGTACTTGGGGAGGAACTTACAGTCCTTGAGGTCTGGCCTAAAAAGTGTAGCCACCAGAGGAGGAAAAAAAGGTAGGGAAAAGACATGAGTCAGCAAATCAGGGATGAGATCAACAAAAATTGGAAGTGTATTGTTTTGGCTTTGGGAATGCACACTTTGACTTTAGAAAGGAATTGCATACAAACAGAACAAAGGAAACAGATGCAGCAGACAGAGAAACCATGTGAGATTAAGCATTCAAATTCAAATTAGTGATGTCCTGAGCAGATACAGTCACATTTTAAAGGATCAAGTGTTGGCCATAATTACCCAGATCAAGTTCAGATCTTTTGTTTCTTATTTGTGCTCTATTTATGTGGCACTAGTGAAGGGGTGTCATAAGTGGACATTGTAAACTTTATATCAATATATGGGCAGATAAAACATGCATGTGTGGCTGTTATGAGTCAAGCCTTTTTTCTGCTGCCTTCCACAAGTGGGATGTCATCAGAGTACAAATTATACCCTCACTACATTTTTGTGTGGTAGTTGCTCATAAACAGAAACATTCTGTTTAGATTTACTGATCATGTTGTGCTGTTTCTTGTTTAAAACTAGCAGTAGCAGAAACAGGACGTTCAAACTAAGAAAAAAAGATTTCAGTTCAGAGTGTACACCACTATGAACATATACAAAGTATTTATTATTATTTTTTTAATTATGTCTCTGTATACACATGTTACGCTATTTAGTAATGCAATATTTATTATGAATGTAATCATTCTTAATCAAAAAGCAATCATGCTTTTTTGTTTATGTTGCATGATAAACCACATAACCATAGTATAACAGAGAGTTTTTGTTAAATACATTATTATTAATCCGAGCAAACAGTGAACCAAGTCATTTTGTTTACATCTCAACGATCAAATTAACCAAGAATTTGTTTCCCCTTTTCATGAAGTTGCAAAGCTGTGATTATGCACACTGCCACATGCAAACATAACATGGAAAACATGCAACACACATAACAGTGGGAGAACATGCATCCACACACTAAATTGCACTGGCACAACGATTTGACAAACACCCCAGGGCTGATGAAGCTGCTATGCGAGTCGTTACCTTGCACATCAGAGAGTATTTGGGTGGGAAGAGAGATCTGAGATACTCCAGTAGAACCTATATCTAACAGACAGAACAGTGAGGCTACTGCACACACCCTCATCACACCAAGATATACCCATACAGTTTTTGTGCACTCTAAAAATGTGTTAATAAACAGCGCATTTTGTTTTAAACACGTTCAAATGAAGAATGAATATAATACATCATGTATTTAATCATTGACCAGCCACATGATGCCTGCCAGTCTTGTTCTAGCAACAGAAATTCTGCCATTTTTCTAAATACACTATATTGCCAAAAGTATTCACTCACACATCCAAATCATTGAATTCAGGTGTTCCAATCACTTCCATGACCACAGGTGCATAAAACCAAGCACCTAGGCATGCACTCTGCTTCTACACACATTTGTGAAAGAATGGGTCGCTCTCAGGAGCAAGAAATTTCCTGGCTACTAAATATTCCACAGTCAACTCTCAGTGGTATTATAACAAAGTGGAAGCGATTGGGAACTACAGCAACACATAAAATGACAGAGCGGGGTCAGCGGATCCTGAGGCGCATAGTGCGCAGAGGTCACCATCTTTCTGCAGAGTCAATCGCTACAGACCTCCAAACTTCATGTGGCCTTCAGATTAGCTCCAGAACAGCGCGTAGAGAGCTTCATGGAATGGGTTTCCATGCCCAGCAGCTGCATCCAAGCCCTACATCACTAAGCGCAATGCGAAGCTTCGAATGCAGTGTTGCAAAGCAATCCGATGAACAAGTCTGGGTTTGGTGGTTGCCAGGAGAAGGGTACTTGTCTGATTGCACTGTGCCAAGTGTAAAGTTTGGTGGAGGGGGGGGGTTATGGTGTGGGGTTGTTTTTCAGTTTCAGTGTGGTTGTTGAACTTGACTGGCCTGCCAGTCCTGACCTCAATCTGATAGAACACCTTTGGAACGAATTACAGCGAAGGCTGTGAGCCAGACCTTCTCGTCCAACATAAATGTCTGACCTTACAAACGCACTTCTGGAAGAATGGTCAAAAATTCCCATAAACACATGCGTAAACCTTATGGAAAGCCTTCTCAGAAGAGTTATAGCTGCAAAGGGTGGGTCAACATCATATTAAACCCAATGGATTAAAAATGGGATGACACTTGAGTTCATATGCGCGTGAAGGCAGACGAGCAAATACTTTTGGCAATATAGTGTAGGTAAGTGGTAAATAAGTAGGTCCCACTTCTCTGTTTATGCTCTCTGAGACTAAAGCTTTCATCTTTGAGAGATATAAGAACACCACACTGTATTTCTGCTTCAGGCATAAATAAATCCACAGGTGTTTCTGTCCATCCTTCCACTGTGAGAAGACAACTCATCCATCCTTCCTCTGTGGCAAGACAAATCAATGCTAAGGGTCTTGAGTTAAATTTTCTATTAAAAAAAATGTCTTTGAACAATGGACTGACCACCCCAGAGGCTTGCTGTATACTCCCAGGCAAAAAAATGGGTTAGGTCCAAAATGGCAAAACAATAAGCTTGTTATCATCTTACTAGCAAATCCTTAAACAGTGAAAGACACACAGTATGGGAAGCATTCTTCTTTACTTTCTTTAAATAGTGACATTCCATGGGCAAACTTGCAGACAATGTTTTACAGTAAGAAAGGTCAATATTGTTCCACTCAGCACTGAGGGCTTTGGACTGTAGAAAGTCATTGCCAAGATAGTTTGCATTTAATGTGAGACAAAATATTCTCCATAGGGTTTAAATCTGGACTCTGACCAGGTCAAAACACAAAAACCCCACTGTACACTGGACTTGACCACTGTACGTTTTGCCTGGGAGTGCAGATCAGTCACTATTGGTTAATTTTAATTTTTAGCTACACATTTAGACTATAAAGGTAGTTATGGGCCCTTTTCACAAAGAGCTGTGCAATCTTTTCAGTTAAGCATTAGCAATATAAGTACTACTACAGGAGCAATACCACTACTGACTACAGAAGTGATGGTACTGTAGTTTTCATTGTCTTTGCATTGTCTTGACAAATAGTCAGAATGAGAAGCGCACTTTAAACAGAATTGTTTTAAGTGTGGAGCCCTGTTCACTTGTGTTGTAGCTGCTCACATGAAGCAGTCTGTGGTGATTGTAACATTTATGTTTTAAAAAGATAACAGGACTTGTATATGTTGTTCTGAAGCATGTAATGTAAGATGGACAATATTACCATTTAAGCTGCAATTTCCCATATCCCAAAGAGAGAAATTGCTCTAGAACGATCTATGCAACTGTAATCTCACCTTTGCTAAGGTGCACGGGCATACTCTCAGACTTCAGCAGCCGGTGCTGCGTCTGTGCCTGCATTTGTGTGTGAGAGGGGGTGGTACTGGACGAATGCTCAACCAACGCCCGAGAAGCCTGAGGCTGTGAGGGAGGAGCCGAGAGCACCTCGCTGTTGATGGGTGAGATGCCGCTGGAGCCACCCCCCATCGGGGCCATGAGCTTTCTACCAAAGTTGAGCAGAGAACTGGAGACTTTGTTAATATTGAGGGGAGCTGCTTTAGTGCTAGCCCTGAAAAATCGGAGAGAGACAGATAATTAATCACAGGAGAGAAAATTTGTGAAGACAAAGACTGCACAATCAGACTTAGGCACTACATACCGCGTCCTGTTGACAAGGTCAGCTCCACGGGTTTTGTAATAGTCAAGGTTTTGCTGGAACTGATAGTTAACCGGCCTTGGGTTGTTCTGAAAGTAAGCAACGTGACAAACAATGAATCCAAATCAGCAGCACCACTATCAGCTATGCATGGTTTATCCTGTATTCCATTTTTCATGGAACAGATATTAGTTCAAGAGAATTTACAGAATTACATTTACAAAATTCCTCAAATTTAATTGCTTTTTTGCAAAAATATCTGAAAAATGTCATAAAAATATTGCTATTTTTTACTAAACATGAAAACAGTACAGTACATTTTACCTCATTAACTCATTAACTCCTCAGACTGCAATTAAAAACATTCCAAAAAAGCTGGGTAAGGGACAATTCAAGACTAGGAGCATTATAAAATGTTAAAAAAGGCCTAGTCCTTTATGAGCAAGGATGTGTCAGTGAGACATCTTTGCAGTTGCTATCTGAAATACACTGTGTTTTGTTTTGTTTTGCTTTTTGCTAATGTGTTTTTGACAAAGTGGGGAGCACTTTGTCAAAAACATCAGCAAAAAAAACCCAGTGTATTTCAGATAGCAACTGCAAAGATGTCTCACCTTCTAAAGGGGAAAAAAATCAACAAGAGAATATCATTCAGGGAAACTAGAGAAATTAATAACTTGAAATGAATGACCTTGACCACTGACCCCCTAGAAAGCACTGCATTAAAAAGTAATGATGATGGAGTTCAAAAGCTACATTCTGTACCTGGTACTACAGCATTGCTGTGTAATCAAAGAGCAAGTGGCTGCTAGACTGGCTTTCCTGGCATCCAGATTTGCCTCATTTTTGCGTGTTTTAAATGTAACCAGATTATTAGATTATCTAGGCTAAACTTCATACTTGCTGGCACAAGCCAGTGTTCATCTCACTTTTATTTCTGACATACATCCATTTTCAATAGGCTACTGCATAGAATAAACCAGTGAGAGTAGGTGGATACCTTTGGGTCTCTCAGGAAAAGTGCTTTGTGCAGAAGAGAGTGAATGTCTCCAACAGGGGGATAGTGCATCAGGAGGCCAAGACACGTCTGAAAGTTACTGGCAATCACTGAAACATCAATATCAAAATTTTACTAGATTTGTTAATACCATGCAAAATCGCTTTACTTTGCTAGAACTTTGTCAGTTTCTTTTCCCCTTCAGTATATAGGATAAAGAGCTGAATCACGTTGTAAGGAAAGGCTGCTGGACAGCTTATCTGCATCTCATTTGGCCTTGATTGGCTCAGGAAGTGACTGTGATAAATTATGACTGGGTGATATGGCATAAATATATCACATATGGCATATGGGCGATATGGCATAAATATATCACAATACTTGAAGCATTTTCACAATATTTGTTTTATAAAATGCTCTGCAAATGGTTTTACATGTTGCACTACAGTAAAAGGACTAATTACATTCTGTGAGTCACAATGAGTCAGTAAGTTAAGTGTTAAGTGGTGACAACATTCACTATATTCATAATATACTCAGAAGCAGCATGTTTTGTGATGTAATCAAGTTGAATTGAACTGAATTGAATTGAATAAAAATAAAATATCATCCTATTTTTCACCTCAGCTGGAACTACAAAGCGAGAAACAAAAAAGTCTGTGGTTTCTATTTCACTTCAAACCGTTCTAAAATATTGCAACACCATTTTCAGACCATTATAATTCTCCAAATGCATGTGAATAATTATAGCATTCACAGTTTAAAACACAAGGATCCTGCTTCTCTTCTCACTTTCTATGCAAATACTAAAATCGAGCAAGACCTGGCCTGCTTGCCCACTTACACAATATGTGGGCAGAAAGGGGTGTAAATCTCCCTTTCAGGTACTCAGTCGGGAATATTATAAATACTTACCTAGACAAATAGTTTATGATATGATACAAAGATTACAGAGTAAATTTAATACACTTTGATTCACCACTGATGCAATACAATTTGATACAGATCTGATCCAATATGAATCAGTTCATGTGTCCTAGTTTTGGCTCTGGAAAAAACAACAATTTCAAAATCTTTCATCACTGCCTCCATGTTAACGGACAATTTTCAAAACACTACATTATTGTGTCTATACAAAAAAAACCCTGCTATATATATTCTTTTTTGTTTCCTAATGACCTGTGTGTGCAAAACATGTTATCAATCAAGACTGCCGACTATGACAGTCACCCACTGGTTTTTGAATTAACTCACCTAACATCTCACAGAGGCTGCACCTGGAAAGTATGGTAAATATACCTAATATTTCTTGCTCTGTAGCATATGGCATCATTTTTATACATACATACATATATATATATATATATATATATATATATACACACACACACACACACACACACACACACACACACACACACACACACATACACATATATATATATACACATATATAGTTGCAAGAAAAAGTATGTGCACCCTTTGGGATTACTTGGATTTCTGCATAAATTGGTCATTCAATGTGTTCTTCATCTAAGTCACAACAGTAGACAAACACAGTCTGCTTACACCAATACCACACAAAAATGATGTGTGTTCATGTTTTTATTGAACACAACATGTAAACATTCACAGTGCAGGGTGGAAAAAGCATGTGAACCCCTAGTCTAATGATTTCTCCAAGAGCTCCAAGAGCCAGGAGTCAGTCAACCTGGAGTCCAATCAATGTGATGAGATTGGATGTGTTGGTTAAAGCTGCCCTGCCCTGCCCTATAAAAAACACACACCAGTTTTGAGTTTGCTGTTCTCAAGAAGCATTGCATGATGTGAACCATGCCTCACACAAACAAGTTCTCAGAAGACCGACGTTCAAGAATTGACTTGCATGAAGCTGGAAAGGGTTACAAAAGTATTTCTAAAAGCCTTGATGTTCATATGTCCATGGTAAGACTGTCTACAAATGGAGAAAGTTCAGCACTGTTGCTACTCTCCCTAGGCGTGGTCATCCTGTAAAGATGACTGCAAGAGCACAGCGTAGAATGCTCAATGAGGTGAAGAAGAATCCTAGAGTGTCAGCTTAAGACTTACAGGAATCTCTGGCACATGCTAACATTTTTGTTGACAAACCTACAATAAGTATAACATTAAACAAGAATGGAGTTCATGGGAGGACACCACGGAGGAAGCCACTGCTGTCCAAAAAAACATTGCTGCATGTTTGAAAAAGAGCACCTGGATGTTCCACAGCACTACTGGCAATATATTCTGTGGACAGATGAAACCAAAATTGAGTTGTATGGAAGGAACACACAATGCTATGTGTGGAGAAAAAAAAGGCACAGCACACCAACATCAAAACCTCATGCCAACTGTGAAATATGGTGGAGGGGGCATCATGGTTCGGGGCTGCTTTGCTGCCTCAGGGTCTGGACGGATTGCTGTCATCAACGGAAAAATTAATTTATCAAGACATTTTGCAGGAAAACTTAAGACCCTCTGTCCGCCAACTGAAGCTCAACAGAGGATGGGTGATGCAACAGGGCAACGACCCAAAACATAGAACTAAATCAACAACAGAATGCCTTCAGCAGAAGAAAATACACCTTCTGGAGTGGCCCAGTCATAGTTCTGACCTCAACCCGATTGAGATGCTGTGGCATGACCTCAAGAGAGCGATTCACACCAGACATCCCAAGAATATTGCTGAACTGAAACAGTTTTGTAAAGAGGAATGGTCCAAAATTCCTCCTGACCATTGTGCAGCTGCAACTTCAGGAAATGTTTGGTTGAGGTTATTGCTGCCAAAGGAGGGTCAACCAGTTATTAAATCCAAAGGTTCACATACTTTTTCCACCCTGCACTGTGAATGTTTACATGTTGTGTTCAATAAAAACATGAAAACATCATTTTTTGTGCGGTATTAGTTTAAGCAGACTGTGTTTGTCTATTGTTGTGACTTAGATGAAGATCAGAACACACTGAATGACCAATGTATGCAAAAATCCGAGTAATACCAAAGGGTTCACATACTTTTTCTTGCAACTGTATATATATTAAGACCACCTCAGCAAGGTAGCAGTGGACCAGCATGGTAGTAGTGTCTTAATATAGTGGACAGTGAGTGGACGCAGTGTTTAAAAACTCCAGCAACACACACACACTAACACACCGTCACCATGTCAGTGTCACTGCAATGCTGAGAATGATCCACCACCCACATAATACCTGCTCTGTGGTGGTCCGGTGGGGGTCCTGACCATAGGAAAAAAAACAAAACTTGGGGGGCCGGGGTCTAACAAAGTATGCAGAGAAACAGGTGGAGTACAGTCTGTAATTGTAGAACTACAAGGTGCACCTATGTGGTTAGTGGATCTGATTAAATGATAAAGAGTGTAGATACATTGAGGTGGTTGTTATGCCTGTATACTGGGAGAGCTGACCATCATGTGAATCCCAATTGCTACCAGAGCAGGTAAAAGTAAGGGAAGATTTTATTGGACTACCTGGATGCCTCTGATAACTTGATCACAGTGCACAATTCATAAAATGCTACTGACCTGGTACTGTGTATCTTGGATTCAATGCTACAGGGTGCCATGTCCTTGTAAATAACATAAATGGCTACCTAGGTTATTGCTTCTGACAAGCTACAAGTGTGGAAGCACAAGCTCTGTAAGAGACTGCCAATGCTAGAGGTACTTTTTGCATCTTTAGCTGCAGGCTCCTCTTCAGTAAACAGCAACACTTCAGTTAACCTAGACTAGAGGTGGGCGATATGGCAAACAAATCATATATGATACCTTAGAGATATCTTCATGATACACAATTGCTTGATACTTATTGCAATACTTTGACACACAGACACAATGCACTAGTAATGCCATATGTAAGAAATACCATCAAAAACGCTTAACCTCTAACCTAAACTACTCTGTCTCTCTTTCAAACACATGGCTAGTCTTAGGAGTGCGTTGACTGTAAAGTGTAAATCGCTGCACCCATATCATACACTGTTGGACCAATCATGTATTTTTTTTCTCAAACACAATGGACAGACACAGGCAACTCACATGCATCTCTGATGTAGAGCAGCATGGCTACAAACACGTAATCCACCAGGTCCAGAGTGATGCTGTCTGCAAACAGTGCATCCCACACCACAAGCAGGTCCTGCAGAGGAAATTCTCTACCGAACAACAGTCGCACCCAGCGACTGCAACACAAAAAAAAAAAAAAAAAAACGCACACACAACACACAATTAAAGCAAACCTCATTTGTAGTCATGCTCACTCATATCGCTAAAAGAATAGTTCAGGGAAAAAACAAGTTTAAATTACTTTTTTACACTCGGGTTGTTCAGACAAGTCAATGCGGTTTAGAATACAAAATCACAATAAATCAGAGCTATAAAAAAAAACAATTTTCTGTGTAACTGAAATCACTTCTTTTTTATAAGACAATTGCACATTGTGGTTTTGGAGACCATTTCCTTTTACTTAAATTTGGACACCAATTAGCAGATCAAGAGTCAGTAGAAAATCATGTAAATTAGATTTTTCATCAAACAATTCCTTAAATCCCTAATTATCAACACATGCTTAGACAGACAGAGATACATGCAGAGAGACTCACATGCCATATATCTGGGGAGCAATCTCCAAGCGGTTGAGGTGCATGTGCAGTTCAATATCATGCTTCTTCACCAGCTGGTCCTGGATGCGGTTTACTTTGGTTACTATGGCAACGGAAGGGCCAGCATCCTGGGGTCTGGCAAAGGGTATGCTGGTCATCATCTCTTCTTTTCCCTGAAACAACAAATCCACTAAACAACTTTCAGGCACAAAAAAAGGAGTCGTTCACACTACGAAAGTCTTTTAAAGTGTTCCACATCTGTAGCATACAGTCAACTGCCACATACATTTCCCTGTACTTGGAAAAAGAACTCAAAACTCACTGATTCTGAACACTTACGACAAAAGGCAATATGCAGATGCTGAAGCACCATCTCATTAGATTACATTATAAACACACTTTGAGCCAAAGAATTCATCTTCCATGTACATGGAAATTACTGTCCATGTAATCGATGGTGTGCTTCAGATTAGCCTGACAGAGATGAGGTTAAAAAAGCTGGAACATTCATTTGAGAAGAGAAACTGAAAGTTCAATTGGGACACACCTTCCGCACTTCCCGCTCAAAACTGGAGAACCAGGGCTCTGCTGTTTCCATGAGCTGTGAGAACATGGCACTACAAAGCAGAGAAAAACAAGGTCATACTTTAGATCGCTGAAGTAAAAGGAATGGTACAATACAATGACAGTGATTTTGCTTCTTAATTGAAACTCACTATGCATCATGCTCGTGGAACTTTGGATCCAGAAGCACCTTCATCTCTTCACTGAAAAATAAGCACACAAAAACACTCACACAAATGTCAACTGTACCGGCATTTAATAGGGGATTATGCAAGTGTCTGTTTAAGTCTTCCAGTCTGATGCTTACTTCAGTCACAAATGTGGATACACATTCTCATAAAAAGGTACTATGTACTCTACTCAAGTAAATCAATAAAAGAATCGGCCAAATGCCATAAATGTAAACTTCATTTTCACTAGACCTGTAGTAGTAGGCCATTCAAGTTCATTTGTTTTTTGCCTTCGCACATTTAAAAAGATGTTAAAAAACATGTTAAATATGCAGTAATTTAAAGTATACTGTCGCAGACACATCTAGTTGAGTACCCAGATAACATAGAGCTGTCACGACTGAGGATCCAAGAAGATTTATACAGATAAAAGTACAGGAATAGTGTTGATATCAGATAGATGGCATTATTGCCTGGAACATTCCGTTCTGCTAATTTAAAGGCTTTACTTTGACTTTCATTTCTGTCAGAAAGGGATCAAAAATCTGTCAGTTTTGGATAACTAACTAAATTAATTGGAAAAACAACAGATAAGCTGTTGTTTTTAATCACATTCTCATGACATTTCATCATACAGGCATTGGCTGAATTTACTTAGAGTGAGGATTAGTGCACAGCATTCAGAATGGGCAGTGGTCGGATTCATTCAGAGTGTGCATTGCTTGGATTAACTGAGGGGAGATAGTTTATGGCTTAGATTTGATGGAGTTATTTTTTGTATATACAGTTTTGTTTCATGAAAAGAAAATTCTTCAGCATTTTATTTAGGAAGAGGACCGGGTATTTTGGATTTGACAATGGTCACCTTGACTGCAGCCCAAAATTATGAAATGACTATTCAAATAGTTCATGAAGTTTAAAAATATTATGGTAAATTATGGTAAACTTTCAATAATCAAATTAACTTCTCTCTAACTTTCATTCTCAGAAACATGAGATGCCTGAACTTATGCAATAAAAGTTCAGACATCTCAAATAAAATCAGAGTGCAATAAAAAGACAGCACCTTATGTTTTGGTTAGTGTTTCTTATCTATTCAGTCCAAAGAAAGAAGCATAAAAACAGCACTGTAGTCGGCTTAAGTCTACAACGCACTGAAGGAAATGCTCTGAAGTGCCCTACCAGAGGGTCTCTGGCCCCTGGCAGCAGATGGTACAGCTATAGCAGAAAAGTCAACACTGGGTTGTTTATATGCTCACTCTCATTCATAACTTGTAGACTTTTGATCTGAAGGTTTAAGAAGGGTGTGGTCAACAGAAATAACCTGGGATTGGCAGTCTCACTGGCATGCTGGAAGGCCTGATGGTCACAGTGGAGGACAAAAACTATTGGAGCCAGCAACTCATGCATCCCCTTGAGAAAGAGAGAGAAAACAATAATTCAATAATAAAAATAAAAGGATAACAAAAAAATAAAGAAAATAAAGAAAGAAATAAGGAAAAAAGAATAAGATTCAAATAAAGAAAAAAGAACAGAAAGATTAACAAGCACAGGAGCAGTCAACAGGCTTGTGCGATAATGATTTTTCCCTTGTGATTTACCATTTCTGAATCATCTGAATCTTACCAATTAAAGATGGAATCCTCAAGAACAAATCAAAGGAAAAACTGATGCACAAAACATAAAGCAGAGTGGCACCGTTTACTGTAATTAGGTTTAAATAACAAGGGCATCAGCATGTTTCTGTTGAGCAACCAGTTACGAATGACATCTTGACATCTGAACAAACTTCTTTTCTATATTTAGTTATCCGTAAAGTGTAATAATAATAATAATAATAATAATAGTAACAAGAACAACTATTATGTTATATTGATGCATTTTACATTAATACTCCAACGAGGAAAAAAAACCTCAGATTCTAACTGGCACAAAAAGACTCAGAGGAGCTCCGAGGAACAGCAGCAGCTATTGTCTCTCACACGCATCTCCGGGAAACAGTTGGTCTTAAATAATTTCCATTTGGTGCTGATGGAGTGTGCAGTAATTAATACATCAATACCTAAAATCATCTGTAATATATGAAAACATCTGCGTACAACTTAAGTTTACTCAGACTGTAAAGGCTTGTAATGCAGCAAGAGCTACTTTGTCAGATGCCGTGTACAAATGAGAATACCTGTTTATAGAGTAACTGCTCATTTTCTCGTGCATAACAAAACAAAATGTCAGTCAGTTTCGTCCGAACATCCTCCTCTTGGAAATACCGCATCTCTGGAAACCTGCACAGCCACAGTGCCACATACACATTAACAAAATCAGATGGCTCCATTTACACTTTAACTGTGGTAAAAGAAACAAGCACAAGCAAGAAGAAGAAGAAGGAGTCCCCCAAAAATCTATATTTATTTCACATTTACCACAATTTTATCATGATACATAGCATTCCATATAAAAACACAAAACATTTTAGAGGGTTAATAAAATGGTTGTAGTTGCATTGCTGACACTGCAACCCCTGGTTCTTATCCCTACCAATAAACCTACACCTAAGATTTCACATTATTGTATACGTTAAGTAGATCATAAATATACAAACAGTTTAATTCCAAAAAGTTGAAAGATGGCATAATAGAACCCCTTAGAAGAGAATGAGAGGGTATCAAAGCAATACAGTTTTAAAAACAATGCACATAAGCTGTTTTGAATTATTTACTCTTTTCTTTTTGATACTGTATTGAAATTGTTCCACCAATCGCTTGAAATGATAAACATTAATACAGCCACAAATAAACAGATCTGAAACTTTTGCATTCAATCACTGAAGCCTTTGAAAACATGCCATCTTCATAAATGTTAAGCCACAACACCTCTATGAAAGATACGATTATGTGAACCATACATAAATGGACCATACATAGTGAGCAAGCAAGTGTGAGAGAAAGCATTTTATGAACTCACGTTCTCAGTACATCCTGCTTGATCATACTCCGCAACTCTTTATCCTGAAAGAACTTGTTCCACAAACTCTGGACAGAGGCAAAACAAGAGACGTTGCATGTAAATAAAGATAAGTAGATATACATTCTATGCCACTGTAAAAATCTTGATTATAACTCTCACTCCCTCATCCTGAGACAGAGGGTTGTTCACCACCAGGTCCTGCTGGCCTGCGGCTTTGCGTGGGTTTGTGATGTGCTAGAGAGGGAGAAATAGATGTATGTGCATGAAATACATTTGTGTTGGTCTAGAAAACTGATTTCATGCACTCATGTATGCACAAACACACGCACACACACTCACCGTCTCTTTGATCTGCTCATACTGAGCTCGGAGCTCCTTGGTCTTATTGATCCACTGGCTCTTATCCTCGGGCAGGAGATCTAAATAGAGCTAAAACACAGATACTGATAAATTCACTGTGTATGTGTTAAACACACAGTTGCATGATAACACATACAGCACTTTGTTAAAGTCAGAGACCACCCTTCATTTAATTAATTTGCAGTCAAAACCAACTTTAAGTACAAGTTATTCATTCGGGACAAAAAAAAAAAAAGCTTACACTCTTTTTGAGAGACTTGCATTTAGATTATTACCTACAAAGTATGCCCCTAAACGTTTGGTTTTTATTTTCTGCTTCCTGACAAAGTAATCCCCGAAACATATAATGACGTTGAGGTCGGGACACTGAGAAGGCCTGTGCTTTGTTCTGAGAACCCCAGCAGCTTTTTTTTTTTACCTTTTCTCCTTTCACACCAATTGTATTGAGTCGTCTTCTTACAGTGCCAATGGTCAAGAGTTGATCTGTACCTCAAACTTCAAGTACAGCTCAGCCTGACACACCACCCTTTAAGATCCATGGAAGACAAGAGTCAAGACACTTCTCTGTCCTGGCACCCATATGGTAGAATGAACTGCTGTCCAAACAACAGACTCTCTCATGGTCTTCAAAAGCTAACCCACCTCTTTGTGAACCACTTAGCAGAGCATTAATCTAAGTGTTCTTAGTGAAATGCATCATATTGCAGTTATGCTGCACTTAACTCATTATCTTCTTTCTAGATATGAGCATTGGCTAGGTGTTGCTAGGTATTACACTTATGCTGTATCTTCTTGGAAAGGGTAGTTTGGACTATTCAAAACTATTTGAACTAACTAGAATACACTCTCTGATGGAATGCAAAGCACGTTCAGTTGCTCTGGACAAGAACATCTGCCAAAAGCGTAAATGCAAATACAGCCATAAAGACGTATGCTGTATTCCAAAAACAACTGTGCAAAATCCAAACTGACATCTCTGACTTCTGACATCTCTGATTATTTCAGCCTATACAATCATAGCAGAGCAAGCACACCATATTTCAGTGTCTTTTTCTCCTTCTCTTAGTGATAGACTGCAATATGTACCTATTCATAATCATAAATCCTTTACTTTGTCTGTTGATACGGGTGTGCCACAGAGCTCGGTTTTATGCCTGCTGCTCTTTGCCACATACATGCTGCAACATGAACAAATAATACGGCATCATCGTTCAACACTCAGATCTTCAGCCCTGCCCAGACTACAGCACCATCAGCTTTATATCTGCATACATGATATTAAGTCAGCAATGAACCTTTTAAAACAGAATTGCTTTTAATCTACTCCAAAGCCCTGACATCTAGTTCATCAGTCTTGGTGTTACTATTGATAGGATTCTGGTAAAACCTTCTTCCCATGTTGGCAATCTTAAAGTTTAAGCTGACCCCACATTTACCTATGACATTCATATAAATTCTGAAGCTTTGAGAGCATTTGTTCAACACCATAATACTCCTTGTCTATAAAGCTCTGCACGGCCTGGCTTCTCATTAGTTGTCCCGTGCCTTAAGATGGGACAGTCTGGGGCTTTTTCATATTCCAAGGTTTATATTGATTGGTCGATCACTTAGTGTAGTAACTCTCAAATAATGAAATACTCTCCCCACGTTTAACGGAATGCATCCTCTAAATCCCAGTAAAAAGACATGTGTTTCCAATATGTTATCAGTTTCTGTTTGTTCTTAATTACAAAAGGAGATTACAGACATAACATTTATTGATGTACTTTCTGTTTAATGTGTTCATGTTTTTTTTATTTTAAAGCAACCTTGAGCATGGGGAAGGCACTATCTAAGTAAAAGTGATGATGATGGTGTTTTTACTTTTTCTAACGTAGTAATGCTTTTCCTTAACAAAAGCTCTTACAGGCTTCACCACTAATGGTGGTTCAGAATGGGAATTAAATGAAAGAAGGGTGGTTTCAGATTTCCACAGTATATTTTATGGTGCAGCATTGCTACATATCCCATTGCTCACCTTCCAGCACACACTGCGGAATCTGCTGCTCCGCAATCCGCCATTAATGCCTGCCTGCCTGATTCGTGCCAGATAGTTACTGTTCTGAAACAAGTCATCCCACTCTTTTCTGCAAAGCAAGAAATACACACAAAATCACATACACTGTTTAGAAATTAATGATAGACAGCTGTACAAATATGGTCTTCATCGCTATATGGTATTATATTGTACAGATAAAGACAGTATTAGTCCAACTGTATAAACTCTATAATATCTTATCCCGGCATTTTATCAAGAACCTTTTAAAATAAGGTACTACTATTTTTTGGTGCATTTTGTGAGTGTTGTAAGCTCACAAACCTGAGAGAAAAAATGTGATAGAAGAGTGAAAAAAAAGATATACAAGACATATCTGGCAAAGCACGAACATTTAAAAATGTATATAAAAGGTAACTGAATTAATTTTACAGCGAAAAATGACATTTAGTTCTGTGTGGTTAAAAATGGGGTCAAATGAACAAAATGCAGCACAGTAACACAGTGTTACATCCTCCTCTTATGGAGTAAATAAATACATAGATTATTGTTTTTAAAAAATCACCTTTATTCAAAAAGACCACAGAAATGATTCATATACAGTGGGGAAAATAAGTATTTGATACACTGCCGATTTTGCAAGTTTTTCCACCTACAAAGAATGGAGAGGTCTGTAATTTTTATCATACACTTCAACTGTGAGAGACAGAATCTAAGAAAAAAATCCAGAAAAATTACACTGATTTTTAAATAATTAATTTGCATTTTATTGCATGAAATAAGTATTTGATCACCTACCAAGCAGCAAGAATTCTGGTTCTCACAGACCTGTTAGATTTTCTTCAAGAAGCACCTCATATTCTGCACTCATTACCTGGATTAATTGCACCTCTTTGAACTCGTTACCTGTATAAAAGACACCTGTCCACACACTCAATCAATCACACTCCAACCTCTCCACCACAGTCTCAAAGAGGATCATTAGTAACACACTACGCCGTCATGGTCTAAAATCCTTTAGTGCACGCAAGGTCCCCCTGCTCACGCCAGCACATGTCCAGGCCCTGTTTCAAGTTCGCCAGTAACCATCCAGAGGAGGCATGGGAGAAGGTCATGTGGTCAGATGAGACCAAAATAGAGCTTTTTGGTATCAACTCCACTCGCTGAGGAAGAAGAAGGATGAGTACAACCCCAAGAACACAGTCACAACCGCAAAGCATGGGGGTGGAAACATCATACTTTGGGGGTGCTTTTCTGCAAAGGGGACAGGACGACTGCACGATATTGAAGGGGGGATGGATGTATCGTGAGATTTTGGCCAACAACCTCCTTTCCTCAGTAAGAGCACTGAAGATGGGTCGTGGCTGGGTCTTCCAGCATGACAATGACCCGAAACACACAGCCAGGGCAACTAAGGAGTGGCTCCGTAAGAAGCATTTCAAGGTCCTGGAGTGGCCTAGCCAGTCTCCAGACCTGAACCCAATAGAAAATCTTTGGACGGAGCTGAAACTCAATGTTGCCCAGCGACAGCCCCAAAACCTGAAAAATCTGGAGAAGATCTGTATGGAGGAGTGGGCCAAAATCCCTGCTGCAGTGTGTGCAAATGTGGTCAACAACTACAGAAAATGAAATGCAAACAAAGGTTTCTGTACCAAATATTAAGTTCTGTTTTTCTATTGTATCAAATGCTTATTTCATGCAATAAAATGCAAATTAATTATTTAAAAATCATTGTGCGATTTTCTGGATTTTTTTTTTCGATTCTGTCTCTCACAGTTGAAGTACACCTACGATACAAAATTACAGACCTCTCCATTCTTTGTAGGTGGGAAAACTTGCAAAATCGACAGTGTATCAAATACTTATTTCCCCACTGTATAATAGGTTTCTGAGAACATCAATAATATTAATATAAGGACCTGTATGACTGGAAGGTCGATTCAACAGCACTGTCTGACAGTCCTCCTAAAAAGGAAATTTACAAAGAAAGATTAGTGCAGAACAGCAGAGCATGTCACCTGATTAATGTTCTGACCCTTTATCGTAAACCTCTATCTTTTCAGCCTCTTGCTGTCAGAAACCAGTTTGAATTTGGGGGTGAAAGAGAGAATGTGACAGACAGGTCTTCTAACATACTCCAGTGATGATGATAATAGCTATAGGTAGGGGCCTAACACTCCATCTAGTCATGACACAAATACACACCACACATCTCTTTTTTAGCTTCTTTCATTTTATCTCGCATTTTCAAATCTCTTGTGGGACTATCCAGCCCAAAACCATGAGCATTAATACAGAGCCCCGACTCTTCTGAGAAGGCTTTCGACAAGATTCTGGACTGTGACAAGACAGGTCTTCGCCAAACTGCTGTCACAAGTTTGAAGCATATAATTGTCTTAAAATACTTTGTATGCTAGCATTAGCACTACCTTACTAGCAATGCTAGCATTACTACATAACCTTACTGTTAGCACTATGATTTCCAGTAGGTATAATTCTCCTGGTATCCACAAGACAGAAATGGTTGAGCGGCTGTGAGGTTTATTCAGAGCTTGGACAGCTAGCCTCAGGCTTTAGCTTATTTAGCGCACATACGAAAACCATTTTGATCTGGCAAGCTATTATTTGTATCCAGTAATGTTTAGAGGTGTAACAATGCATCTCAACATTGTGATAACTAAAAATGTGAACGTGTGCAACTTGGAGAATGCTGATTCTATCTAGTAGTGCTTTTAAGACGATGTTGGGCACTGTGCTTATCTTAGGCTTATGCGCAGCTACACAGCCTTGTAAATTCATTTCATGACGCTCCTGACAAACAGTTCTTGTACTGATGTTACTTCTAGAGGCAATTTGGAACTCTGTAGTGAGTGATGCAACACAGGATAGCCGATTTCCATGCACTACATGATTCAGCACTCATTGGCCTAGTTCTGTTTATGTGGTCCTCTATTTTGTGTCGCTCCTAGACACTTCCATTTCAGAGAGCTGATCTGGCAGGGCATAAATTTCACAAACAAGTGATTAAAACATTGTTTTCTCTGGTCTCCTGTGACAGAGTGTTTAAACAGTCTGAACAGCAGATGATCAACAGGGAAAAAGGGGTCTCTTACATGCTTTTGATAACATTTTTACTTCTCATTTTAAAAGTGGTTACTGCAAACACGTGCAAACAATAGTTAGATCTTAGAGTCCCTGCTGTTCTTCTTACTGATGAACACTAAAGCATGCCATTGAAGGCTATCACTGGAAATTTGGTATAGCAGGCAGATGTTTCTTCAAAGTCACATTCATGTGTAAGTTTACATATTAAAAACATGAAGTGTTTGTCTATGTTTTAGCAGAAACCTTCCATGATTTAGTTTTAGATGCTTTTAAGAAATCATGAAATCTTATATTCTTATAATTTCACAACATTTAATATTTAATATTACTTAGCTAGCTTTGTTAGTGATGTTTCCCAAAATGGTATTACCACCTTAGAAGCATTGTCAGCATTAAAATGTTAATTCAAACGTATAACAAAATCCGTAATTTCAGTTTCAATCAAAAATGATCCATATAAAATATAAAGAGAGCAAAATTAGACCTGTTTAATAAGATTTATTGTAGTGCAGTATGTGAAATGCTGAATAAAATAATTGCATGCATTTAAAGATGTGGCACTACTGTGTTTTTTCCCTGTTGCTAAATAAACTTATCAAACCTCAAGAAAGAGTAAAAGGCAAAATAAAAATGTCTTCAAGTACTGGTATATATTCTTAGCATACTGCTCACCTCTACAATATATAACTTGTTTGGTTTAAATATATTCTGCCAATACTCCACTGCTTTTACACACAAACTTAAGATGACTAAAATCTGAGATTAAGTTCACCTTACAGGCCTTACTGCTCAGTTCTGTTTTGATCAGACCTGATCTTCCTGGACTGATTGTTCACATTCCTATACATGACACATTTGTCTTGAACGTGAATAAACTTGTGTCCTGAAATGACCTGCATATGCACATTCAAATCAATAATGTCACGTGAATGATCCACTTGTGGCATGAGCAGCCACAAGAAATTAACTTGCAGCACGAGCTTTCATCACAAAGATTATTAGCACTAAACAGCTCTCAGCTGTTCATGATTAGGGGAGAATGGCAGTAAAAATACCAGATACATAAAGGTTTCTGCAGCATTTACTTACAAAGACCTCAAGTTAGCCACTACTGACACACTGCCAAAATAGGCAAAAAATAAAAAAGAGAAAAACAGATTTGAACGCCATCATTAAAATCAACCTGAAATTAAAATAAACCGTTTTTTTACCCTGTTATTTCATGTCCCTGGCCATTTGCCCTGAAGCACCAACATTTCAGGGGAAAAAATTGATTCAGCAGATAAGAAATAGAATCAGCATTCTCCAAGTTGCACACGTTCACATTTTTAGTTATCACAATGTTGAGATGCATTGTTACACCTCTAAACATTACTGGATACAAATAATAGCTTGCCAGATCAAAATGGTTTTCGTATGTGCGCTAAATAAGCTAAAGCCTGAGGCTAGCTGTCCAAGCTCTGAATAAACCTCACAGCCGCTCAACCATTTCTGCTAAAAACAGCATTCTGCCGTTCTGCTAAAAACAGCAGCACTGTCTATCACTATATGGTCTATTGCATTTCAAGAGGGACATCAACAGTTTTAGTGTTGAAATTCATGACCATGTTGCAAACGCCTTAGATTTCAGCAAATTAAGACATACAATTTATGTAAGCAAGCAAACACATGGTATTATGTGTCTAAACATGACTTCCAGTGATCAGAAGTCAAACACATGGTATCAAAGCACCACAGGAAGCACTGTCCTGGTTAGAGATGCATCATATATTGTTAGCCTTCTGCTTGTGTATTTATCCCAGCAGCAGAAGCTGCAGTGCCAGTAAGCATGACGCTTAACAGCCTTTAGATCTGAAGACCTGGCTTGAGAAAAGCACTGTCTATTTGTGTAGTTTTATGCTATGATCTTCCAAATGTGCTAGTTTGGAGCACTCTCAAATATTTGGACTACACAGAACCTAACAATTTCAATTAGATTTGCCAAACACTATTGCAGTGCCATAGCTTATGAGCGTGCAATAAAATTTGTTTTGAAAAAAAGAACACAAAAGAAGAATGTTTGCCAGCTCCCTAGCATATTCCATAGGGAATTCAGTCAACCAAAAAGCATCTCTATTTATCACTTAAATGCAAAAGATGAAGATCATGTTGATTACTAAATGAATAAAAATTTTAAACAAATGTACTATATCCTGGCGGCTCAAATTAGGAGAGATGCATGTACAAGATGCATGTATGATGCATATGTGAGACAAAAGACTAGGAGAAATTACATAAAGCTAAGTTTGGCTTCTCATTCATTTTACGTTAGATGCGACAGCAGTTACATTCAAGCACCTGCAAAGGTACCAGGAAAACAAAATTCAAACAAACAGCTGCTGAACAAGAATTGAACTTCAGCTTTGTAGAAATTCAGACATGACTTAACTTGGCACTATTACAGTCCCGCAGGATGAGTGTTAGAAAGCAATAGTGACATAGCTTTATCCAAATATGTCTCAGCTTCAGTTTTACTATTTTGCACAATAAATAAATTTCTGATTAATTTTGGTTATTACTAATGCTCTGTATCACACATATCACAACTGTCAACTGTGATCATACAACAACTGTAATCATACCATGATTTGCATTTTTGGCCATACCACTGCCCACCACTGGTACAAAAGGACACAATGGAAACACAGAAGTGTTGTGCAAACAGTGGCAATGCAGGGTTGAAAAAGAGAAGATACACAAATAAACAAACAATAGATATTTATAGAAATATGTTGGCACGCAACCATTGTGGTGAGGTGGTGTTTCAGTAGTCATTGCACCTAGGAATCAGCCAAAACAACAATTACCTGTTTTTTTGGTTCCAAAACATTTTTGTCAAGTAATAGCAGTTAGGTGGTATTTGAATGCAACTGCTACACTTTTACCCAACTGTATCAGCATAATCGTACATGACTTATGGTAAATAGTCAATCAAGTCTTACTTGCAGTGCTTAAAATGTGATTAATGTTGGGCAGTTGAATTTTCATTTACTTATTCAAAATGTAATTTAAGAGCAAATACTGTTCACATGGTTATTTACAGTATAGCTAACATAAAGTACAGTACAAAGAATAAAAAATAATAATATTAATTATTATTATAATTATTATATATATATATATATATATATATATATATACACACACACACACACACACACACACCATGATATATATATATATATATAAAGCCATATACATTTATGATGAGTGCATACCTAATAATCCCCTACACTGGAATGTTACTGACTATAAAAAAAAACAGCATTCTTGTTCCAAAGGCATTAAAAGGCCAAATGAAAAGTATATCTGATTAAAGAAGTCACTCCAACAAAAAAAAAACACTAACATAACACCAAACATAACATAACAAAAAAATAAATAAATGAATAAAAATAAAAAGATAAAAAACTCCGCTTAGTGGTCTTGCTTCCTTACCTCCATTCACACGTTTATTTTGCTGCTTTTCAAATGGAACAATATTTTTACTTACGTGCTTTGTTTCGGTTATAGTTATGTAAAGGGTCGTAGCCGGTCTCCTGCTCTTCTGGCTGCAGCGGATGTCTTGTCTCAAAATTTGGATGCTGCATGACCTGCCAAAACCATAGAAAAGGAACTGTAGCACCACAGGCAGCACACAGCAACACCAAGGAAGAATCAAAACAGACAACACGCTAAAAAGAACAGGGATCTGTGAGGCCAACAAAGAACTGAATGACTAAATGAACCACAAACTGGAAGTTTAGTTGGCTAATTCTAACATGTAAATATTAGAAGGGTATGCAAAAATTTATTATCACTTAATAAATGGCTGAGGGATTATACTGGTACTTACGATTAGACTACAGTGGATGTTCACATAGGTCTGACCACAGTGGAGATCACAATCCCGTGACAGTAAGTCTGAAGATAAATAAGAGGTTTAAATGATGGTCCATCTGAAAAACCCTCGGAAAAGTATTGTAAAGGGGGATGGCCAAAGACAACTTTATCACAACAAAATTACTGTGTATACTTTGTCTATGACAAACTAACATAAGTAAATTAAAATATAGTCGCAAGTGGCAATTTGCAGGGTCCAAGCTGGTTTACGCCAAACATGTCCTCTGTTCTGGTGTCCAAAATAATAATTTTAGACTCATCGGTCCAAGGAACATTATTCCAGAAGTCCTGGTCTTTGTCTATGTTCTCTCTAGAAAACTTCATTCTGGCCTTCATGTTTCTCTTAGAGAGCAAAGGTTTCCTCCTTGCACACCTCCCATGCAAGTTAAACTTTACATCAACAGGAGCAAGAGCCTTGAATGTCCTCCACTTGTACACTGTTTTCCGGACAGTGGAATGGCTGATTGCAAATTCTTTTGAGATCTTTTTAAATCCCTTACCAGACTCATAAGCTGCTACAATCTTCTTGCTGAAGGCCTCAGACAGTTCTTTTGACCTCAGCATGGTGTTCACTCTCACTTTAACAGTCAGGAGACTTTAGCCATTTTAAGTGGGAATAAATGTGGGGGTGTCCTAATTTATTCAACACCTGAAATTGCACCTTTTTTTAGAATTACTTTTTACAGAAAATATTAAAAGGTTACAATGGTTGATTAACAGATAAAGACCCTAATGAGCACAAATGTCAACTTTATGTTGATAATTATTTACCTAGAGACTCTAAAGAGTAATTCTAGACAAGTGCAGTTTGCAAACAGTTAAAGATGGCACATACATACATATATATACATATATATATATATATATATATATATATATATATATATATATATATATATATATATATATACACACACACACACACACACATA
>CM067475.1:17777405-17882228 GCA_034552555.1 Semaprochilodus insignis
ATATATATATATATATATATATATATATACATAGATACACACACACCGACTCAACAGAACATACTTTCTTTCACCACATCTTTGGCAAAGTACAAACAGAATTGCTTTGCAGCCACTACACCCAGTGGTATTGAGGTTTAAACGAGTTAGATGACCGCAACCTGCAACTAACATTTCTCAACCCTCAATCTGTTATGTGCGTATTAGATGACTCAGTAGTGTAACTGCAACTATCCATTCTTTCATACTAAGAGAAAGCAAATAAAGCCAGGACAACTTTGCTAGTTCCGTTCAGTAGCTAGCTGCGTTTATGCAAGCACTGATCACTTTCCTTCTCCTTCCCCTGACCGGAACTCCATTCATGTAGCGGTGAATTCAAAGCATGTTGACAGATTAATAAATACGCAAAACATGGATTAACAGATTCATTTTAAAAAATTAAAACACCTATTTTTTAAAAATGGTACAAAACATAGTTCGGTGTGTATTCTTGTATCGAGACACTGGCAACCTGTGTGTTGGAAATGTTGACCACTAACATGCAACATGTTTGTGTGTTGATTCTAGTGAAGCATTCAAATTAATCCATGACTCTGTCACCTTGAATGACACCAACCCCATAATTAGGTTTCCAGATTGTGGCCCAGGTGGTGAAACAGAAAAAGAATATATATTTAAAGAACATGCTCAAATCATGTGTTGGGGGGGGGGTGTTGGGGATAGCTTCAAGTTACTCAGGGCACACAATATTCAAATTCAATCCAAAGAAAATGGAGGCTGAGGACAGGCAATCTATCAACTTTGAGTCGTGCCCAGGTTCTACAGAGAAAAACGAAAAATCACGATTAGTAATGTAGTCAACAACAGTGCAACAGCCCTGTCTCTGACAGCAAGACAGCACAGACACATTAGCACGCTCATCACCAGTCACAAGGCTATTAGGATTCCTAGCACTCACAGACTCTGTGTAAATTCTGCTTTTTGTGTGTATGAATAATAAAAACACACCCTAACCTAACAAAGAAGAATTTTGCAAGAGAAACAGAAGCACTACAGGTAACACTTTAAGAGAAGTTTCACTTTACATAGCTGTGGCTTTATAAAGAAAAAAGGAACAATGCCTAGTTATGATGTGCCCAATGATGTGTGGTGTTTGGCACGCCACCACTGTGGTGCTTGCAGTGATTGTTGCAGCTTTACGCATGCTCAGTGGGCTGCAAGAATGCTTCCTTCTTTATCTGGGATAACCGTGGAACTTAACAGGTCTCTGCTGAGGACAATACTTATTAACAGGACAGTTGGTAAATTCTCCTTGCATGACTTCTACTACCCTATTCTTACTATATGCCATAGGTGCACAAAAACAGTGCGTACACTACAGACTGTAAACGTCAAGCTCCAATTTTAGAAGTTGAAGAGCAAAAATTATTTGTTGTAAGGATGTAACAGTGTACTCATCCCACCACTTGATTGGACCAAATTCACAATTGGTTCACAAGTATTCACAATTTGGTTATTCTAATGTATAAGAGTACATAATATAATATACTACAATATTTTAAATTCAACCTCAATGGAGAAAATGAGGATTATAATCGTGTTTGATCACACAATATCACCGCTAGATCTGGGAAGAAGGAGGAGGGCTGGGGCAAGTTGTTAATTAAAACTGTATTTTTGTAATAAAACTACTTTATTTATTTATTTGCTGAGTTCATTGCTGTCCAGTCTACACAGTACGCATAGACACATTTCGCATTGCAAGATCACAGCACAATACATTTTATAGCTGGCTTTACACTGTGAAACTTTCATGTACCTTTAATTGTTTGAAGACTACATGAAACTCATTTGCCTTCGAGTTTCTTAAGGTATATAACAGAGCACATAACACCTGCTCTGTGGTGGTCCTGCGAGGGTCCTGACCACTGGAGACCAGGCTGAAACGAGATTAACAACGTATGCAGATAAACAGATGGACTACAGTCTGTAGTTGTAGAACTACTAACTACTAAGTGTACGGTAAATGAAGCTGACAAAATGGACAAGGAGTGAAGACAGAAGGAGATAGACATGTTCAAAATATATGATATGGCAGTGTATAATATGCAAACGACACCCAGGGAATGACATTATAGCAGGGACAGTACTGTGTATCAAAACATGAGCTGCTATTTGAGCAATTGAGAAACTGTGCCTTATTCTGCCTGCATTCCTAGAAAACTTTACTTTTGTGTTGCAATTATCATTTATTTGATACTTATGTCCACTGCATTGTATAAAATAATATTTATACTTAATGGTGTAGGCACTGCTTAAATTTGTGTGTATTACCATTGCTTCATTGCAACATTTTGCAAACAGTTTGGATTTTGGTATATTCTACTATATATTGTATTTTGGGTTAGAAAAGTTAATGTTATTTGATAACCGTTGTGCATCTGGATCCACTCCCACTCGCAGTCAACCATGACTGTGGGAATGTGCAAAAAGAGGTGGAAGCAGAGTGAGAGATTTAAGTCTAAGGCCGCACTAACTTCCTCTTAGAGCAGCTTTAACCTGTCAAACATTACTGTTTTTTACAAAAGCCAACAGGACAAATTTCAGTTCTTATATACTTCACTCACTGTACTTGTTCTGTACCCAACAGGAAGTGTGAGTATTTCTCATTCTACATGAAAAAGGAACTGAGAGCTAAAACTGAAGAACATTCTACAAAGAAACTTGACTTGCCAGAAGGCAATCAGGGAAACATGTAAATGTCGCACTTATTTTAAATAGGTCTGTAATTAACTAGGTAAGCAGAGTTTGTTTAAAAGGCTAAACGATAAATAAAACTTGACTTGAAATTCACTGAAAAATGACATGTGCAGCCTTTCAAAGCTTCCAAAATACTTTACTGGAAAACGCTAAACTAGAAACTATAATAAAAAGGATAAAACTATTTTAAAAGACAAAAAAAAAAAAAACACATTAAAACTGCAGCAATACAAAAACTAGCAAACTCTTGACCAAAATTGAAACTCAAGATCAGGATAGATTCTGCCGAAATCTGAAATTCAGTTGCACCCATATTGATACCATGATGCGCACAAGCAGATGGAAATTAACGACACACCAGTGGTGCAGGCTGACAAGCAGCAGAAAAAAAATGCTCATGGCAAAATTTGTAATTCTGGTATTTCTTGGAAAAGCAGCAGTGTTGAGTGACATACCGTCTGGAATTCTTCCCATCCTGTTGGTTCACAGACAACAGGAGACTCTTACCTCAATGACTTCTATCAGTCAGGCTTCTTTTAGAAATCACTCATTTGCTGCTGCAGAGTCAGTTACAGTCTGAGCTAATGTTAGTCCAGACTGTTATCGATGGAGCAATTATTAGAAAGCCATATGGAAGGAGCCGCTGCTCTCTCTGGGTTGGTTCAGCCTTTAGTAAAGCAGCCTGTCAGCCAGGCCTGTGTGGTGCACCTTTGTTGGTCAACAGCAGCTTTAATACAGAAATCTGCAGCTCAACCACAACTACTGACAGTATGAATGAACATTCAGGCTACTAAACTCCAGCAGAATCTGACATTTGCATTTAAGCATAAACAAATGTGTTAAAAGTACTTTTAATTGAATAGTAAAATATTTCTTAAACCCTTTTTAAAATGTGTTGCTGGTACCGTTAGTATAGTTGTCGTTTTAAGCACTCTTTTTATTACTAGCAGCAAAAGTAGTATTGTGGTTTGTGGTGACATGAGAAATTGCAATTTCAAAAACATTGACTAAGATGCACTTAAACAAGTACATAAGTTGTTACAATCATGAAAATACTTTACAAAGCTGGATAAAATACTGGATTTTTTTATTATTTATATTGGCATCTTTTTCCTGCATTTCTCTACTACATGGCTAGTGGGCTACAACTGCATATCTTGGAAAAAATATGACAAAAAATGAATTCACATGTACAGTGTACTCAGTGTATTTCTAAACATAATTTTGTGTGATGATACTTTTCTATACAGAAACATGTTTAATGACACCACGTCTGCATAACAATGCTGTAAGGGTGTAACAATCCATCATAAAAGCATGATGCAAAACTGTGACAATATGCATTGTGGAGGTGTGACAATGCATTGTTAAGAACGTAAATATTTACGAATGTTTTATCTAATGAAATAGTGTTTTAAGGGATCAGCAGCACTCAGCACCTCGCTCCAGTGCTCCTGCTGCCTCCGAGCTTCAACATCAATAGAAAGTTGTGCAACAACACAAATATGGTCATTATTTTCCTTCATTCAAAATTTGTTTACATATCAAAAGAACGCCAAATCATAGTCTGAGTGTATCATTACACCCCTACAACACTGGTAACTTGGCAGACACTGAGCCTGAAAACACAGACAAGACAAGACATCAATAGGCACATTTAAAACATGCATTATTTTACCAACCAATATGCAAATATGCAAAATGTCAAGTAATCACAACTGGTTCAGTTATAAGGTAAATTTAACATTTTTTAATGGAGTTTCAGCAATGAATCAGAGCAGCATTACAGCCCTACATCCACCAGCTGTTAAACTGCGAGTACAACACTACAAGCAACGCACAGCACGAAAGTGAGGAGGGCTTCTGGTTGTAGCAGGCTAAACCTTCTTAAATACACTCACATGCCTTCACTTCATCAGCCAATTACAGAGCAGAGCACCCACACCAATCATATGACCCCTAGACATTCTCAAAGCTGGTAGCAGGTCTCTGAGAGCCAAGATTACAGTCATGCCACACAGACAGCAAAATGCACAGCATGCTAATTAACACAACTTGGAATGTATTAAGAGAAGCCATGTTGCTGCTTCCTTGAACAAAAAAAGGGTTTTTTTGTCAGAACTGAGAATAAATCTGGTGAATAAAACAATAAACTGCCTAAGCAAAACCATTTACCAGCATTAATCCTCACAGCCGCTCTTCACCCATCACACAAAAAACAGAGTCCAGTGAAACTAAGCTTTGGCTGAAAGCACATTCAGAGAGGGAGGCCTACTGCCAAGCCTTGCCATTTCCAAATTCCCAAGAGACTCAGTGAATGAGAAGACTCAAAGAAGTCCTGCAGGGTGAGGAAATAATAATCCTGGCACACAGACAGCGAAGGATATCACTGTAAGTCCAATAGTACAATATTACTTGAGCTAGGACACGACTGCTCAGTGACTTTTACAGACTTGTGGAATATGAAGTATTGAAAACATGCGATGAGATTTATTACTTATGGCTGCAAATTATGGCTCCCTAAGAGAGTGTTCTGATGAAAAAGAAGAAACAGCACACTCTTCACATGGACCAGGATAACGGATTTGACTAACAAGTAGATAAACATAAAAACACAATCCATGAGAACAATTTAGGCTGATTTTACACACAGTCCATTAAAGTCTTCACAACAGTTGTTGTGGGTTTTGTAACACTATGTTTTTAACATGTGAGTGCTTGTTTATTGGTCATAAATTTGCAGGGATTTGTACATTCTGTTACTGTCAGATTTGCTACCATGTGAGGTCACCACGAGTTGACCAGTTTTTCCCCCCCCAGGGCCAACACTGATACTAATTATTACTGATCAAGAACACTGATACTCGTTTACCACAAAGGTAATGTGTGTAGTATGAAAATTTAGAGTATGCGACTCTTACAACTTACATTAAACAAATATTAGAACACCACAAAAAATACATTTGTTTACTTTTGACATTTAATAATAAATTGAAGTTTGTTAGAAAAAAGTGTAAATCCAAAAATGTATATAAATAGATTTACACAATGTTTATGCAAAACAGATGATTCCTGACACTGCTCAGTATAGAGGAGTAAGCAAGAAAGCCTAGATACATAAAAATGTATGAAGTGGTCAGAAAAACTCCTGCAAAAATCAGACCCTCGGACTTTTAAATTATTATTTCAGGCTTTACAGGGTGAGGTAAAGAAGCATGCACGCACCATATTGTTTTTTTCACCTGACTTAGTAATGTTTCTCCTTTCAGTTTTGACAGAACGCTGATCACCTGCACTGATCACCTGCACATGACACCATTAGTCTTGTTTAACTAGATTTAGGGCACTGCAGAATGTAAATCCATTGTGGATTATAGTTTTTAAATGTGGCACTACTGGAACTTTTAAATCAAACCTTGATAATAATCAATGAGATGCATGTTGCGTACCATCTAAAATATTATGCCAGGCAACATGACATTATATTTTTGCCATAATGCCACCTTCTTCTTTTCACCGGAAAATCATGAGAAAAAAACAAACAGAGAATTAGAAAATCCAGAACTCTGCAGACCCTGCAGGGGGAAACTAAACTGGCAGCTACAGTAATAAAGCGTACATTTGGCCATGTGCACAGGAGAGAATCACTATGAAGTATTTCAAAAGCTGATTTGATAAACTAATCCGATATGATTAGGGCTTATGAGGAAAAATGGATGTTAAGTCTTATTAGTCCACAGACAGCCTTATTACACATTAAAACAGAGAAATTCTTTTAGTAGTTTTTAAGTACTGCATTCAAATTACTGCAACACACTATCCATTTTCCATTTTGATCCTGGGGGAGGAGAGAAAGAGAGAGAGAGACAATCCTGGAAGCTAGTCTTGTGATGGTGAAGCTACAAGCTAGTATTGTTTCCATGTTCTGACTTGACACCCGGGGGTCATGAACAAATGATACAAAAAAAAGCTCAATGTCATACCACACCATGAAAGAAGCTAATATGGCCCAATGCACAGCAAATAACACCACCCTTTTATGAAAGCGCCATCAACGCATGGTAAGAAGTGGCAGCAGTAAGTCCACCAGGCAAACTGCTAAAATAACAACAAGCTAGTCAAAACTTTCCCTGACTGCTGGTTCTACCAAGCTTAAGATTATAAATGCAAATATTACAGGGAATGGGAGGTGAACATCTCAAAGATACTTTCATGCATAAAAAAAGTAGCTCAGATCTAAAAATCAAACAGTCTTTACCATCTGACGCTGAATCCGGCCTTCATAAATAAAGGCCATGACAGTAGATCGTTGATGTTATTGTCATTCTTGTGTGCCACAGACACAATGCATTAGGATGACGTTTAATAGTTGTAAATAGGGAGGCACAGACACGGGAACTGTCATACGTAACTTTCATGTACATATTTGCCGGTGCCGATAAATAAGCGTTGATTTAAGCATTATTCAAAATATTTAAATGTATTAAAATCTGACGGCAACATTTTTTAAGCAATTACATGCCAATACCGATATGACTCTGCTATCATCGTGCATTAAGAAATCATGATGTCATAATTATTGTGATAAATTTAATTAGAACACAGCGTCAGTACTTAAACAACACTAAAACAACTGCACGAAATATAACTTTAACTGCATTTAAAGTGTCGTGCTATGCATCGTGTATCAAAATATTTATGCAAAATGTTTAAAAATGTCAAGGCGTACGTAACATCTCCCTCAAAACACAACAATGACAACTGCTATTTTATATAAAGTAACGTTTGTAAGATGAATTCAGCTCGCCAAAACAACAATCGCTATAAACTAACACTTTAACACACAAGTGTATCACTGACACGGTACAATCACCAGCCGTTCGTTCGGGCACTGCTCACTGCTGCTAACGCTAAACATTGAACTTTAAAAACGAGGACCAACAAACACAAAAGCTGATCATGCAAATAACAAACTTGGGTTTCTAGCTGTAAGTGTCAGGAATGATGGTTATTATTAAGTCCTAAAAACCGAGCAGATGAATCATTAGCAGGGCAGCTCGCCGCTCTCTCTCGGAGACACTGCAGGCCTTGCTAGCCAACCAAGTTCACATTTCCGTTCACCGCGGTTCTTACACACAGGACACTTACACACGTTAATTTCCTCGCTGCCAAGCACACCTGATGGTGCATGATCACACGAGAGTGACTTCGGTGAGTTTTATTTTACCGTAAACAATGTAAACACACTCACCTCCTTCTGTCCATTCTGCACTCATAACATATAAACACTCGCGCGAGACTAGGCGGAAGTGTCGCGCGGCAGCTGCTCCTCACGTGACGTGATTCCAAAGCCCACGCGAGAGCGACCAAAATAAACAAAATCAAAGTCCCCATATGGACTGTAAAAATCCTATTTTAAACTCATTTTATTAAAAGCTACAAAAAATACCAGATAAATACGTTATTTATTAATCACCATTAATGATCCTTTAAAAAAGGTGACGGGGGTGGGGGGCCTAACAAAGTATCAAAAAAAAAAAATAGATGGACTACAGTCTGTAAAGATAAGGAGTGTAGATACATTGAGGTGGTTATAATGTTATATGTACACACTATACATATTTGCATATACATATATATATATACACACACACACACACACACACACTTGTCAAACATATTAGCTCATCTGCCTTCTTCACATGCATATGAACTTAAGTGACATCACATTCTTAATCCATAGGGTTTCATATGATGTCGGTCCACCCTTTGTAGGTATAACAGCTTCAACTCTTCTGAGAAGGCTTTCCGAAAGGTTTAAGAGTGTGTTTATGGGAATTTTTGACCATTCTTCCAGAAACGCATTTGTGAGGTCAGACGCTGATGTCGGACGAGAAGACCTGGCTCACAGTCTCCACTCTAATTCATCCCAAAGGTGTTCTATCAGATTGAGTTCAGGACAGTGCAGGCCAGTCAAGTTCTTCCACACCAAACTAGCTCATCCATGTCTTTATGACCTTGCTTTGGGCACTGGTGCACAGTCATGTTGGAACAGGAAGGGGCCATCCCCAAACTGTTCCACAAAGCTGGGAGCATGAAATTGTCCAAAATCTCTTGGTAAACTGAAGCATTAAGAGTTCCTTTCACTGGAACAACGGGGGCGAGCCCAACTCCTAAAAGACAACCCCACATCATAATCCCCCCTGCACCAATCTTTACACATGGCACAGTGTAGTCGGACAAGAACCGTTCTCCTGGCAAAACCAGACTCGTCCATTTGATTGCCAGATGAAGAAACGTGATTCATCCACTGCTCTAGAGTTCAGTGGCGGCGTGCTTTACACCACTGCATTTGATGCTTTGCATTGCACTTGGTGGTGTAAGGCTTGGATGCAGCTGCTCGGCCATGGAAACCCTTTCCATGAAGCTCTTTATGCGCTGTTCTTGAGCTGATCTGAAGGCCACATGAAGTTCCACTTTGTACCACTAACAGTTTTAATACCACTGACAGTTGTGCTGTGGAATATTTAGTAGCGAGGAAATTTCACAACTGGACTTGTTGCACAGGTGGCACCTTAACATGGTGCAACGGTGGAGTTCACTGAGCTCTTGAGAGCAATGCATTCTTTCACAAATGTTTGTAGTAGCAGTCTGCATGCCTAGGTGCTTGCCTTTATACAACTGTGGCCATGGAAGTGATTGGAACACCTGACTGAATTGAACGATTTGAACTGGTGAGTGAATACTTTAGGCAACATAGTAACTTTATTGTCATTATACCAATGCAGGGTTGTACAGTATAACGAAACACAGTCAGGCTCCTTCTCCAGTGCAGTTATTACGAATACCCACCTGCCTGTTAGGTAGACCTAATTCTTTACATATGTGCTAGTGCTGAACTCGCACATAGATAGCCAGGAAAATATGCAGGTCATCATCAAGCCATTCCACTACGCTTTCCACAGTGATGGAGGCACCACTACCCAACTAGACAGCCCTACAGTCCAGCACCAAACAGTCCTCCAAGAACATGTATACAGCTTTAATACATACATCTTTTCAGTCCCAACTATCTTCACGTTTTAAGTTTCTCTTACTGTGTGTCCAGAGTTCTCCCAAGGGCAGTTGTTGTGCTGGTCTGTGGGGCTGGATAGTGGACACCTTGAGACAATGGGCAACCTCAACAGAAGACCCCATTGGATTCCATTACACAGTTCTGAATTCTGACTTTAAATCATTTCAATAGAATGGTCTATTCATAATATTTGAATGAGGAAATAAGAAAATCTTTAGTTTTCAGGTAGGACTGACCATGGCATCAGAATCATATCAATTTCATCAAATATTTTCTTAAAAAAACATTATCAACATTGCACAGATGTTTAAATTTGACCAGTGTTACAAACCAAAATGATACTCAGCTGCCTCTCTAAAGCATAAATGTGTGACACAGCAACTTCAGATAAAGTCTCATTTCCCCTATCAGGTGGTGTTCAGTGATCAGCAGATTTCTTTGTGAATGGTGCAAATGGAGCAAACAGAACCCTCAATGAACTGATTCACCTAATCTGGTTGCCTCACCTTAAGTCATGGTATGGTGTGGTGTATTGGGTACCCAAATTGGTATTCTTCATTAACGCAACATTAATTGCAGACTGTTACGCAAGATTGTTAGATAAAATAAGTGTTTCCTTCATTGTTGTCAGAGTATGGAACATTTTATGAACTCTTCCAACAAGATGGCACCCCACCTCATTTATTAACACATTGTCAGAGGGCATCTTTATGTACAGTTTCCCCAAAAGTGGATTGGTTGTAGAGGGCCAATCAAGTGGCCGCTACGTTCTCCTGATTTAACCCCTTTGATTCCATGTGGAGATATGGAATATTGTTCATTGTTGATGCCTATGCTAGTATTCAGTCAGATGTTTTGGTTAAAGTTCATCAGGAATGGGAGAAAAGAATAGCCTTAACACTTGCACATGGTGGACAGCATATCAAACACATTCTGTAGCCCTTATGATAAATTTTCTGGTTGTACATAAAATCTTTTAATATAAGAACAGATAAAGTTATCTTGACACCACCGGTTTTCTGGTGAAATTCTCTACCAGCTTCTCAGACACCTACCTTCCCAATTGTAAAAAAAATTTAATTGAATCCAAGGTGGCGCATTCAATATGGCCACCATGTTGGTGATATGGCCTAACAGGTTTAACTTTTTGCCCATAGCTTGTGTCTAAAACTGTCAAACCATTTTCATTTTATATGGGTGTTTGCTCACTTTTAGACACCCTGTACAGACAAATCCATTTTCTGCAATTTTCCAGATTGACTGATCATGCCTTAAACACATCTGAACATCTCAAACACGCTAAGAAAGCAAACAATTGTGTAAATTAACTTTTGACCATGCACACCTGTTAATTGAAAACCATTCCAGGTGACTGCCTCGTGAAGCTGACTGAGAGAATGACAAGAGTGTGCAAAGCTGAAAAAAGGATAAGACATACTCTGGTTTGTGTAACACTTTTTTGTAACTCCATATGTGTTCTTTCATAGTTTTGATATAATTAATGTTACAATAATAAACATAAAAAACATCCAAACTTTTGACTGGTACTGTATATTTCCATATTTATTTTTATGTTAAGTTTTTAAAAGTCACTTCCAAAATTGGTTTGTAATGTATTGGACTTTTTTTTAACTAACAGTCTGAATGACCTGTTTACTTAATTGCAGAAAAAGTTTTGGTATAGACAATTATTTATGATACTTTGATGATATTTGATTTGTTCAAAATACTTTCCTTAAACGTCTACATAATGATAACACTTTTTTGAAAATGGCTGGTGTCTCTGGTACTTTAGATGTGATACCAACGTGGTAACAGTAGGGGGCAGTTATGCTATGTAAATACTCTGTTGAGGGTGGTCCCTAACTGCACAAAGTCGCTTTGAGGTCTGTTAAACGGCTTTATAATACCAACCCAGTAAATATGAAGAAAAATTCAGTGTTTTACTGAAACCTACAATGTTAATGCCTACTGTGTTGTACTGATATTATGTAATAATACATATACTTTTTTAAGCACTGCTGGACACAAATAACTCTGTAGATGTTAATACTGTTAATGTTATCGGAACACTGTAGGTGGTAATTAAATTCTGCAGGTGTTCAATTCTGCTAATTAAACATTACAGGCATTAATTATGTGTTAATTCATCATGTTAATTCATCATCAACTGACCACTGCAGATGGTAATTGATCACAGTGGATGTAGCTTTTATCCAGCAATACAGATGTTAATACAATGCTGTAGGACACTACACACTCTACATTACTGTTAATTTAATGCTGTAGGTGTGAACTCAACACTGCAAGTGTTAATCCAACAGTGTAATTGTCTATTGAAATATATCAGCACTAATCCAACATTGTTGGAGGTTAACTGAACACTTTAATTAGTTCAAAACTCTAGATGTTTATTAAATACTGTAGGCATTAATCAACACTGCATATTTTGCTGAACACTGTAGTGGTTAATTTAACATCAGAGGTGTTAAGCCTACACTGTACCTGTTTAATGAACATGGTATGTGTTAATCCAGCAATCAACAATATCACCATTTACTCAACATCTAGGTGTTAACTGAACACTGTATATGTTAATCCAACACTACAGATGTTTATTGAACATTAGAGGTGTTAATTCAGCACTGTAAATTTTCCATTTTCAGCATTAACACTGTTCATTCAACACATATGAGTTAATTGATTTGTTGGCCACTGTAGATGTTAATTAGACACTGTAGGTATTTAGTGATCTCTTTAGGTGTTGACACCATGCTCATTCAACACTGTAAAATGTTATTGAACACTCTAGGCGTTAACACTGTGTTCATTCAACACGGTAAATGTTCACTGAACATTGTAGATGTTAACACTGTGGTCATTAATATATCACTGACTTCTTGCTTCTTGCAACTCCACTGGCTTTCATCAAAACCCTTGTCATGTCACACAAAAGTCCTCTGAACTAAGGAAGCAGGCAGAAGAAGGCTGGTGTGTTCAGATATGGCAGCAGATTGGATCCTTCACCAGGATGTTGTTCCATTGCGGGAAGGAGTATCAGATGGCACTCATGTGGCTGTCCGCTCCCGCTACAGAGCCTACAGGGTTAATGTGGTTTCTTATTGTGGTTTCTTAATGCAGTCTGGTCATTTCCACTTCTGCATGTGAGTTATCTAGAACCACCACAGGATATAAACACAAGCACAGAGCTTAATTTACATTCAAATACACACTGGAGGTGTGCCAGCTCCCTGGTTATAATGCTGAATATGATGCTGCTGAACTTGTACCCTAATCAGGAGTATCCCAGAATGCTTTGTAACACCAACTGACAACAATACAACATCCAATCCATTTCTTTTTTTCTTCAATTTCCAAGTTGCCCTCCTGGACATCTGTGTACATCATTTACATATATAAAAGAAATGCCTGTTTATTAAAGGATGTGTGGATTAACCTCCTTAACCACTTGCAAGCGTTGGGACAGACGGTGCATATTATTTCCCTAGTAGTTTGCGTTAGTACCTCACTTAACTTAGTAAGAGTTTAGGCAATTAGCAGACTGCTCTGCTAACTTTCACCTTTCTCATATGTACGTGATAAGCTAACAGTCATCTTATGATATTCAAGAGACAAACAATTAGCAATTAGCTTATATAGATAAGGATTACACAACATCTAATGTTAGCTAAAGCTAAATTACATCTCATAGGACTGATGGGAGTAGGTTTTTGCACGATCATATAAGGGTTTTGCCAGTGGAAACCTCCTTTATTCCATTTGAGGTTTGGAATGTCCTTCAAAAATGCTTTGCAACAGGGATTCCTGTGAGTGCAAGGCAAGTATGCTATTTCTACATATGTTGTAAACATGTCTACCTGCATTCCACAGTCATGCTCCAGTAGTATCTATAATGAGATTTTGTCTTTATGATTTTGTTCAATCACAGTATTACACCAATACCGGATTGGTTGGAATTATTTTGCATTGCTGATAAGAGAACGCTCTTAATTCTCTAACTCAGAATCTCCTCCCTCACGCCTAAAAGCTTTTATGTAACTCCAACTGTTTCAGGTCTTTATAAAGGGCACTTCACAGTAAGTTAACATTCATGTGCTTGTTGTGTACATATGAAAATGTTTTTGGTCAGAGTTGTCTGGTTAGTGCTCCATTTATTTGTGAAGTGACTGCTGGCTGTGTCAGTTCAGTGTTAATATTAAAGCAAACAATAACACCAAAAATACTGCACCCACAGCTTAACCGCCGTTATCCAGGTATACCTCTGTGTTTAAACACACTATTACTTCTTGTTCCAGAGTCTCCATCATCTTGAAACAATAACAGAAACAGAAAAGCTACTCAGAGAAGCAGGAGATATTGAGGAACTCAGACTTTCCATGTGGGAGGGACATTTAAATTGATTTTTTCCAACTGGATGGCAGAAAGTCCCAGTGTTCACTCCTGATCAGCAGTCAGGAATACTTGACATCACAGGTATTCAATGATTGCATGATATTTTTGCATAGTTCATACTGGCCACTTAATAAATAATTTATAAAATGCTGCAAACTATCAAATTTATATGCCAAACAATAGGGGGTAACATAGCGCCAGGAAGTTGTGGTGTCCACCCCTTTTGTAAGAATTGAAGAAAATGCACAGTCCCTCCTCCTCCCTCTTCATTTGTGTGCTCCGTGGTTCCGTGGTGCTAACAGTGTTTACTCTTCCTTTCATTGGCTACCTGTCCTGAATGATCTCCCCGAAAGCAGGGCCTTCAACGTGATTGACAAGAGGACAGAATACGTTGTGAGACAGCGCTACTTCTTCAACCTCTCGTGTTGGACTTATATTAATTTATATTTAATTTTAATTAATATTAAATTGAATATTAATTTATATTAAATTATTTCAAGACTACAGTGACTGACGGTTCTTGGGGCACAAAGTGGTATTACATGTTGCAGGATAGGACTGAATTTAGAATGCTAACCAGTAAACTCTTGGGTTTAGCGTGTTAACATTCTAACTTCAGCAGCTATCTCTGCTACATGGTACACAGATGTCTTTGACGTACCATAAACACTGATATTCCTTCCCATTCTGTTGATAGTGTTAGTTAATTGATGAGTGAGAGAACATTGCTGACTGAAAGCATGAGAACAGCATCAAATCGTTCTGTCAATTCTGAATTCCAGAGGTGGGAGTAAGTCTGTGCAAGTCACAAGTAAGTCTCAAGTCTTAACCTTAAAGTCTCAAGCAAGTCCCAAGATAATGAGGAGTTAAAGATAATGCTTTAACTCCAGTTTTCACATTTAAAACAGTCAGTAGCCTAAAGAGCTGCATTTTATTTTCAACATTAACAAATTCTGTTTCATGTCTTCTTGGCTTTTCAACTCATCTGTCAAAGGTGTTTCTCATATGACACTACTTCAATGTATTCCTGTTACAGTGCACAAAAAGCCAGAGCCAAACAGTCAGGTGAAACAATTACATATACCAAATGAAAAATGTTTTTTAAACATTGTCATGGCTCCAGGGTGCCCTGACACCACCAATCTTCCGAATTCCATTTCCCAGAGTGCACTACCCGATGACTTCACCCTTACATGTTCCTGGTCCAACTCTCCTGAGTACTGATTACACACACCTGCTTCTCATCACCCAGTCTGCATTTAATTCCCACATAAACATCGTAAAGTTTTGCCAAACCTAGTTTGCAATTCCAAGCATTTTCTCCTGCCTTTCTTTTTGCTACTCTGGTTCTGACTCCCTTTGACATTGACTCTCTCTCTTTGATTCTCTCCTTGTTTTGGTTGCTAGCTTGTTTGCCTCTCTGGTCTTTGACTTTCCTTCTGTCTATCTGTTTACTCTCTTGTATTACTCCTTTGGATTTGTTTGCCTGTTTCTCTGATTCCCTGGTTTTTGACCCTTGCCTGTCTCTCTGTCTCTGACCCTGCATTGCCCTTTGGTTATGTTTGCTTGGATTTTGCTGTTGTGATCAACTGTCGAACTGTTTACTAAAACTCATTTGACTTTTAGCTCTGCGCACGTCAAGCCAAGTTCTTTGTTCCTGATAAAGATATGTAAACATCGGACATCTGATCTTCATATGAACAATACTGAGAGGCTGAGGCAATATAACTAACACATAAAACTATCTTTAAAAATTACTTGTTAAATGTAATTAACAGAAATGCAATTTTCTTCTAAGGAAAAGGTTAGGAGATTCCCATATGAGAATCAGGTGCACCACTATCAGTTGCTAATGATTGGAACATTGTTAGAGAGGATTTTGTAGGAGCTGGTCATATTTAAAATACAGATATGTAGTTTGGTTTGCTTCTGTTTGTTGAAGTGAGTGGTATTACAATGGTCAGATCCAAGAAGTTCTCCGGCCTTCAAAAATGAAGGGTGTAGGTGCTTATGAGTCAGGGAGGGGATATAAAACAATTAGAACCCAGCCATTCTACTGTCCGCAATATAATTTACCAGAGAAACACCTGCCAAACTGGCCAGATCAGATTGTTCTAGCAAGTTCAACCCATAAGCAGACCACAAGATGAATCTTAAACAATGTTAAAACATCATCACAGGACCTACTGGTAGTTCTTGCCACTGTTGATGTCAAAGTTCATGTACCTGTCTTCAGAAAAAGACTGAACAAGTGCACAGTGAGGCGTTACTACTCCACGGATGTCACTTTAGTGGTGGACATGGATGGACATATGGTGTCTCACAGTAGTAATTTATTAAATATAAAAATGAACTCAAATTCAACCATGGTATATCTTACTAAACTAGTAGGATATGTAAAACACATATAGGGTGTGTTTTACTAAATTACAAATGATTTGATTCTGCAGTAGGTCAAAGTAAAGTTATGACAGGTTATTGTTATGTTTTACAATGTATGTCTGCCTTTCTTCATCCAGCTTTTTAAAAGTAGCAGATTTTTACATTATCTGTGTATTTCAGTGTGTTTGCAGTCTTTATAAATAACATCAACAGGTTCGTCTCTCTGAATCGTGTACGTTTTTAACAGAACCCGCACTTTAGAAACGGCCCCTTACTGTCTCCTGCAGCGGCCCCTTACTGCCTCCTGCAGCGATTCTGGTTATAATAATCAAACGTAAAGGAGGGAAAGACTGGGAACTAAAGAAATGTAACTTGTTTTCTCTTTGCTTGCTCACACATGAGCGACACTGTTCTCCTCCATGTCCTCTCCTAATCATATTTTTACAAGCGTTATTAAATGCAAAACTTGCTAAACAGGCACTGGCTAGTGGGACAGAAAACTGCAAACAAACGCATGCCGTGTCGTTTTCACACGTTCTTCTTTGTCGTTCTCGCAGAAAAATAGACGAGTGTGCACGAAATGCACCAGTCTGACTGGTACAGGCTTACATGCAGAACTAGGAATCGATTTTAGACGCAGCCAGAGCTTAAAGAGTATCAAGCATTGTTGGAAATGCCAGCGATAATTAAGCATTTGTGAGCTCTGAAGGCTACTATCCTATCAATATCCAGTTGTTTCCTTTTTCTGTTGGGAAGCAAACTGCTTTTATTTAATTCAGTGTTTGACATGATAAGATTAATATGATTCTATTTTCCAATGTAGAAGAAGCTAAACAAGTAAATATGTAGTAAATTAAAGCTGCTATACAAAATAATTGTTATTGTTATTGTTATTGTTATTGTTATTGTTATTATAAGCAGTAGTAGTAGTAGTGGTATCGCCCAATTCTCCGGTCAACTGTCAGGACGTGCTGTGTAACATGGGCGGAGAAGGTGTGTAAAGAGCGGGCTATTAAGAGACTGAGCGGTGTAGAGTGAGTCCTCGCTCGTGCATCTCCTCGCGCTCGGTCGCAGAGCCACTCACCTGATCATTCAGCTGCTTCTTGCCGCTCGGAGAGACATAGGCAGCCCTGCCCAGCTCTGAGCGCATTATTTTTTCCTGGGCTACTTTTTCATCACGACCATCTTTGGCTCCGGTGACGGTCGTAACTTTGATGGGGACTTCGACCACCGCGCGCGAAAATGCCTGTTATGAAAGGACTGCTCGCGCCTCAGAACACGTTTCTGGACACAATCGCCACGCGCTTTGACGGCACACGTGAGTAATTACGGCGCTTTACGACTTAATTAGACCAGTTGCTGTCTGGAGCAATAAACTTTTAGACGCTGTATCAGCTTAAGAGCGGGGCTTAATCTAAAAAGAGTGTGATATACATCTGCTATTATTCGGAAATGTTAGCCTGTAACACACATAGACCAGCAAAGATCGATCCAAAAATGGTTTTGCTTTATAATGAATAAATAAATATGGTTGTTTAAATCCATGAAGTATGGAAACCAATCATTTAGTGCCAAATACAGCTATCACATAATATCCTTCATAAGATTGTGGTCAGAGTTTTTAGATGCAGGCTTCACTTCAAGCTATGGATTTCTGTAAAGGCTCACAGGGAACTCCTAAAGCTCCTGAGGAAGGGAAAGATGGAAGTTTGCCTGGTCAGCACCATGGACAGCACATGAGGGGGCCTTCCTTCATGGTGTTTGCAGGACCGTTTAGGACCACAGTCCTGCAAAGATGAATGTTTGAAGGTGTGAGGTTGGTTAAATATGACAATGCTCTGGATTTCGAGTCTGATCCCACTGAGATCAGTCTCAATTTCATTATCCTGTACAGTCTGCTGTTTTATACTGTGTGGGTGGAGACTAAGAAACTTGTGAGGACCTAAATAAGAAAGTAATGACAGACTTCAGAGGAGATGCAAAAGCTATTGCCTCTGTAGGTAGTGACCAACATCGATCAAACAATTAATTGGTGCCACATTGGTGGATTCAGGTGGGATTTCATCACAAAGCGCGTCTTTGGTTGGTTGACAAATGAGACCGCCTCGCTTGCAGTCCCTGGTGCAAAGTAATCACAGACATGAAGCCATTGCTCTGACTTGTGTTCTCATTCAGCTGGAACAATGAGGCTCTATGTTGAGCTCTGTGGAAGAATCCAGAAAACTACTGTAGCATCTCATTAGTTTAGTTCAAAATACAGGTTCACAAACAAAAAGTGCCAAATGGGTTCTATCCACAACGCCGTAAAAGAACAACTTTAGGTTCCCTAAGGCAGTGGTTCTCAAACCAGCCCTCAGTGGTCCATATATTTGATCTACAGCAAAAATCTAGACCATCTGAGGGCTTCCGAGAACTGGTTTAAGAGCCACTGCCCTGAAAAACCTTTCAGTGGATGGTTTTAGAGGACCATTTCTATAGATGAGATGTGTGGGTGTAAAATGACATTGTAATGTCTGAAGAACTCTATGTGTTAAAGATTTAGGGGGATGTATTAGGAGAAATGGAATTCAGTACACAGAACAGGCTAAAATGTTTTTGTGCATTATTAACAAATTGCTGTGTTTTTGTCATCTTAGAATGAGTGCTTGGTCAGTGTTGCTACAGTAGTCCAGAACAAACAAACCATACATTGCCTATAGAGGGTGCCTTTCACATTTCATTTTGTCCTGGTTTCTGTTTGGCAGCTTCTTGTTCAGATTTTCCCATTCCACCTTAAATGGTGCAGCAGTTACTATAAAACCTCAAGCACCAAAATAACAGCAGCATTATTTAATGGTAAATCAGCTTATCATACAAAGTAATAATGTTGTGCTTTTCTGTAGTGAATTAACATGAAAAAGACAACACAACGTTCACAACACTGAGTAACTATGCTATATTAATAATATGAGCATGCTACATAGGATTGCTCAATGGGTAGAATAAACTGCTAGAACACTGGTGCTGGCAAACCATGTGTTGCAAGAAAAAGCAAGAAAAAAGCAAAACAGGGAAAATCCTCACCACCAAAGAAGCAGAAAAAGGAAAACATGAAGAAACGAAATTGCAACTTGCAATGTTCTGGGGACAGGAGGGGTGGGTGGGGAGTTTTCAGTAGGTTGCAATATACAACCTTACCGCCAGAGGTTACACATGGATCTTTTAATTTGGTATAGAGACTTTACATTAAAAGTTCTTTAAAATCACAAATTCCCTTTTCAGACATGATTCTTTTGTCCAATAATCTTTCTTTTATATCAAATAACCTTTTGTGGCACTGTTTATTAAGAGTGAAAGAAAACTAAAACTACTGTAACACTTTTCCGCTGCCTCATTTACAAAAAAATGTTGTTTAAAGGAACAATTCAGGGAAAGAAGTAGTTCTGCTACAGCATAGGTCCCAAGAATGTTGTCAAGTTTTTTAAATACACTACTGCTCAAAACTTTGGGGTCACATGTCATAATAGTAGTTGCGATTCAGTTATAACCCATACAGTGGAGACACGAATACTTTATTCACAGTTTACAGGATTTTGAGAACAACAGTTAGGACATGGTAAAAATATGGAAGTGTTGTTAAAAGCCTCAAGTTTCTGTTTGCTGTGACAATACTATAAATAGCTGTTTATAATTTATATTATAAATTATAATATAAATATTATACTATATTTAATTAGCTATTTGATTATTGTTTTTCAAATATGAGACATGTCTAGCTAGAACATCAGTTTCTTTATGAGTTCATTCACAGTTCTGTATAGATTTCTCAATTATTATGACATCACTTACAGCTCCGTTTAAATGTTCCTCACACTCATAAACACATTTTCTCAACAAGGTTATTTAGGTAAGCAAAAGTATTTTTCTATTCTATTGTTTAATTTAAAAATGTTTTTCATGCTTTCACACCTTATTTGCAGAAATGCTTCTTTAAAGCAACACTATTTAACATTCATAACCTCTCTGGCTTAAATATGTAATTGTACACAACATACGGAAGAACATTTTGTCAGTTCTGCTTCAGACCAGTAGAGGTGGATGATCCTGGCTCAAAGAAAACTGTCAAAACTTGGTGAAAAATAAGGCTTCTGAGTGAATTATCTACTGCTGTCGTCATATCTTAGTATGATGTTTTACCCAAAGAGCAAGTATGGATCAACTACTGGTGATAAGCAGACGCAGAAGAGTTTCTTCACCAGACCAGTAGATGTCGCCATTGTTGCTTTCTTTTGCCTCAATAATTGACACACCCACGGATGTCATCATGGTTCATGCTGAAGAACCTACTATCCTTCGGTTACAGTTGGGAACGATCTTTTTGAGTTCCAAACCTATTTATTTGTTCAACATTGGTGGAAAATCAGAGAAAATTCTTAGACTTAAAAACTAAAGTTCTTCACATCTTATTTGTGAAAATAGTAACCATCTATTAAAACGTTATGTAGGGAAGTAATCGTGGTTCCTCTGTACAAACACTTAACAAACCTCTTGTGGCATTTTAGAGAGTGTCACGGAATTAAACATAATTCCTATAGAACTTCTCCATTATGTGGAGGTTCTTCAAACGGTTCTTTACACTTACAACTCACATGCAAAAATTATTGCTCAAAGAACCATCCATTTAACAGTTCTTTAGGGAACCAAATGTGCTTCTGCTAAGGCTGCAAGATTTAATTCCAAAGGAGCAGGAGCATTCCTCATAACTAATACTAAACAATACTGTCTGATTGAAAAAAAACAGGCAGCCACACCGGCCCTTTTTGGATAAGATTGGTAATTCCGGTTGTATGAACCCTTCTTGGCACTTTTTAAGAGCTTATTTGGCCAGTGCAACCTGCTCTGTGCACATGCCATTTTAATCAGATCTAAAACCTTGGTTTCATTGCTGGTTTATACCACAGAGCTTTGTGAAGCTAAATATAACTCTAATGGAACACTCTCACCACAAGCATTCTCCTGGAGGGCTACAGCATCCTGAGGGCTGTGAAGTTTGCACAGCACCGGCTGTGGCAGTATACCTGAGGGACCACAATTTGTCCTTGAGGGCCTGCAGGTAAAAGGGGAAAGAATGGCATCAAAATGGCTGAAAATAGCATCCATCACACAGCAAATAACAACATCAGCAGTGCTAAATATGAAGCTTATGGGGGGGGGTGGTGAATTGGGAATGTTAAAGCTGGTCCCATGTCATAGGAGCTATATGTGGAAAATATCTGTAGAGGTTGCTTATTGTTACCATCCATAACGTTCTAGGGCAAACAATTGGGAAATGACCCAGATATTAAGACTCGGATAGAAAGTTCCCATGAGCCTGCAGCAAAACAGCGGCGTGCTACCATTCATTGCTATTCAGTCATGACAAAAATGTTCTTTTTGTGCAGTTACCTGCCAGTGGTGGCATATGGTGGGTAATTACACTGAAGCAGTGTATGAGTGTTTGTCTGGTACAGAGAGAAAGGGAGAGGGGGAGAGATTAGCCATCATGTTAGGTGAGCAGTTTTATACGAGACGATTTTCAGTAATGGTTCATTTAGCACAATTATAAGCAAAATGGATGACACCTTGGTTAGGACATGGTTGCATTTCAGGCAGCCTGCTCTCATTATGTCTTGGAAACTCACATGCTACACACATCCATACTTCCTACCTGCCCCAAATTAAGTGCATGTGCTTGTTTGCCTCAGTAAGTCACGTTCCATGTTTGCATAAAAATGCATGAAAACTACGTCAGATTCACCTCAGCAGGCAATTTCCACTTGAAGCTGTGGATAAATGACGGCCATGTGTTTATATGAACATCTGGTGTGCCTTCACTCCTAAAAGTATAGAGACTTCAATGTGGTGTTCTACCTGGGGAGGCTAAAACAGTGCACTTCACACAGCACTCAGACAGCTCATCAGTCACCATCAGAGATGGGAGGAAAACAAGGAGGAGGTCAGAGAGACCATGCAGAGAAAAAAGAAGGGATAAACTAAAGGAAAAAATGGGGGGAAATTATGGGCTTGTCAGCTTCCACACTTCATCCTGTTTAGTGTTGAAATCTTTTTACATCATTCTTCTGATTCACTATTTTTTTCTTATGGCCAAAGAAGCATAATTCACACTGCGTAGCATCATAAACCCCAGTGACCTCACAAAACATAATTTTGTTAATTATTCAGGCAATGTGTTTACATTTGCTGAAGCAAACTGAAAAAGGGACTATTAAAGTGAGTCATATTTCTTTCTTGCACATGACATGCATTTCTTAGCACTGCACAGTACTTGTTTTTATCTATGCTTAGGTGTCCCATGCATTCTGCCTTTGTTCAGAGAGATAGTTGTCCTCAGAAATTAATGTAAACCGTGCTAGCAACATATACAGCAGAAGCATACCACAATGTGACATGGTGCCAGCTGTAGACATAATATATTCTTCACTGCATCAAAATCGGAAAAAGTAGACAGGGAAGGCACTTGTGCTGAAACCAACAATTTATTTACAAAAGGAGAACCTAACAGTAAAGGTAAATATGTACAAGGATTAAGTGTTGACTAACTAACATGAAGTAATGCATTAGTTAGCATGAAGTACTACACTTAACAATGGTCAACTAATGTCCAAAATGTAACACTTGTTACATGTTTACTGCTTCCGGGGCAGCTTTTTTTCCATAAAACAATCAAATCAGCCAAAGAACAGTAGACTGACTATCCCAAACAAAGGAAAATGGACTGACCATCCTAGAGTCCAGACCTCAACATTGCTGAATGCGTTTGGGATTCTAAAAGATTGAACTTTTGATTTCTTTGAGAAGCTAACATTAGTGAGTCATGATGCTCCACTGTTGCTGTCTACACACATTTAGTCCCACCCACTTCTAACTTGCAGTGGGTTGGTTTTGCTTCTACCAGGGTGGACTAAGCCCGTGTAAATAGCACCAGTGCAGACTCAGAGCAGAACTAAGTGAGCAGAACTTTCCGACTGTCATATAGACGTGAGAGGCTGATTGCAAGAATTGCTCACATTAAACAAAAAACAAGTGAAAAAAACTGTCAAACTAAGAAAATGACCTACCTATGACCTTCTACCTATCATCCTCACTTTCACACAGTATTTTTCTCATACTGTATATTGTCACTGTCCAAAGAAAAACATTTCCATCATTTCAACACAGCAGCTGCTGTCTACATTGTGTGAACATTTCATTATGAATGGGCAAACAGAAATGTCCCATAATCACTTGAAAATCGCTGGTTCTATTGACATATATTCAAATTAAACTAGGTTTTTGCCCTCTCCTGTAAAGTTGCCATTTTGGAGATAATTGTTTTTCTTTGGACAACACCATCTGTATTCATCCTCACTGGCTGAAATGCTCTGTTAGAGCTCCAGTGTCTTTGATCTGTTTGTTTAATCCTTTAATCTTTGGTCGGCTTGTCCACTCTGTTCTGATTGGTCAACCACCAAAGTGGCATCAACACCACTGTGGTTGTTCTTACAATGCTGTTGGTTCTGATGTGTCAGTTTGAGTCAGAATCTGATTCTGACAGTCAGGTAGAACAAATTGATAGACCTGATCCACCTTCACAAGCTAGACTGGAGCAGGAACAGTCAGAGTGGTCTGGTTTTACTATTTTAGCTCTTGGTGCAATGTGTGAAGGCATGCCAAGCTTGCCAGTAGATTAAGTATTGTGTCACATTGTAACAGAAAAACGGGCAGTCAAATTCCAGTTGATTTTATCAAATGAAATAACTGTCTATCACTTAAAATGTGAATTTATGTGCATTTTTATCAAGTCTTTTTTTTTTTTTAATGGAAATGTATTTGAATGAAACTGTTTCCATAATTTGATTTTTGTAAATTCCACCCCTCATGGGCCACTGCTGGAATCAGATAATGATTGTACTGTACATGTGAACACACTCACTTATGTAAAGCTATAGACGAAAAGGTTCATTGGCTAGCACAGTGCATGCTCTTCTTCTATTCTCTCAGTGAAACTATAATGATAGAATAGCAATGGCACCGAAGCACATGGACTGGCTTCCAAAGGCCAGTGTATTTTTTTCTAGTCCCACAAGAGCTTCCTGTCTCCCCATGAGACAGAACAGAATACAGATGGATCTCTCTCATTCTCGCTCTCTCTCTCACTGACTGGAACCCAGAAAATGTAAGCCATTCCAGAGTCCATATCATTGTCAGGCTAAGCTAATTGATGCATTTGCTCACATGACCTTCATTATTCATCATATAATGCAAAATGAATATATTAACTCATTTGTGCCCAAATATTTCTTTTGTGATAATATGAGTATTGTATTGTTCCAGTATTGCAACAAAATACTCTGTTCATTTAAATGGCCATTCCATCCTAAAACTAGAGTTTAATGTGTTAGTTAGTCATGTAAAATTTAATAGCTCAGCATTATATGCCTTAGTTTGACAGATTTCAGGGACCTTTTATCGCGTTCATGTTTTCCTCCAACAATATCCAGCGTGCCTGTCGTAAAAATGTCTTACAGTGACTCGGAATCCTTGTGCAATCCTGACTGCTATCCTTGGTAATATGCTACCGGCTGATAATTACAACCAAACTAACATTCATGTAAACCTTCATGCAGTTGCCAGACAAAAGTATAAATCAAACAATGATTTTGTATTCATTCAGCACAAACAAGATGCCAGAGATTTTTAACCCTTTAAAACATAACAAAATTAGTAAGTTATCTATATAGTCACATAAATATACATACAAAGATGTTGTGTTGGGTTTTTTGAAGCTGTCAGCATTGCTGTGGACTGTGTTCAGTACCAATACAGAGTGGCAGTATAAGAAAGATACTGCCCAAAATGATACTATTTCAAAAATATTGCACACAGAATGTTGGATAGGATTATATGGAGGGAAGTGTTTGTGTGATGTTTATGTGTCTTAAATAAAATAAGTTTTACAATAAACTTATTTTATTGAATTACCTTGAAAGGGAATCTGAGCTTGATGTGAACTAATTATGTTCATTTATGATTGTTAATGCTGAGTAAGCATTGCAGGCATAGCATTCCTTAATCCATATAGACATTCACATTAGGTTAATAATGTCTTACTGTGTTTTAGGAGGTTTTATTGCATTTTTATATACAAAAAAGATTAGATCTTATTCACATTGATTGATTTGCTTATGTGTGTCTTTTAAATACTTTTCCTGCTGCTCTGGACAGCTATCCAGCACATCAACAGTTATGAAACAGAAATAAAGGCAACTGAGAGCACCCTAGATAAATCTATGTCTGAAGATTACAACAAAACAAATTTATTGAAAATCGATTGGGCAATAAGTTACGGCAAATTTAATAATGACAACTCATCAAATCTTACTGCTAAGGTTGCTACCTTGCAACCTTAAACCCTAAGTTTAATCTATATAATCATGTGGTGTAATTTGATGTTGTTCATTTCTCATTCATAATTCAGTGAAACCTGCAGAGAAACTACTATAGCAGCCAAGGAGTCTAAACTTTCAATTGATACACAATTAAGTTTGTAAGTTTGTTAAGACCTTTTGGTATTTAACTTTTGGTTTTGGTATATTTGATGATTTATGTCTATTGACCTAAAAAGCAATGGAAAAAAGCGGTTGGAGGGGTCAACTTAAATCTTTTCATAAAGATTGTAAATTGTACGCAAATGCAGTTCATGATGCAACTTACATATATAAATACTTTTCCTGATGTCTGAGAAGTTGTTTAATGATAGTTTTAAGATAAGGTTTTGGGATAAAACCTTTATGTTTGTATGTTAAAAAACTATGTTTTTTTAAACAATTCATGGCAGTGCTGGAAGGCAAAATAGTCCCAAAAGAAAGCTTTTTTCCAGAATTACCACTATTTTACCAATCTCCATGTCACATATAGTATTTTGAATGGTACGTAAATCGACTACATTTGTGTTGTTAACATGACCTTGGTTCCTATCTTCACCACTGTAAAAAAATCACTGTAATTAGGTTTCTCCATAATTCAAGTTCACCTCAAAGCATTCTGAACAATTTTGTTCATCCCTTAATGCATGAATAAAAAAATCAGCAGAATTCTCTTATTAATTATGCCAGGCAAAAGTCTTAAAGTTGTGGAAAAAATTAACTTGCTTGCGACATCCATTCTATTATGTTTTGGGCAGGCTGTGTGCTAATGGCCCTTTTCAGACTGAGTTTGTAATAGCTGAATTCTAAATCTGCTGGTGATTTATAGCACCTGTTTTCTAGAGGTCAATTGGCCTTCTCAGCACCAAACACATTCAGCTCAAAGAAGTCGACAATGTTGATGGCCATTATGCAGCTGCACAGCCATTTCAATAATTCAGCCTAATAAAATTCGGAACTAGAGAAGAGTTAAAGCATCGAGCCTGCAAATGGGATGTTCCCACAAATACAGTAGCTTGTAACCTACATAGCAAAATTACCATGGAGACAAGGATAACCTTGGTACTGTACAATCATCTTTTAAGGTGATACAGATGAAGGTTTTCCACATGCGTCGTCACACAGTGGACTGTACAGGGAACTGCCTCAAACACAGACATTCCCTTTAGAATAGAAAGCTGTAAGAATCTGACCCCACCTTTTGACAACACTCCATTTTTCCCCAGCCAGTTGTTCCCCCCTTCCTCTTTCCACCCTCCACCCCAGTTCTATCTCTCTCTCCTTGTGCTCCTACTCCCCTCACTAATCATACTAGCTCTTTAAATAGCTCTCAGGTGTGACAGTTTGGGACATGAGGTGGGGTGTGTGTGTGTGTGTGTGTGTGTGTGTGTGTGTGTGTGTGCGCGCACGCACGGACTTGTGCATGTGTGTGTGTAAGGACATGAAATCAATCTGGGACAGCAGAGAAATATGCCCACTTTCTCCCTCTCTGCTTTCTGCTCCCCAACTGTTAAAGCTTTCCACACTCCCCATATTGTTACACATGTTCAATTTTGTTCATATTGCTTAATCTACCTGTACAGTTATAGGACACCCAAGTCAAATGACATGTTTTGTTGATTTTCTAATGGAAAATGTGTGCACATCCAGGAATAAACTTGAATATGGCATTTTCTAATTAGAGCACAATTTATATTTATTTGATTATATTATATATTTTACTTGAAACATTTTGGGAAAAATTGAGCTTTATTAGGAACACATCCTTGTATGTATGCTCACTGTCCGTTTTGTTAGCTCTACTTATCATATAGGTGCACTGTAGTCCATCTGTTTATCTGCATACTTTGTTATCTCACGCTTACCGTTGTTCATCAATGGTCAGGACCACTGTAGTGTAGGTATTACTTGGGTGGTGGGTCATTCTCAGCACTGTACTGACACTGTTGTGGTGGCGTAATAAGGTGTGTTTAACCTAACCCTAACCCTAACCCTATATGGTTTATATACATACCCATATATATACAGTGGTATGCAAAAAATTGGGCACCCCAGATCAAGATTACAGACCAAAATGAACAAGGTGTAAGATCACTCAACCAACTAAAATTCATACTCCAAACAATAGAGGGCAACATATCACCTGAACTGAGGGGTTTCAACTGCTATCATAAGAAATGCACAGTCCCACTTTTTCAATGTCAGCATTGAAACAACAGCAGCTGCCTACTTAACAGTCTGGAAGGAAGGAGTTAACCATCAAACTTCATCCTTTTACTTTTCAAGAGCGTCTCCAGTGGTAGAAAGCAATGCCAAGTTCACTCTTTTATTTATAACACTTCTTTTGTTGGCTGCTGAGCATGGTTTGTTGCCAGGAGTGGACGGCAGTGGTGTCATCACTTGCCAAGAGCTTCAGGCATCTAACCGGGAGCAGGTCCTTCAATGTGGCTTACAATGTTGAGGAGGAATACACCCCCTCAGTCTTATAAGGAACACTGGGTTTGTTTTGGCAATCTAACATTGTCTAAACATCTAATTATATTTGTAGAACACAAGATGTTTTTAATAAATGCTCACAAAAACTTCACCATTACACAGTATATATATAAATGAAAATGAAATATTTAATTGATGAGCAGTCAATAGATTATATAGTAATAGTATGACTTTACCCCAAAATCCAGCATTTCTGACACAAATTGGTTTTGTTTCCTGTTCTTTCTGCAAATTGCAGTGATCCATAAGCAAAATAAAAGTCAGCTTATTTGTCCTGTCTTTGAATTTCTATTTCATATTAAATGCTGTCACAGTTACATACCAGGGCCTCATGAGTTATTCTAACTGCTACGCCATTTGAGGTGGAACATGAAAATTTGAACCAGAATCTGGTGAATAAGACTTCAGCCTTGTGTGGTGTATATACTTTTCTTTTTTTTTCTGCAGTCAGTAAAAAGACCACTCTGCATTCTTGCTGAATGTATTTGTTCAGTCAATAGCACAACAGCTCTTTCCCTTTCTGAGTTTTCCCGCATCCGCTCTGAACGCTGCCATTCAGTTACCCTGTGTTCACACCAGCACTGACGCCACGCGACAAAGCAGCCAGACGTCAGTCATTTTCAGTGAGAGCTGACGATTTCCGGCAAACAGAGGCAATGCAAATGTTAGCGATGCAAAGATAAGCGAAGTTTAACTACTGTGAAACTCTGACACTCTTTTTCAGGTTCCTAGATGATTGTTTCTACTAGAGATAAAGAATGTGCTACAATGTACAGCAAAGAATGTACAGCAATCGCAAAGATCTAACACTGTTTTCTTTACGTACTGACTGCACAGACAGTCAGCAATTTGGTTGACAAGAGGCAAAAAGTTCCTGCCGGGACAAAGTGATGTTACAAGACAAGTTGTTTAATGATATGTTTTTTTAAACCATTCACGGCAGTGCTGGAAGGCAAAATAGTCCCAAAAGAAAGCTTTTTTCCAGAATTACCACTATTTTACCAATCTCCATGTCACATATAGTATTTTGAATGGTACGTAAATCGACTACGTTTGTTTTGTTAACATGACCTTGGTTCCTATCTTCACCACTGTAAAAAAATCACTGTAATTAGGTTTCTCCATAATTCAAGTTTACCTCAAACCATTCTGAACAATTTTGTTCATCCCTTAATGCTTGAATAAAGAAATCAGCAGAATTCTGATTTCTGATTAATCTGAATTAATTATTAATTATGCCAGGCAAAGTCTTAAAGTTGTGGAAAAAATTAACTTGCTTGCGACATCCATTCTATTATGTTTTGGGCAGGCTGTGTGCTACACACACAGCAAAGAATGTTCAGCGATCCCAAATATCTAACACTGTTTTCTTTACGTACTGACTGCACAGACAGCGATGCACTACACATGGATCACATAAAAACCAAACACACATGATTTCTCTCCAGGACTGACTTTTAATGGGAACGCATCTGATTTGTGCTTGGGGTTAGTGCAACCATGGCAACCAACGGTCCACCCAAACTCAGAAATGGCCAGAGGCAATGACAGTCAGCAATTTGGTTGACTTCTGCTGGGACAAAGTGATGTTACAGGATGGGCCAGGACGGGCTAAATAGCATGCTAGCTTGACTTGAGGGTTGGGGGTGTGTGGATAGCTCTAGATAGCCCAGCCTTCCATTTCCGGTGTTGGCTTGGCATTTCATTACCAATATAAAATGTCATATATTAAGCCTATCTAATGTTAGCTAACACTGCTCAATCATCGAGACAATGTAGGATTAGTTGTAGAGATACGGTTTGACATTTTATTATTTCATTTTAAGTCTATATATTCATATAGTCTTTAATGTGGCTGTGGTGGTATAGCCGTTTGCCTGTTTAATACCAGCTTTTAGAACAAGAACAAGAACATGAAATTAACCTCTGTGTAAACAAGCTTGGTCTTCAGACTATTTAGGTAGATATGCTGGTGTTAGTTACTTGGAGCTTGCTACTAGCTCGACAGCAATACCAAGTAAATTAAAATTCTTGCCCACTATGAAACTTTTTGGATAAAATCGGACAGAATCACGCAGTATGGCTGCTGTTTACACATTGTGATTGAAGTTGTGATGCTTATAAAGGAAGCCTGCTCAATATTCCCCAAGGTTTGAGAAACTGACAGATTTGAATGAAAGTTGTCTAGGGTCTTGTTAAAGATGTGGGATCTATAGTTGGGTTCCTTTGCCAGCTTGTTTTGCAAATGCTTCATTCCACTTCGAATGGTGCTGTAGTTACGTTCTGTCACGTGTACAAGCTGTAGCATTAAAGGTGGAAAGGAACATTCCATTAAGAAGCGGATGAATGGGAGGCCAACTTCGCTGTCATCTACAGACTTTAGTTCCATGGAAAGGGTATGAAAAGTGCCAACATCCTCTTCATATTTTGGTAAGGCACATTTATGCAGTTTGCCGTTTTTATTGCTGTTGCTGCATTGTCAGTGCTTCGCTGGGTTAGAAGGTGAATTAGACTGTTAAGTAACAGTTTCGAATTTAAGGATTCACCAATTATACTGTCCTCATTTGCATATTTGAAAAAGGGGGCAACAGTGTTTCTGTGTCAGTTCTATGTTCTGAGCTCTCTTAACTATAACAATGTAAATACAGTTTTCTATTCTATGGCACATTTAAAATCCATGTGTGCTAAAGGCTGAGTAACTGTATTAGTTCAAATGTGTGACTACTTTCTTGAGCTCAGAACAGATTTCATTCACAGAGTAAACGTGAGCAAGTGGAGAGGACTCATCCAATCCCTTGCATGAAGCATCTCACTTGCACAATAAAACCAGGGCTGATTCTGTTAGCAAGCCTTCACATTTTTATAGAGAAAATAAGCAGAACAAAGTAGTAAAAGTAGTAAAAAAAAAAGCAGTAAAAGAGCCATTATGTTGAGAGAAAGGGGCTGTTATTTCATAATGATTAATCAAAGACCCTCAGTGTCCAAAAAGTGCACTCGATTACAGGCACACACTAACACACTTATACACAAGCGCACACTTGAGTAATAGATTTATTTCTATGGTAAGCTATTCAATCTATCCAATTATGTAAAAGCTGACAGTGAACCAGATGGGTTCTCTATGTGAACGGGAACAGAGGTTACATTTGTGCGTCTCAGCATGCTTCATGGATGTGTGCGTGCATGTAGTGTACATAGGGAGGTGTATATAGGGAAGCACTTTCTTGCTGGCTTGTTCAGCCAAAAGACAAGACCCATTCTAAGCATATGACAACAGCATGACTGAAAGACAACATGTTACGAGTAGGGTGACAAGTGATTTGTTTAATCATTGTTTGATTTGCCAAAGATCTTAATCAGCCTTTCAACCCTAATTTGAAAAGCCAAAACCTGACCAATCCATGCATGCTTTCCAAAAAAATCATAATTGAGCTTGATGCAGCTTTAAGTAGTATGGAGCAAATGTACAGCTGGGGAGTCTGATAAATATTATCCAGTGTCAAAATAGCCAGGCTTTACAATGGGAACCCTAGGTTTTTTTTAATTCATCCCAAAATTTTATGCATTTGAATACACTTTTTAAATGTCCTCTGCATCCTTTCCATTTCTTTATAATCAGTTAATAAATGCTTCCATCTAATGTATTTCCAGCATATTAAACATATAAATAAGGAAGTTTCAGGAGCTGAAAGCTGATTTTTTTTTTTAAGAACCTTAACTTTTCTTTTAGAAATTTTAGAATATTGCATGTTGCCAATAACCATACTTTTTGCCGACTGGCATGAATAATTGAATGAGCTCTGCTCTGATTCGCTGGTTTACAGCAGCCCATAACGATGCTCACACAGAAGCAACATGTTAAAGTAGATAAAGGCAGGATAATAAAATTACCCTTTGTGTATGTTAGGTTGTAATACTATTTTGTTAGTTATGCTAGCAGTAGTTACTTAAGGCTATTAGTAGTTAATGTTATCTGTACTAACTACTTGCTTTCGATCACACCAACAACACAAACCAATCAAAGATGTAGTTATAAAACTTTTAGTTTAAGATAATTTGCCTTCAGCCCGACAAACAATGAATGAAACCACACAGCATGGCTGCTACTTACAGGTTGCTGTAGGGGTTGTGATGCTAAAAAATGTGGAACCGCTGCTCTCTGTTCAGTCTCTTCGTGGTCAAACGCTTAGCAAAGCTGCTCCATATTGTCCAAGGCTTGAAAAACTGTCCAGAGAGAAATGTGCAGAGCAAATTAACAACTTTGACTCTGAAATTGATTTCTGTCACGCCTCCAGATTTCCCTGACACCACCAATCTCCCAAACTCCATTTCCCAGAGTGCACTCCCCAGTGACTTCACCCTCACATGTCCCCAGTCATCCAATCACACCTCGTTCTCCCGTTCCTCATCAGTAGAGTTCTGATTGCACACACCTGTTGCTCATTCCCCGGTCTGCATTTAAACCACACACACACACTCTTTGCAAAGTTTTGCCAAACCTAGTTTGCTATTCCGAATGTTTTCTCCTGCCTTTCTCTTTTGCTATTCTGGTTCTGACTCCCTTTGACTTTGACTCTCTCTCTTTGATCATTCCCTTGATTTATTTCTTGAAAAAGGAATGAAAAGTGCCGACACCCCCTACATAGTTTGGAAAATGTCTCTACATAGTTCACTATTTTAGTTGCTTCTGCTTTGTTGTGATTTTCCCAAGCCAGTTCCATTAGTTTGTTTTTTTAAATGATTCTGTTGAAACATGAATAGTTGATTTTCAGTAAATTGTATTAATTATTACTGTTGTCAGTTTCAAGTTTCAGTGATTTCAGTGAGCATTCCTTAACTGAAGGGTACCAACAGTTTTGTCCAAATGTGTATTTGTTGTGGACAAATTCACTGAGTACACTACATATTTGTTTTGGACAAATACTATTGTTCTGTTCACCATGAATAGTTTCTCATTGTGTTGATTTTTTTCCATGCTTGCCAACAGCTACGAAGAAATGCATTAGTAAGTGTAGAATGGATAGGTTAATTACCTTCTTGATTCTGGAATGATGTAAGAGTGAATTAGCCCTGTTAACTATAGTTCAACTGTATTACAATATTTAAAAAATCCTCTCAAAGATTCACACTCACAGGGTCAAACAAAGCCGGCGCTCTCAACCACATCAACCTGGTTGTGGGCCGCTGTAGGGCTGTGAGACAAAAGGTTACGGCCCGCACTGGATGGATGGAAAGATAAAGAGAGGGAGATGAAGAGATGGAGTTCTCCTCTGGGACGGGCTGTCAAGCTCTTACCTTAACATCTATCAGCAGAGAGCAGACCAGCATTCAGAGAATGGCTTTACCCAATACACAACCCATAGCCCATATACACACAAACTAATTTGTATTACTATCTTTATAAGGTGTTCCTATTGACTTCTGTAAAACTGTAGACCCAACCTCAATCTTCAAATCAGTAAGCACAAGGAAATAGTGTATTTTTCCAAATACAATCAGTAATGGGGATAAAAATCAATGTTTACATAAACAGTAACATGTAACCATAGGCACCAGCCAAATGTCCCCATGTCAAAACATTCTTCATCATGGGCTGAATATACTCCCTGGTCTTGATTATTAAACCAACTTGGATTTCTGATAAATTAATACAATCATTCTGATATTTTAGTTTTGTGCATTCAATATTTAGTACAACATTAAGAACCTGTAAATAAAAATGGAGACATGTAAGAACTATTGAAACATAATGAACAGAACTGTAAAATATTCTAAAATATAGTCTGAGAAAGCTATAGAATTCATCATATTAAAGCCCAGCTATATTCGAAACCAGCCATTACTGTAGTATCACCTACCTTGCTTCTACACTCATTGTCCACTTACCATATACATGCACTTTGTAGTTCTACAGTTACAGACTGTAGTTCATCTGTTTCTTTGTAGACTTTATTAATCCCGCCACAGACTAGATACTTTTTGAGTGGTGGATCATTCTCATCACTGCAATGACACTGACACTGGTGGTGTGTTAGTGTGTGTTCTGCTGGAGTTTTTAAACACTTCAGTGTCACTGCTGGACTGAAAGTCACCCACCAACTAAAACTATCCAGCCAACAGTCCTGTGGGCAGCGTCCTGTGGCCACGGCTGAAGGACTAGAGGATGGCCAACACATGCAGCAATGCAGCAACTGATGAACTATTATTGCTCACTTAACTTATCTACAAAGTGCACCAACAAGGTAGGAACGTCTAATAGAGTGGACAGTGAGTGGACACAGTGTGAAAACTCCAGCAACACTGCTGTGTCTGATCCACTCACACCAGCACAACACACACTAACACATGACCACCACGTCAGTGTCACTGCAGTGCTGAGAATACCTGCTTTGTGGTGGCCCTCTGGGGGTCCTGACAGGGCCTAACAAAATATGCAGAATGCACCTTTATAGTAAGTGGAGATGATAAAATGGACAATAAGCATGGACAATAGACAATTATCACAGAGTTCATAAGCACGTAGCTTTTACTAAAAGCTTTTCATCTTGTAAGTGACATTAAACGCCCTGTTTTTGCTGTGGTTTTCCTGCATATGTACCTTTTTATATATGGAAAATGTCACAAAACAAATGCACACTCTTCTTTCTCAATGGTCTCCTTCACCTTTTTCACTCTCTCTCTCTCTCTCCCACTCACTCTTTTAGTATTCTGCTCTTTTCACTCACACTTCCCTTCCTCCTCTCTTCCAATTCGTGCCACTTTTCTCTAAAATTAAAGAAAAAGTCTCAACTTCTGCTTCTGCTGATGTGGGCAGAACAGTGCTGAGGAAAGTAGTTCAGCTGTGAACTCTTTTCTCCTCTCGGTCCGAAAGGCTTTTGTAAATGAGGCTACCCTGATTAACAACGTGTTTTCTCCCATCTGTGAGGGGATTTAGAGCTGAAGCTCGATGAGTGCAGTCCTCAGAAAGACACGCATGACATACGACATGGTCGTGGTACTGTATTCAATTACGGCGCTTAGGTTATTCATTTGTTTTCTGACACATTCATAGAACAAAACAGCAAAACCGCCTAGATGTCAGACAGAATACTGGTAGGTAACCTAATGAAAGGTTTGGCGTCTTTGGCAGAGGCCAACCAGAAAAGTGATTTAGGAAGAGATATTGTACCGAAACCCATGTCACTGTTACACAGAGACCCCACTGAAAGTGCCTTACATTGTAAATTCTTTGCCTTATTTTGTAAGGTTTAACTTAATCTAAAAGATGCTATCATTTATTTTCTTTATCTTTTTTTATATATAAGAGTTGGATGGGACTATGTTGGAAGGAACTGATGTCAAGTTTATCGGTAACACTTTACATTAAGGGTACATGATCTACTAGTAATTAAGGCATTTACTAATGATAAATTAATCCAAGTGCTTAGTCATTAATCAGGAACAAATGAATGAGTCATGTATTAACAACCACAAGATTGAGTTACTCAGCATCAGCTAATGCATGTACTAGTAATGAATATAGAGGTAATAAAGGCTTTGTTCAGTGTCTGAATTTATCAGGAATTTAAAAGTTAATTAAGCATTCTGTTGTCACAAGATCAGTGTTCTGGATTAATATGAATATCAAAGTCACCTGTATGTTTTCTGTAGATCCATTATGTCATCGTCTTTTCTACCTGTATCTGGTTGGTCTTGCTGTTTAAGCTGTCCTTCTGTTTATCTGTGTTTTTACCTGTGTAAGGTCCGAAGTTTATTGTTGTTGATTTATAACAATACCATCTCTGTTTCTACCTGCCTATTTTCTGTTATTTAGTAAGTCCAGGAGTCAGTCTGACATCTTTTTGCCAGTAGTCCTCATTCGGGTCTTCATAGATTTAATTCGTCCTTCTAGTCCTTCTAGTTATACTCACTCATCTTCTAACCTGCTTAATCCTTCTGGGTCGCAAGGGGTGCTGGAGCCTCTCCTAGTGCTCAATGGGTGGAAGGCAGGATTCACCCTGGACAGACCGCCAGTCCATCGCAGGCAGACGCACAGACAGACATACACATTCTCACACACACACACATACACATTCACACACACCCACACACACACACAAACACACACACACAAACACCCCTAGGGGGCAATTTAGTGCAGTGCCTTTTTCCTACGATCATGAGAATCCTTAATTCAGAGATTCCCAATCCCAGTCCTGGGACCCCACACTATACACATTTTTGTGCTTTCCCTCCTCGAGCCCAACTGATTGAACTCATTTGCTAATTTACAAACTCCTGTTGTGCTTGTCAAGGTGTGTCAGAGTAAGCAAACTACTACACTGTGCAGAGTATGTCTCAATAATTCATGATGAATTAATGATGTTTGTGGCCCCTAAAGTAATGAACCAGTCATACCTTAATTACTGGTGAAATACTGATTATTCATAATGAATTCATGATGTTTGTGCCCCGTGAAATTAATATCTTCAAAATAACGGAGTCAGAGTCATCATACTGTTATCACATAAAAATGTTGTACTGATTTAGTTTATTTATTGAAATCAAGTATTTTATTTAATGAAAACCGTAATTTACCTTGATATATACCTTTATAAACCACTGTTATTATAACACTTATACCACCTTTAACAAATGAAAATGTGTTTCCCGTTATACATCTGTTATATTCGCTACATCAACAAATTTTGGTAATGGAAACACAACATTATGGGATGAAACTCTTCAACTGTTTTCCCTCACTGTTTCCACAGCTCCTAATGACAGCTATTGTTCTTTGCCACTAGGTAGCAGTAGTTTCAGTTGTCACTATATGTCAAGCCCCCATAGAGTCATAAGAGAATATCCAGTGGGTGGTGTCTGTCACTACCTGATTTGAACCAGAAGCCCGATTTGGACTACGCATGCTACGCATTTCCAGTTTTGTTTCTGTGATTTTACAATATTGGTCAATATACACCAATATTTTACATCCTCTTTTTTTGCTGTGTTTTGTGGAAAAGTAAAAAATCTTGCAATAGAGCATGCATTCTACCATGTCCTATTGTTACCTTGACTGAATTAGTGCTGTTGAATTCTTTCCACATTGTGAGTGAAATATATCAATAAACACCCTTGGATATTGAATGAATATATAACCTGCTCTTTCTTATAGAGATACTTTTTCCTTTAGAATGCACTCAGCATTTCATTGGTTTTGGGTTTAATTAACATTATGATTGTTGTTATTTTAAATGCTCAATTCAAATGAGTTATAAGCATTTATAACAAGAGAGAAGTTATGGTCCTGCAATGAGGATTAGAAGAATGTTCTTGTGTGAAGTAGAGCTGAAAATGGGATATGTTTAAAATGTCATAAATATTGGTGTATATTTAAACATATTCCCTTGAACTGTTCTCATACATGCATTGTGTAAACCAGGCAGTCAGGCAGCAGCCTTAAAACAGTAGCAGCAGTGACAATGATTTTCTAGCATAGTCCAAATCGGGTTTACAGTTCAAATTGGATAACGACAAAGTAAGTATACGACGAAAGTATATTCATGCTGCATGTCCTTTCAGAATAACATGTAAAATATGCCTGGTTAAACAGAATGGATTTTAGATGGTGTTTTTATTGATATTGTTTAGCTCTTGGTTTGACGCTTACTTATTTGTAGTAAACATCATTTATAGAGTAGTAAGTAGTTTGTGTTTTGTGTGATTAGCCATGTCTGTTCTGTTTGTTCAAAAAGATGTTCATGGTGGTTCATTTGTTATGCCTCTGTTTGTTTATATATTATTATTCCTATGAGTTTTGTCAATGTCCTGTTTTTATATGAACCATATTATACTTATCAATCATTGCTGTTTTTGTGAGGGCAATGGAATTTTGGTAAGCAATGGTTAACCCCTGCAATCTGTCAGGCACAAAGAACTTGGCTCGATGTGCGCAGAGCTAACAGTCAGATGAGTTTTGTTCGACAGTAGAGTACAACAGCAAAGGCCAAGCATACATAACAAATGGGCAATGTAGGGTCACGGACAGAGAGACAGGCAATGGTTGAAAAAAGCGAACAAATCCAAAAGGGGAATCCAAGAGAGTGGTCAAAGAAACAAACATAGAGTCGAAAACCAGAGAGGCAAACAACCAGGATACCAAAACAAGGGGAGAATAAAAAGAGAGAATTGGAGTCAAAAGGAGTCAAAACCAGACCACGCTCAGTGATGCAAACTAGGTTTGGCAAAACTTCGCAATGAGAATGTGTTTGTGTGGGGTTTAAATGCAGCAAGGGGAATGAGTAGCAGGTGTGTGTAATTAGTATTCAGGAGAGTTGGAACAAAAGGACCAGGTGCAATTGGATGACTGGGGACATGTGAGGGTGACATCATTGGATAGTGTGCTCTGGGAAATGGGGGTGTGACAAAATCTGACAGCTTTTCTTCAGTAATATGACTGGGTTTTCACTTCACTTTAGCGGGCAGAAACATCATGAATTCATTATGAATAATCAGTAGTTCATCAGTAATAAAGGTATGACTGGTCCATCGCTTTACTTTAGGGGGCAGAAACATCATGAATTCATTATGAATAATCAGTAATTCATCAGTAATAAATGTATGACTGGTCCATCACTTCAGTTTAGGGAACCCAAACATTGTGGATTCATGATGAATAATGAGTATTTCATCAGTAATAAAGGTATGATTGGTTCATCACTTAATTTTAGGAGACACAAACATCATGAATTCATCATGAATAATCAGTAGTTCATCAGTAATAAAGGTATGACTTTTCCATTACTTTAGGGGCCACAAACATCATGAATTCATCATGAATAATCAGTAAGCAGTTTTTTCTTTATGATGAATTGAGGCATATACTGCACAGTGTTGTATTTTGCTTACTCTGACACACCTCGGCAAGCACAACAGGAATCTGTAAATTAGCAAATGAGTTCAATGAGGTGGGTTTAAGGAGAGAAAGCACAAAAATGTGTATATAATGAGGGGTCTCAGGACTGGGATTGGGATTCTCATGATACTAAGAAGAAGATGAGTGAATAAGTGAGTGAGTGAGTATAACTAGAAGGACTAGAAGGATGAATTAAAACCATGGAAACTGTCCCAAATGAGGACACGCATTCACACATTCATGGTTAACTTTCTGTCAGTCTGTAACAGCAGTCTGTTGCCCATCTGGATAGCAATTAAATTACAGCAAGAGGCTGGATGTTTGTGTCACACTTAGTCATATGATCTTGATCTATTGGCATGAAATTGTGTATATGAAATAATGCTTTGTTGATATTAAGTAGTGTTTTATACCTGTAACTCCCATTATTATCAACCCTTTAATCACTCTGATGGACTCTGATTTTGTTTATCCTCCTGCTAATGCTCTCCTAGTATAGAGAGGATGGAGATAAAGTTCTACCACTCAGACCAGGAAAATGGCTGAAAGACTTTCAAAGCACCCACCATTTCACAATTCAGCAAATGTATAATATGGAAATATGCAATAGAAGACAAAATCTGACAAGTAGTAACTATTAATATTCAAGCTGGATGAGATGGATTATTGCAGGACACTGTTAGGAACCTCGACAACACCCTGTCGAGATGTCTGGCATGTTGCATTAGCAAACGTGACGGCTCAATTCCACACTGAGAGACGCTACTTCTGTATGTATAGCTCGGTAAATATTGCCCACATCAGTCAATTTTTTATCATTTATTGTTCCTGGTAACCTTTGTCTTCTTTCCAAACAGCATTGTTTTTATTTAATCACTGTGTAGTTGTTCATTGTCTGTAAGTGAGTGTCTGAAGAAAACTTCATCTTTCATCTCTATTAGGAACAAATATTTCATTTGAAATGAATGAACTGTGGCTGCATTGTCTTATTGGATCGTTGCTTGTATAAACACAGGGTTATAAAGCATCAAAATTGAAGTGCCAATAGCACCCCTTGAGAATAACCTTCAATCTACTAAACACGCATGAGTGAGTTAAAGAATGTTCCACAATAAGGAAATTATGCTGTCTGCAATAAGACTCATCCAAATTGGAAAGAGGTATTTAAGCACAAATCAGCAGTGCTAAAAAGAACAAAACAAAAAAGAGCTCACTTTAGTTCTGCTTTGTTTTCCTTTTAGTCAACAAAAAACGTAACCTTTAAACTCTAATCCCCAAAATGAAAGTGAACATTAAATATGAGAGCTAGACAGTTCAACAGAGGACTGCAAATAAAGTGTTAAATGAAGAATGAAGACAGCTCAAATGAGCAAATAGACACAAATGAGAAAATAAAACAAGAAGCAGCAGGATGGTAGACTTAAGAATATGGTAAAAGTTAGATACTACAGATAATAATAACATTTGTACATGATTTTGATTGTTTGTGTTTACAGATTAGGCTATTTGTTAGGATTTGTCACAGTCTTACAAGACTGGCTTATATTCTCTCTCTCTCTCTCTCTCTCTCTCTCTCTCTCTCTCTCTCTCTCTCTTTCTCTCTCTCTTACACTCTCTTGCCACAGACAGCAATTTCATCCTGGCCAATGCGCAGGTATCGAAGGGCTTTCCTATCGTGTACTGCTCTGATGGCTTCTGTGAGCTCACAGGCTTCGCGCGCACTGAGGTCATGCAGCAGAGCTGTGCTTGCAAGTTCTTGTATGGGCCTGAGACCAGTGAACACGTCATCCTGCATGTGGATGCTGCACTCGAGGAGCGCAGCGAATTCAAAGAGGAAATCATGTTTTACAAAAAGAATGGTGAGGAAAAAGAAACAGTGCATTTTCACTAACAAGCTAAAGTATGCCAAGCTAGATTAACCCCTCTCACTCTACAGTGCACCTGCTACATTTTCCAGTTTGCCCCTCTGCTGTCGTAATTAATGTTCAAAAGTCATGATTGCCAACATTTATGAAGTAGATGACTGGAGGGAGATTTTCAGGTGGCTGGAGAGAGACTGGAGGGAGATTTCTGCATTCACAAGTGTATATCCACTGTTATAAGGTTCTACTGTTAGTGCTTAAAACAAACAATAATTTGAACTACTGCTCATAGACCTCCCACCAGTCCACATTTTGAGCTCTAATTTAGCTCCAGGCACCAAAACAAATCCATTGAGAACACTAAACACCCTGCTATAGGTGTGCTGCAAGCTGCATTTGAAATGCTTATAAGAGCTAGTTTTAGCTTGTTAAATTTCATCAGCCGTTCCTAAATTTAATCAGGTATTATTGGTTGCCATGTTCACACACAGGGATAGTTAAATGGTGTTTACTGGGATTGTGTTTATTTCTAACAAAGCACTAAGAGTAAAGGGTCTCCTCACTTGGGCCCCCTGGATTTCTGATTGCTCAATAGAAACAAACCTCCAATGCCAATGAAAATGCTTTTATATTACAGGATGAACTCAAAGGTACTGAGTTATTGCATCATGCTGCCTTTATTTCCAGCTTAAAAAGAGCCAAAAGGCTCCTTAGATCAACAGTGATCAGCTGTAATACGTTATAAACCAATTCTGCAGTAAAGCACAGAATGATCACTTTGAAGTGAGCTAGGCAAGTACTAGATTTGACTGTGGTATATTTCAATTATAATTTTTCCCCTCGTTGTTTATGGCAACTATAGTAAAGTAGGCTCCTTTTTTTGTAAAGGTTTTCTCCTTTCACTGGGACATTATGTTTCCTAGATGCCCAAGAACCTGACCAATGCGAAACTGTAACCAGGCCTTGCCTGAAATTGTTTGACCTCAGTAAGGCAATTTGAAAAGCTGACACCAGCTAAATTAACTTAGCTGACTACTGGGAAATGTAAAACCTGATTTGCTACTGGTAACTTTGCTCTGAGTTTAAGCTGGTCAGGGTGATGGATTGCTTACTTTTTTTTTTGCTTTTTTAATGTGTTAGGATGCATTTTTTCAGACAGGCTGTCAGGAGAATGATGGCACAATGGCTCATGTGTGCATGTGGCTAGCATGCTATGACAGACTGGCCATGTGCGTTTAGGTATGGGCAAACTTGAACATCCAAACCGACCCCTTGTTCCATGCATCATGACTTACTGTCAGTGATAGGATAGTTATTCTAAACAATGCAACCCATTTTGCAATGACTAACAGGATTATTTAACTGTAATTTCATAATTCACAACTTCCATGTTATTCTATAAAACCCATACACATCTACACTAACTGAAAAGTGCAAGGAAATATCCAGTATTTATTTTGACAGACTGTTATGTTTGATTCAAATTGTGAATGGCTGGTAAAAAAATATGAATGGTCTATAAACTAGCTTGAAGAAACAGTTAAAAAAGAGCCACCTCAATATAAGTGTCTGTGTCTTCTTCCACACAGGGATCTTTATTCATCATTTTAATATTAGCATGATTAGATGCTTCCACAGTTTGCCCACTGAGTTTATAGTGCTTACTGTGCTTGTGCGGTTGATCAAAAAGGGACTGAATTGATGAAGTTTAAAGAGCACTAAAGTTTTTATCAATATAGTGTAACATAAAATATACAATAGCATAGCAGTAACTGCTAACTGTAAAAAAAAACTAGTAAACGTACACTACCAGTCAAAAGTTTTGACACATCCAAGTAAATGGATATTTTTCATCATCTTAAAGACATCTAGAACTGATGAGATGTCTTTTCATACCGTAGGAAGTTCAAAGCACTTTACAGACAGTTGACGTGAGTAAAAGCAAAAATTATATGTTTTAATAAGCCAAAGACACAAATCCAATTTTTTATTTTGATAATTTGCATCAAACAGTGTTTTATATATAATATAAAACATATATGTGGCAACAGATGAAATATACATATGTAACTGACACATCAAACAGCTGAGGCACACACTGCTCCTCTCTTCTGGTAGTAATCCAGACTGGGAAGGTTTCTTTAAACATATATTCCCTTACAGATTATTGATTATTGATTGTCAACACAAGCTTAACAGAAGGCAAACACATAACAACAATTTAAAACTAAATAATATAGAAGATATGATTTAAACATTTTGCCTCAAAGACACAGTGTCTGCTATTTATCAAAATGGCTAAATATTAGTGGAACAATATATAGAAATCATTCAAATAATAAGATGGCCAATTTGTACAGTGTACAGTGTAGTTTAGGCATGTATACCTGTGAGCAGTGAAAAGGGTGACAGCTTCAGGAATCGAGCCTTCCTCAAAACAAGTTCCCAAAACAAAATACAAGTAATCTTAACAGGAAAATTAGAACCTCTGGTTCACTCAGACTAAAAGCTATGAGAAACACAGAGAAATAATCACAGAGAAATAAATCACCAGCCAAAATCTTGCCTAGGGCATCACATTGGTCAGGGTTGGCTCTGCTTTAGCATTAAACTTTGGCAAGTTCACAAAAGTTTTATATCCAGTTAGACTGTGTAATTATACAGAGGAGTGATAGTAAACAAGTTTACTGTCAAATCAGATTAGTTTGTCATGATGTATTTTTGCCATACTACCTACAATAGATTTTTTGCTTAGCTGCATGTGAGCATTACATAAAATAATGTAAACTTATTTTATGCTATAAAACTATAGTATATATAGTTTTATAGTATATATAACCATAAAATAAGCAGGTCATTTTTAGGTAAGTACAACTTGCTACCATTATTTAACCATTTCATAACGACCTTGTTAACACTCACAACAATTTCTGATTTATTATTTAGTAACAACTAGGAAATTGGCATTTAATTAATAATTAAACACAATTTGTTACCATAAAATTACCATATCAGTGCCTGCTTATTACCAATCTGTAACATTAAGTGCAACCGATTTCATGGAGCTGTTTGAACAGGGAAAACACTTAAACACTTAAAAACTAGTAAACACTTTTTCCCATTTGACTAGTAACCTAGATTGTTGTTGGCCTGAAGCTCTTTTAGGAGACTCAGGACAGGTAATCCCAAAAACACCCTAACTCTCTGCTGATATGTGGCACATAAGTTGATTGTGTCTTGCCCATTGTCTCACACTGTGATTCATTAATTGGGAAATACAGTTAGCAGGGAAAGTATTACATGAGATCCTTAACTTGTGTTTTATTGATGTGCCCTCAAAGCAGGCTCAACAACTCTCAAACAAGCACATGCCAGCATTTATTATGCTCAAATTATTTTGAATATAAGATCTTTGATATAAATTAATTTTAGCAGTTGCAGTTAAGTAATCATAAAATCTGGGGGTGCTGCAGCAAGCCCACATCTCATATCCCTGTTTACATGAGATCAGTTAGGGCAAATGACTGTTCCCTAAAGTCTGAGGCACACTGTAGGATTCCTTTTTGAGAACTGGGAAAGCCTTAGAAATAACTGATTCTCAGGTTAGTTTGCTACATATGAAGCAAGATCCCCCAGTGATGCCTTTACAGGTAGATTCTAGTTTTTGCATCTGATTTCCCCACACGTTTCACATAAGACTGCTTTCCTTTCACTGTTTTTGTTGCTTAATGTAATGGTCTTGTTGTTCACAGAAATTCTATAGTGATGGATCCTATCATGCTTTTTTCTATGCTTGCAGACTCCTGGGATATCCTGTCCACTAATTTACTATGTGATTGTGTATACGAATGTGTGTGTTATGCTGTTCTCTTTTGTCTCTCTTCTGTAATACAGGTTCTGTGTATTGGTGTCTACTGGATATTGTGCCCATTAAGAATGAGAAAGGAGATGTTGTGCTTTTCCTCGCTTCATTCAAAGACATCACGGACACCAAGGCTAAAGCCTTCCTCGAGGAAAAGAAAGAAGGTTAGTGTATATGTGTGGGTGTGTGTACAGTGGAGTCCAGAGTTCTGAGATCACATTGAAAATCTGGTATTGTTTCCATTTTAAGCTGTAAGTAAACAACAGAAAGTTTAAGAATCTTGAAAAATAGAATATTATAAATCTTAAGAATCTTGACAACAAAGAAAAGCAATGGCAAACTGAAGGAGAAATGTTACAATTACAAATATTTTCACCAGTGCATTTACCAGTAACATATGCTTTCACATTTGTTTAATAACTATACTTAATAAGAGGTTTTAAAAAGAAGTGACAGAAGAGCTTGTTTAGAGCTAAACTAGAGACTCCATAAAGATGGAGACAGGTCACTGGTTGGAAAATGAATGGGAAACTTGTTCAGTGCTGAACATGACCTCTGTTTAGAAAGAGAAAATGTACCCTTCAATAAAAATGAGCCAATCAGTTTGCAGGTCTCACCTCTGAGTGCTTTTTGAAAGAGGCACAAAACAACACAACAGAGCGTATTTACATATTTCGGTTTTAAAGGACAGTAACAAAAAATGCCTTTTTAATTCTAAGCGGTTAGAAAATGGCTATACTGTATGAACTATGACCAGTTTTGGTACATAAATAACATTCAAATTCAAATAGGCATACCTGAAATACAAGAACAATTTAAGACATGGGTCCTTTAAAGTGTCATGATGTATTTTTACCATACTACCCACTCTAGTTTTTATGCTTAGCCGTATTTTATGCTTAGCCGGCATTTGCTGTATAACTGTGATAGTGTATTAATGTCAGTGTTAAGTCATTTGTAAGTGAAAGATGGTGATGATTTCATGGGGCTGAACAGGGAAAACATCATTTCCCATATGACTAGAAACCTAGATTGTTGCAGCCTGAAGCTCTTTTAGAGGACACAGGACAGGGAATCCCAAAATCACTCTCACTCTCTTTCATTGCCTTTCTCTCACCTGCTTTGGTCATTTATCTCTCTTGTTATTCCCTCCTCACCTCACCTCTGTTCCCCATTTTGTCGGTTGCTTGTTATTCTCTCTCTTTCTCTCTCTCTCTCTCTCTCTGACCTGCTGTGTGATAGTAAATTGGGGTTGGATTCATTAGGGTCTATTATAAGCACAGTGCTGCTGGACTCCCTGCTGACTACACTCTTTTATGGATGAGTTTCTGTCTCTGCTCTCCTCCGCTGGCCCCTGCGGCTTGATATGATCTCCACCTTGGTAATAGCCATCAGCCCAAGCCACCACACAACCCCCACCCTACCCCACTCCATGTAGTCGTGTCTATATCTATCTCCCTGTTCGTTCATTCTCTTCTCATCTGCACCCTTTTGGCATGTGCACCAGAGCCCCCATCTAGCAAAGTTGGTAGCCAGTCTGGTGTTTTCTATATAAAATCCTTTTTCACAGTTGTTATAAACTTTTAATCTGTTTTGGAGGTCTCTCAGTTTTTGCACTGTGCCTTTCAGGAGCACTGATGGAATATATTTTGACGGATAAAATAAATTACGAAAGCAAACTAGATTTTTGTTGTCATAGGTGAGCAAGCATGTCATCATTTCAGAAAGTGTTATTAATGTGTTTAAATAAATTTTTATACTGGCAGTCTAAGACTCTATAATGTTGTTAAGAAAGATGCAGTTGTGCTGTTCATTTTATCTTGACAGAGCTGTGTTCGTGGAATGGATTGTCACAGCATGGGATTCTCATGTATCCCCATTTTCCCATAATTCCTAGCTAGCATATCTATATTATACACAGAGCCATCAGTGTCCTAGTTACTAGAATTACAGGAATAAATATTTTATTTGATTGTATTAATAATAATACCCAAGGTAGTTTGAATTGGAGTGGCCAAAAGTGAGCCTGTCGAAGGAAATTGCAACTGCTATACCACACACACACACACACACACACACACACACACACACACACAGCACACTTAGGACAGAAACAGTTGGCCAGTTTTCATAAAACCCTGCAATAATAGCGCTATGCCACACAAAATACGCTGCACGGTAAATCAAACCTATTCACAACATCACCATGGTGGTGATTAGCACACAGCATTAGCCAAAATAGCAGAGTAGCAGAAAACTGAACACACTGTCCTAAATATATTTGAATACATAAAAAACATATTTGCTGCTATTCTCATAATCTCCTAAGTCTTTACTTTACTTCTTGCAAACATGTTACCTACTGAGAAGATAATTAGATTGATCATCCATCAAAAGAGCTCATTGACACTGATATTAACAAGTGGTTCATCACATTGGTGTATCAATCTACTCAGGCTTTAGTGGAAACTTTAATATAAAGTTTTCCCTCTGGATAGTGCTGATCCATTTTTGCATGGTTTCCACATCAGTATAAAAACTAAGCAGGCCTTCTTTGTTCTGCTTACTGAAGGGTTGACATAAAAGAACACAACAGTGTTCTGCTAAAGCGCTATTAGTTTGTTGAAACCTGTAGATACTGGAGTGATTTAGTGGGCTGACCTCTTACAAGAAGTATGTGTGTATATAGTCTATTGCCCTTAACACGATGATATGTGTGTGTTTTATGACTCTGGCTCAGTATATTTCTTTCAGTATGCTTCTTCTTATTGTCTTTTAGACAATAAACCAACAGTTTGTCAAAAAATAAATTTCATTGAATATAACAGTTTAACATAACATCAGTATTGTTGCATTGCCATGTACAACATGATTCTCCTGAAGTGCTAAATGTTTATAGAAATTCAGAGGTTTTAAATAATCTGTGAGATACTGATATTTCAAAAGCATCTAGATAGGACAGAGCTCTACAATGCAATAAAAATGGTGGCTAGATAACATCAATGATGAAATGTAAATTCAATTCACACCTCATGTGCCCACGGTAAAACAAGCTGATAACTGTTGTTTAGGAATGAGCAAACATGTATTAGCCACACAAATTCCTCTTGACGTCATGGTGTGTTTTTGGAATCTGGCCCAATATAGGTCTTCCTGGAATTTATTCGAAAATTTACAGAATTTTGCCATTGCCCCAGATGACTAGCCAAGACATGGTTAGTAGCTTAACACTTCTTTAGATTTAGGCTTCTACTGATAGAACTACTACTGTTAATTTAGTTACGTGAGATACTTTGTAATTGACGTTGGTATCTCATACGGTCTGAAAATGCACATAAACAAATTTATTTGAGATTACTTAACAGGTCAATATGGTTTAAGGCAAGAGGGTAATGATTCATGCTGGTAGCATGATGTTAATTGCTTGTAAGCCACATTAGTCTTATGGCTCCTGGGAAAGAAAATGACAGAAGCAGAGTCTGGACAGTAGAACATCTCTTGGTTTGGGGTAGAGTCATGTGAATGTGGCTCACTTGGCCAGATATTTTGTACAGAAAAGGCCAAACTATTCCTTTAAACCCCTGTATAAAGCACTTGGCTTTAACTTAACTTCAGACTGAGGCTCTAGTATAATTTAGAGTTAAGCAGGTCAGGTGTTGAAAGACCATTTCCACAATGGTGCAGCTGCTTTTGTGTAACAACAATATGGAGGTCCAATAAAGCAGTCAGTACAAGTGAAAAACAGGCCATGGTGAATGGAACCAGAATGCAAATAATTACTACCCACCTCTTATTTGCTATTGATATGAAAATAACAGCAAGCATGTATTTCCTTTAGCATCAAAAAGCTGCAAAATTACCTTCTGAATAACTAGTGGATCTTTTTCATTTGCTGTGTAAAGGCATTGGTGGTAGCACAAAAAAGGGGAATGTTGGTTGGGGAAGTGATGTTAAATATTATTCAGACCAGCTTATGTAAAATTTCCTTTTTTATAGGAAAAGCTGTGTTTGCTTTTAAATATACCAGTGTGTGCACATTTTTGCAAACCTTCATTCAGAACAAGCTTTTTGTTTTGGAAAATGGTGTTCAGGTGATAAAGTTTGTGTTGCCAATTGAATGTGTAGCATGAATGTACACAATACACAAATAAAAACAAGGATTCCAAAAGGGGTTCCTTCGAGCAACCCCATTTTCAGTTAAGTGGGTTCATTTGAGTGAACCAACCACTAAAGGTTTCTTAAGGAAACAAAATTGGTGCTTCCATGGCACTGAACCCTTTTTGGACACTTTTATTATCCACTACTCTATACACCCACAATATATTGCATTTAGTCAAGTCAAGTCAAGTCAAGTAGTTTTTTATTGTCATTTCAACCATATACAGTGGTGTACAGTACACAGTGAAACGAAACAACGTTCCTCCAGGACCAAGGTGCTACATAGAACAATAAATACAATAGATACACAAGACAATTTACAATATACGAAACAGCAAACAATAAACACAGGGAGGGGGCAGATAGCCCACTGGTAGTGGGAGCTGTAAAGTGCAGTTATGTCCATTTTTTTAGATGAACATTGTTTTTAGCAGCAGTTATGTCCATATTTTGGTACAAATGTAAACATTGTACTCCTTAAGTTTATGTGTAGACAGATTTAAAAGATGAGATTGTGTGTGTGCATTCAGTCCAGTCACTGAAATGTGTGCAATTATTCAGACCAGACTCTGGTTGTTAAGGAGTCTGATGGCTTGGGGAAAGAAAGACTGCTGCACAGTCTGGATGTGAGGGCCCGGATGCTTCTGTACCTCTTTCCAGACGGTAGGAGGGTGAAGAGTGTGTGTGAGGGGTGTGTGTGGTCATCCACAATGCTGTTTGCTTTGCGGATGCAGCGTGTAGTGTAAATGTCTGTGATGGTGGGGAGAGAGATACCGATGATCTTCTCAGCCGTCCTCACTACTCGCTGCAGGGACTTGCGATCCGATACAGTGCAGTTCCCAAACCAGGCAGTGATGCAGCTGCTCAGGATGCTCTCGATGGTTCCTCTGTAAAATGTGGTGAGGATGGGAGGTGGGAGATTTGCCTTCCTCAGCTTCCGCAGGAAGTAGAGACGCTGCTGGGCTTTCTTGGTTATGGTGCTGGTGTTGAGGGACCAGGTGAGATCCTCTGCCAGGTGAACTCCAAGGAACTTGGTGCTCTTGACGATCTCCACAGTGGAGCCGTCGATGTGTAGTGGAGAGTGGTCACACCTTGTCCTTCTGAAGTCAACAACCATCTCTTTGGTTTTTTCTACGTTCAGAGACAGGTTGTTGGTTCTACACCAGTCCGTTAACCGTTGCATTTCCTCTCTGTATGCTGACTCGTCATTCTTGCTGATGAGACCCACTACCGTCGTATCATCTGCAAACTTGATGATGTGGTTCGAGCTGTGCATTGCTGCACGGTTGTGAGTCAGCAAGGTGAACAACAAAGGACTGAGCACACAGCCCTGGGGCGCCCCAGTGCTCAGCGTGGTGGTGCTGGAGGTGTTTCGTCCAATCCGGACTGACTGAGGTATTAGAATTTACATGTAATTCTAAGCATTTTGTTGGTTTTCACTGTGACTTTCTATGCCTCCTCCACCAGAGCGTCGTCGTGGACAGGTTAAAGGCGGGTCCCCATTTGGCTCGGCACGGCTGCACTCCAGCACTGTCCTCTACCACATTTCAGGACACCTGCACAACCGGCAAAAACAAAGCAAAATCAAACTCAACAAGGTGAGAATGCACAAGAGAGCGAGAGACAGAGAAAGTACATGGTAGCATGAGAGAGCAAATAGGTGAGAAAAGGTGCACAAAAACATTTACACACTTCAGCTACAAAAACACAGTCACATAGAAGAACAAGGAGGAACTCAGAAAAGAGGACTATGTGAAATGAGACAGGGAACTATAAAACTGTTCAAAAGTTTGTTTTTCTAAAATGTAACACCAGTTTCAGCACACATTCCAGCCAAAAACTCCAGTGGACACACCTTCTCATTCAATGTTTTTTCTTTATTGCTGTTATTTTCTACAGTGTAGATTCATACTGAAGATATCAAAACTGTAAATGAACACAAATTGAATTATGTAGAATAAAAAGAAAAAGAGTAAGACAAACCAGAATATGTTTAATGCTTTAGACTAATACTGTAGCCACCTTTTGCTTTGAAGACAGCTTTGCACACTCTTGGCATTCTGTCAGTCAGCTTCATGAGGTAGTTACCTGGAATGGTTTTACAACAGTCTTCTCAGTTCCCAGAGGTGCTAAGCACTTGTTGGCTGCTTTTTTCTTCACTCCAACTCACCCCAAACCATCTCAGTTGGGTTTAGGTTGGGTGATTGTACAGGCCAGGTCATCTAAGAGAGCACTCGAACACCCTCCTTCTTGGTGAAATAGCCCTTACATAGCCTGGAGTTGTGTTTGGGGTGACTGTCCTGTTAAAAAACAAATGATGGTCCAACTAAGTACAAACCAGATGGGATGGCATGTCACTGTAGATTGCAGCAAAGCACCCACACACCATCACACTTCCCCCTCCATGCTTTACGGTGGAAACCATGGAAACCAAGAAAGGAGAAAACACGGCATAGAACTCTGGGGTGCTTTTCACGTACAACGACGGAGGTTAGCACTGAACTAATGTGGTATGATGCATCGTTAAACTAACTAACTAATTAACCGAAGTATGACCGTTTCCCGAAACCATTGTACATTGTTGGTACCACAGTAGTTTAAACCACGTTGGTTTGAGCCACCATAGTTCAAGCCACCATGGTTCCAAATGTGTTTGGTCCAACTTTCACAATGGGAAATGTGCAAAAACTCACAAACCTTGTAATATAATATGAGAATCTGTATACATAATTAAAGTATTATTTAGGCTAGTGATATTTATTCATATTGTAAACATATAACTTTCCACCACCACTACCAGTCATAGTACTAGAAATAATATAATAATAAAATAATATAAAAAAATATATAATCATATCAACAATGAAAATAATAACAATAATAATGTTGATATTCAACAATTGCACACATTGTTTTGTCTATTTGTCTACACTATATATATATATATACACATATATTCTTGTAACTGCACTGGAGAAGGAGCCTGACTGTGTTTCGTTATACTGTACAACCCTGTATTGGTATAATGACAATAAAGTTGAATTGAATTGAATTGAATATTAATAGATAACACTTCTTATAAAAACATTCCTTCAAAAACAAAATAGAAAAACTTTTAATAATAAAAAAGCCCCATAAGCAGCATATCAAAGTGGTACAGCTGGATAAATGTGTGAATATGTCATGACACAGTGGTGAAGATAGAGTGTCTCATACAGACATTGGTTTGAAGCTCAGGTGACTTTCTGTTCATTATTTTTCCGTTATGGTAAGGAAAGCTATCAGTGATTAAGAACGGATTCATTTAAGTACTGTAAAGTTCTCCATGTTGTATTTTATGATGTATGTTTGTAATAAAGACTAACTTGATGACATCTTTTTTCGTAGGCCTAGACTAACATTACACAGCTGACCCACATGAGTTCCTGTACTGTTGTTGTCTTTACTTAACTGAGTGGTTCCTGCCATAGCATAGATTTAAAAAAAAGTAGTCGAATAGGGCTATTCACTGTATAGAACTTTGTAACAACAGTAACTCTGCACACTACTGATAGTCTTAAAAATATTAAGAACGCAAGCCGTTCCATAAATTTATTATTGACAAGGCACACCTATTAATTGGAAACCTTTCCAGGTGACTACCTCATTAAGCTGATTGAAAGAATGCCAAGAGTGTGCAAAGCTGTAATCAAAGCAAATGTTATATATACACTCATCGTCAAATAGTTGCAAAAATAGTTTCACCCAGAAGGAATTATCCGACAGGAATGACACTTGCTGGGTAGGTTTGATATTGTGAGACATGATAATGAATAAAGTTTCACACTTGACCGCACTTGTGACGTAAGACAGGACAGGCCTTATTGCTGTACTTGACTGACCCAACAGCCACGTTTGCAGACATTCAGCGAGCAGTGATGCCCTCCTAGAGTCATCCAGTTTTGTTCACTGCTTTATCTTCACCCTTGTTTCCTTGTCACACAGAACGTGTTTGGAGACACGCCTGCCCTGCCTGAGTATAAAGTCGCAGATGCCAAGAAGTCAAAGTTTATCCTCCTTCACTTTAGTACGTTCAAGGCCGGCTGGGATTGGTTAATTCTGTTGGCCACCTTCTATGTAGCTGTGACTGTGCCGTATAATGTGTGTTTTATTGGTGATGATGACCTGACGCGCAGCACCACAGTGAGCGACATTGCTGTGGAGATCCTCTTTATCATTGGTAAGAGATTATTTACTTTATGAAAAATACTCACAAATTCAGAGGAGACAATCTCTAAGCCTGTTAAATCACCTAAGCAGCTCTTTTTCTGTATATTTTGTGCTAGATTAAACTAACTGCTAATGGAATGAGCAATTTCCTCATATTCATCCAATCACAAGTCATATAACCAATATGCTCTTTCATGTGCTGTCATTCTTTTTCCTAGTTGTGCACTATAGTCTCGGATGAAACCCGTTAATAATACCGATAATCCTGAGTCTATCATGTAAATGGCGACATAACAACAGCCACCTTACAGTCAGTGTGTCAAGTTGGTTTTTGCACAAAAATGCTTTTAGATTTGCAAAAAATAGCAAATGTACTTACTTGAATTTACTTACAGACATATGAGGCACAGTTGTGTGTTCATAGACGTGATCTAAAGGCATCTACATGCTCTTTATTTCAAGATAAAAACTTAAAAAACAAAAGTTTTTTCTTATTCCATTTCACTTTAGTTGATTTTAGAGTGGATATTATAGTTTTAATGAATTTTTACTACAGTTAACTTGTAGTTTTAGTTCACTATTATAACTCTGGTGCAGCATGGACATGCATGTGTTGTATCCCCTCCGGAGGCTACTGTAAAACAAGTTTGAAAGACCATCACCAAATTCTCAGATTAGATCTACAGGGGTAACTACGTTGAATATCTAAAATGTTAGTAGCAGTCATCTTGTTTAATAAATTTTACCCATACTTTTGTCCATTTTCAAGGCTCAATGACTCTCGACCACATTACGTCTTGAGCCACTAATCCTTTATACATAATTGCTGCACAGTTGCTGATCTGAACTCATTACAGAGGGCCCTGGCTCTGTATGACAAACTGTAGATCATCCGGAAAGTGCTTGGAAGAGAGTTCTGTGTCTAAACCTGCTGACTCTGTGCTATTTCTGAATCATGGCAGACATTGTGTTTAGCTTCCGCACTACGTATGTGAGCAAGTCGGGCCAAGTGATCTTCGACGCACGGCAAATATGCATCCATTACCTGACAAACTGGTTCATCATAGACCTAGTGGCTGCGCTGCCCTTCGACCTCCTTTATACGTTCAAAGTCAGCGTGGTAAGTTAAGTAAGTTATAACAACAGTGGAATCTTAATTCATGTTTATTGAGCCATCGCAGTTATCATTGAAGTGGAGTGGATTTGTGTAAAAATGTACTGTTGTGTGTACACTCTTGTTTTTTGCCATGTATTTGGCAAGAAGCAAATAGAAAAGAGTTGGAAGTGAAGAATCAAACCATTTGATACAGAATGTATTTCAAATGCAAACGAAATAACTCTTAAACTCAAATAGTTTTATCGTTTTAATCTTGATATTTATTACTACTACTACTAGAAATTAATAAGAATTATTATTCTGTATTTACTTGAACTACAAAGTATGCTGGCCAGGTTACTCTTAAGAGATAGAACTTTGGAACAGGAGGCAGGTTCTGACCATTTAAGGGGTTAAAGTATTGTATCACATATTTAAGCAATTGTAGTTTGAAGACTTTTTAGGAGAAAATGTAGAAAATTACATTTAAGAATCTACGTTATCTGCTGATGAAATATGCTATTACCACAAACCAAAATGGGTCTTTTGTTGAATGTAATATATACTGAGCTAAGCTTATAAGCTAAGCTATCTTTCCTGAGTCAAGATATGATGTGGGAAGGCCATAACTCTATTACTATTTAGTAATATGATTGCAGGTGTGTCAAAGAGTTATAACAGCAAAGCTATGTGAAGTGACATATATATCAAAAATGCCAGTCTGTAGAACATTTAATATCTGTTTTCCACAGATTAGGTGAAGATTGAGTTTGTAACAGGCAGAGACTGGATGACATGGATGGTTGTTGGGATCACAGAGCTTTTGTTTCTAATTGAGAGGAAAGCCAGACAGGATTTCAGTTTGGATGAGGCTGGTGTGCGATTGATCAGCATGGCTTGCACACACACACACACACACACACACACACACACACACACACACAGGAGTAATGAACCCTCTATGAGGTGAAAGGAAATCAAATAGGACTTCAGTTCCACTGTGGCTTGTTAAGAGCGAACTGGAGAGGGAAAAGAGGGAAAGAGAGAGAGAGAGAGAGAGAGATAAAAAAGCTTCATGATCCTGTTGCTTGTAAAATGAACCCTGGCGATCTCTGGGCTGTTCCTTCAAATCTGCACCAATTACAGATTTTACCTCGCTCCCATGATAACCCTCATTGTCTGCTCTTCATTTGCACTGTACACACAGAACCGCTCGAACTGCTTAAACATCTAAAATCATTCCTTTCCTCCCTGCTTCCACTTAGTGGAGGTATGTTCATTCCACCCTCCATTTATGGGTAACAATTATTATGTAATTGTTTGTTTTTCTCAATACACATGTTGTGAATTTCATGCTGTAAAATGTGTGGTAACAGGAATGGTTTCAGTAGTTTACCACAGTCTTTAAGAAAATGATAACCATAATCCCCACTGCGCAGGTCTCTGCACTGGAATACACTGGTTTGTTCAGCCTACTTTGGACGGTTGGTTTGCCAGCCTATTTGAAATGGTGTAGTGAGCAAGGAGTGGTAGGTCAAACTACAGTTAGCCGGCTTCTTATTTAGGTATTCCGTTCCATCTTAAAGGTGTGGACCAGATCATTGGGTTCAATTCTATTAAATTCAGGATGCCTATTCTGAACGAACAAAACATCTAACAAGTTCTGTTGGTATGTTAATAACTGCTAATTTGCACCTCTATTTGGTCATAGCGTTCACCAGTTACTTGATTGTATGATCCACCTTTGTTATAAAGGTGATTATGATGTGTGGGCTTGGGAGTGATTGAGCCACATTAGAAAATACCATCACACACATTTCATCCAAAAAGGTCAGAGCCACAATGTCTATAGAAACTCAGCATACATGATTTTTCATATATAATTTTCAGTTTTATTGTGAGATGTAGCATTGTAATTGAGTTTTTCACATATATATTGATATTACTCCTTTGTTTGTGTCCTTTTTATGTATTTTTAATCTTCTAAGACAATCTCAAGTTGTTGAAATTATGTTGCCATTTCTTTTCTAGTGTATCACATTTTGATGCAAAAACGTCAATAAGTATTGTATCATAAAATTTGCATATCATTACAATCTAACTCCTCATTTCTCCTCTTCTCTGAAGACTTTTTTGCTACATGGTTCCATACATGGTATATACAGAAAAATGGTGACAAGTGAAAGTGAAAGGACCGTTACTTTTATTTACTTTTTTCCCCCTCAACAAGCTTGGCTTGGACACTTTCAACAGCCCAAAGTTTCTTTGTTTATCCTCTCACCGGCTAGTCACTCAGCAGACCCAGTTCTGCTCATGTAAATGTACGCAAATATCAAAAACACATTCCTTTTACATGTGTACAAAGTGGGCAGGATCCGGGATCCAGGACTGCCTGTCTCCCAGCCTGGTTTGACAGATCTGAACACAATCCAATCACTATGTGTCCTCTACATTTGAATTTTCATGTGGTCAAGTGAAATATGAAAGTGATCTGATCTGTCAATGCAGGCCGTACATAGTGATGAATGTTGCAGAATGGTTGAAGTGCACAAAGTGCACCTCAGACAAGTCAACATTTGAGGATTCCGTGGTGTAAAAAACAATAGACACTGGCAAACAAAAATGTAGGAAAAAAATGCCTTGGTCAGATGAATCATCCTTTTCTTTTATACAGTACAAGAGTGAGAGTACATGTGCAGCATACATCAAGTGGCACAGGCCTGAAGGCTTCTTCCTGGTGGCTCTGCTATATTATGGGTTGCATTTTGCTGGCATGCTTTTGGTCCACTTAGATAAGAGAATCATTGCAAATTAGTACCAATTTAGGTTTCTAAAGGTTAATAAGTAAAAATAACTATTGTGGGTAACAGGATAGTAAGTTCCAAGATGAAATTACACTGAAATGACTAAACAGTTCTAGCCACTGAACTTGGAAAAGTCAGGGTAAAATACACCATACATATTTGGACAAGGCAGTAAGTACAAACATGCACTAAATTCCAATGTAATGTCACATGCTTAAGCAGGAAAGTAATTCGGAAACAAGGTGGAAGGTGGAAACAAGTAACTTTGAAAGAGGGTTCATTACAGGTGCATGAATGGCAGGAGATGTAACATACTCAAAAAAAAAAAAAAATTATATAAAAACAGTTATGTAGATATATGGATCTTGGTTATTATGTTATGATTTATTTAAACCTGAGGAATTCTTTGAACCTGAAATAAGCGAAATATATACAAAGTCATAATTTATAGGGAACTACTAGGAGATGGCTACCCTAAACGCTAAATTATTAACTTGTGAAAATAATACTTGCTTTTTTCAGGGTTAAGTGTTTTGGTGTAAAGTCAAAAGACTTATAGAGTTTAATTTTTAAATAAAAAAAATATATGTATATTTAAATGCTGTTCTAGATTGTAATACTCTTTATCAAAATACAGAGTTTAGTCCATAGGTGAATTCCTATTTTAGCCACACCCCTGCATTTAAGAACAGGAAGTGATACTCTCTGTCCCTTAATGTTACATAGTGGGCAGTGAGATTTCATTGTTATGAAATAAATGTGTCCCAAACTCTGAAAAGACTTCAGCATTACCAATGCACATATTTCTGCAAATTTTTGTCTTAATATTTATTTTAAGATTTAATCAATGTTTAGGGTCATTCAAAGCAAAATCATTTTTGTCTTTAGTCCAAGTCAGTAAAAAGTCTTTGAACCAATTTGGTAGAATGATCCATATACACCATATATGGCTTTCAAGAACAGCCTGACTAAAGTAGATCTAAATGCTATGCCGCTCTAATACAATAAGATCACGCTCTCTTCGCTTTATTTCTGAACTTAAGGCCATGTCCAACATTATTGCTTCTCTTAATAACAGTAATGTTCTCAAAGCAGAAACCCCTGAGATGCATATCCTCTTCTGTCTTTCTTATGAATATTTTATTCCTACTTGAAGGATGATGACTGTTACACTGTGGATTAATATTTAATGATGAAGGGTTAGGGGAAAGCCAGCTCTCTGTGGAAGTGGACTGGTGATTATAATAATGGACAATATAATGGGTATTATTTACAGACTCTGCCCGAGGCACCACGGTAACGAGCTGACGGACGGTGTGTTTGTGGGACAGTGTGTTTAGTGTTGCCTTCCGTAATGTGGTGTAGGCGATTTGTGACAGTTTACAGTTGATAAAGTGCAGGTGTCTTGATTCTAATACTCATTGGTTCCACAACATTACACTACATTCATACATACACACTTTTAGAGTACGCTGGAGTGGAAACTCGCCGATTGCTGTATATAGTAACAGACATGAAAGGTCTGATAGAACTATGCTGCAGATTTTAGTCACACTTGTGGTTAGGACGATGGAGATGGGAATTGCAGGCTTTTGTCTGATGTGTATTTAGTATTTTACTGAGACTTATTGTGAGATGCAAAATATATGTACATACTACATGAAAGTTTCTACATAAACTTGTCCTAAAATATGATCACTTCTTCATGTAAATGAAAATAATAGAGGAAAAGAAACAATGTATATACACTGTAATTTATTTATGAATTATTGATATGTGAAACAACGTTAAAAATCCTTGTTGACAAAAATATGTAAACCTCTACTTTGAGAAACTGGTGTGACCCTCTTGAGCAGATTTTAACCTATGACTTATGGTTCTTATAACTGTTTTGGAGCATCTTTCAGTCTAATGAACATTGGCAGATAATTTTCCAAGCACCAGAGGTTTTCCCATATCCACAGACATTGGAGGGTTTTTTTTGAAAAACCTAGAAAAAAGTGCTCTGACAAACAGCATCACCTATGTACACACTAAAGAGTGTTTTATTCTAATTTTGTTTTTATCTGTATTACTCATCTTATGTGGGTAAATGAAGGGGAAGGTGATGGGATATGTGAAGTATTTTATGCTCAGCCTGGATCAAATGCTCCATTAATGAGACAAAGACAAAAAGTCTTTGAAGAGTTTATTGTTCTTACAAAACGAGCCTCTGCTGTTAAAACTTCTTTTAAGACTGGTTCTGTTAACAACTAGAATTTGCCTAGTAAAGTCACATGAAAGAAATCATAATTAATATAGAGAAAAAACAATAATTCAGTCAAACTTAACCAGAACACCAATAGACTGTTAATAGTGGTACCTATATATTCTTCTCAAAAATATTATAAGGTATTACTTTATCAGTGCAAATCTTATTACAAGAATAAATTAATTCCATCAAAAGAAAATAATTTGGTTTGGTTATACTGTATGTGGGCTGGAAGAAGCCGAATAACTTATTTTACATAATCTACTATGCAAGAAATCAATGAAATCAGATGGAAAGACAAAGGAGAATTTTACAGGTCAGATGTTTCTTCTGAGCCCCTCAATCTCAAGTGATTTCTCTTGAATTTTAGTAGAGGTCACACATAGTGCTCAGATTTGCTGACACACACACACTCATCTTAATGCACAGCTGAGCTAAAGATGGAAATCATAATATGAACTCAGCCATTTGAATATTTTTGTGAGGTTCACTCCTGTAGTTTTTGTTCACAAATATTACTTTTTTTAACTTCATATTTTATGTAATATAGATGATGTTTACACTTTGAAGCTGATGCAAGAAGATACAGCATGTAGGACTAATAGCCTACCTTTCTCAGTAAATTAAAATGTTTTCTTTTGGTGGTTTGATTGAGTCTGTGGCAGGCAGGTCGACACCTCCCATTTAAAAGGTAAAATGTCTATGGTAAAAGTGAAGGAACTAATTGCAATCCAGTTTGCTGTACAAATGAATACAATTCCAGTCATATGCTGGTTGTTGCACAAAAATGTGTTACTGCATGCTAACAAAAAATGGCAAAAAAAAATGTCGCTCAGGAATGGCAGTTAAGGTTGAGAGCTGAAACTGTATAATTGTGTGTCTGCCCTGCAATGTTTTGGCAGCCTGTCCAGGGTTTTTCCTGCCTTCTGCCAAGTGAGCGCTGGCATAGGCTCCAGTACCCACCTCAATCCAAAAGGATAAGTTGCATAGAATGTAAATGAATCAATAATACTAACAAAAGATAAGACTGAAGACAGGAAAAGAAATGAAGATAAAAGTAGATACATTTGTCTTTTATTTAGCTGTTGATATAATGTTAAGGCAGATGGTGCTTACAGCTCCATCTTCTCCCAACTATATAGTCTGTATATTATATTTCTTTTCTCTCCTTGTTTCTCAGGGTGTTGTTTGGTTTTCAGCTCTTATCTTTACATTTCCTTTTCTTCAGGCTTCTCCTGCACCAAAGAACATGATTGCACAATCTGTGTCCAAAAGAAGAATACAGTTGTGATGAACAACTAATTTCTAATGAACATTCATGATCAACACCTCATTTATACGTAGTCAATAGTCTCTTGCCATCAAAAACGCTTTACCATCAGTCAACCTCATAGCTGGCACAGACCTTATGGCTGTCAGATGTGGCATTACCATCTAAAACCAAGGAATATGTAAAACAAGATGTAACATTGTCTGAAAAACTAAATAAAAAAATGCTGATAATGTTTTTAATTAACTCTAGCAGAGTTATAAACATGACTTGGATTTGAGTCATAGATTTAATGAATTCACACTCTCAACTTGGCTTTGACTTTAACACCAAGGTCTTGGGACTGGCTCAAAACAAACACTGAGTTTCAGATTTTCAGGGATGTTTCACTTGTGTCTAGACTAAAGACAAAAAAGATATTCAGTATAGTACAATTTAATATGGTTAATACTTAAAAAAAGATCATCTTTACTTCAAGGACATCTGCATTTATTTTAAAGCCTGTTATTATTATGGTCAATTACTGTATGTCTGAATAACTAGGGGAACTAGTAAAACTGCTGAATTACAATACGAGCATTTCTAAGAAACCAAATGACTGTAATAAAAATTAAAATCATTGAGAAAACATATTTTTACCTTTATCCTTTTTTTTTTTTACAGTGAATCATAGAGGTGTGTTTGGTTGGTTCATTGTTATGGTCAGTCAGTATGGGTATATTTCTATATCACTAAGCTTTAACATCAGTGAGATGTGGTGGATCCATCTGTCTTAGTGAGTCTTAGTAGAGGTGTGAACACAAGCCAAAAATTGAATAACTTATAATTTAACTGAAATCAAAGACTTTCAAACTCGACTGCAACTTTTACACCAATAACTTGAGACCTGACTTATGTTAGGCATAAATGGAGTTGTCAGTGTATCATGCATGCCTATGTATCTATATTGATTATTAGTAATCAAGCATACCAATAACCGATATTTGGGGCCAATATTAATTTAACATAAATGTTTGGTAGAAGGATTTTTATAGATTGAACATTTATAGGATTGCAATTTTAATGAACAGCATTAGATGAATATTAGAACATTGTAAAACAAAGTACTTTAAGCATTAAACAAAATCACAAAATTACTGTACAAAATTGCTGTATAAAATCACAAAATACTGTATAAAGCCTAGATACAGACTAAAGATTGTAGAAAGCATAGATACAGACTAAAGATTGTATAAAGCCTAGATACAGACCAAAGACTGTATAAAGCCTAGATGCAGACTAAATATTGTATAAAGCCTAGATACAGACTAAAGATTGTATTAAGCCTAGATGCAGACTAAAGACTATATAAAGCCTAGATACGGACTAAAGACTGTGTAAAGCCTAGATGCAGACTAAAGACTGTGTAAAGTCTAGATACAGACTAAAGACTGTGTAAAGCCTAGATGCAGACTAAAGATTGTATAAAGCCTAGATACAGACTAAAAATTGTATAAAGCCTAGATACAGACTAAAGATTGTATAACGCCTAGATATAGACTAAAGATTGTATAAAGCTTAGATACAGACTAAAAATTGTATAAAGCCTAGATACAGACCAAAGACTGTATAACGCCTAGATACAGACTAAAGACTGTGTAAAGCCTAGATGCAGACTAAAGACTGTATAAAGTCTAGATACAGACTAAAGATTGTGTAAAGCCTAGACTAAAGATTGTAGAAAGCATAGATACAGACCAAAGACTGTATAACGTCTAGATGCAGACTAAAGATTGTATAAAGCCTAGATACAGACTAAAGACTGTATAACGCCTAGATACAGACTAAAGATTGTGTAAAGCCTAGATACAGACTAAAGATTGTATAAAGCCTAGATACAGACTAGAGAATGTATAAAGCCTAGATACAGACTAAAGATTATATAAAGCCTAGATACAGACTAAAGACTGTATAAAGCCTAGCTTACACTGGACTGGACTAGACTGTATAAAGCCTAGCTTACACTGGACTGGACCAGACTGTATAAAGCCTAGCTTACACTGGACATGTGAATAATTATACAGTGAAAGTTCACTGTAAAAAGCAATAACCAAAAATGTATTTTATGTGATTCTGATCAATAGTTGGACATGCTCAATGTCTAAGATATTTTCTGTACTGCACTTTCTGCTGGAAACACCATGTTTAGTCTGCATTTAAACAATTATAGCAACAGTGTTGGTACACACATGCTCCACACAGAAACCTCACTCTCACCAATCATATGTGATATTTTGTGCAGAGCTTGAGCCGCACTGACAAGTCATGCTCTGGAAGTCAAGCATGCTTTTCCTTATTCCCTCCTGCATCTCTCACAAAATTGAAAATCACGTTTGAATTTGATCACATTTGAATTTACTCAACACAGGGCGGGACACAAAGACAGACTAGAGAAGTGCTGGTTGGTTGTACTTAATGCATCATCCACATTTGTACCCATCTAGTCACGCAGTGGGAACTGCAGAAGTTTGTTTTACTGATAGCAATTGTGTCAGATATGTGCATAATTGACAAAAAGCACTTTTACTGGCAAGAAAACTAGTTCACATTCTGATTCTGATAATCAGACAATTTCTACATACAGTGATAAAAAAAAGAATAAAGTACTTTCATGTCTTTCTCTCTGTCTCTCTGTCTCACCTTCATATAAATACCTAAAGCTCCTCTGTGCTGCTAAGACATAACATGTGGAAAAGACTGTGACCGTCCTGCTGACTGCCAATAACATCTGCAGAAAAAGGTCACTCTCAGACACCCAAAACAGAAGGCCGGAGGGCAGGTTTATAACAACCATATTTGAGAAATTTTGCAGAGAAATACACACTTTGGCGAAGCTTTATTGTTCTGAAGCCTTTCATCAAGTCGAAGCCTTTCTCAGTCAAGCTTTTCTAGAGCCTGCATGTACTGTATGTACTGTGTAAATGTATATGTGCTGGCCCACTTTAACAAACATGTGTTCACATGTTACTGCTGTTAATACAGATTCTCCATCTCTTTAACATCTCCCATTAAAGCCTTCAACGATATAATTTAATTTCTTCACTGCTCATATGCAGTATGTGTATAATGACCTTTAGCAATTTCAGATGTATAGGTCTAAAAAAGACACCTTTCTCATTCTTTGTTTTTAAAAGTGTAATTAAAACCTCAAATGACGTTTTGCTGATCATCTAACTGAAAACAAGTACAGAGAACACACTTTTAATGCAGAATTATGGTTTGTTTATTGAATGTAATGTATATCATAAAATATGGCCTATACAAAAGTTTTATTTTTAAAAAAGTATGGTAAAAGTATTGCAAATAAATACTGAAATAAATACTACTAAAATTTGCAGAGAAAAAATCAACTAAATATGTTATTGGACCAGGGTGTTGAAACATCTGCATATGACATTATTGCTTTAATAGTTTTCAAATGAAATTATATAATTAATTGCATAGGTAGTTTTGTAATGCATACATTTATTTAGCCTTATATTTATTCTGTGTTTCTATTTGTTCCATTTGTTTTGATGTCAAGCAATGACACAAAAGTGGCAACATGTAAAGCACTTCTGCAAAACAAGTCTGCACGCACAACAACAGTTTTTCATCAAATTCAAATCATAATAAAATATTGAGCCCTCTATTTAGGTTTATATGTGAAGGATTAGACTACTTCATTTTTACTGATTCTATTGCTTGTTTTAATAAGCTAAGAGAGAAATGACTATTATAAAAGTAGAACATGCCTTTTAATTATTTATTTGTGACTTGGTTTGGCAAACATGTGTGTTATTTCTAAAATTAATTAATTTAATTCTGAGTTTTAACAACACATTCTGAAAAGTTGTTGGCTCTCTATCAGGTGTCCCATCGTCAGGTGTCTGTGGTGCATCTGTTGAAGACAATACGTTTGCTGCGTCTGCTACGTCTACTGCAGAAGATGGACCGCTTCTCGCAACACAGTACAGTGGTGTTGACCCTGCTGATGTCCATGTTTGCACTGCTGGCCCACTGGATGGCCTGCATCTGGTACATTATTGGCAAGAAAGAGATGGAAAGCAATGCGCACACACATACCTGGGATATAGGTGAGACTGCTGTACCTAAATGATTCCTTGTATGCACACAATCACAGACATAATCAAATTCAAGTTAGATTCACCACTGGATGTTCTGTAATGTAATATAATAATTTGTATGATTTTTGACTGGCCAGTATGTACAGGATAAAGCACCTGTAGAATTTATCCAATTTTACCACAGATAGTGAATGAATAGCCTGGATAATACCTTTAGAATTAAGATATGAGCACTCAACAATAACAAATGAATGGTCATGGACAGTTACTGTACTGTGCGTTTGGTTTAAAAAGGGCAGGTAATGCTCTAGATTGAGCCAATTATGGAAGGTTGTTTACTCTGGAATTAATATGAACACTGTAGATTGTACCTTTGTTAAACAAACATATCTCAATATAAATCACTTAATCTTGGTAGTAATCAATAAAGCAGGTTGGTGACTTCTAAAATCTCAGGACTAAGGATGTATTATCTTTAGACTTTGAACTTTTACTTTGAGGACAAGAAATGTGTCAAGTTATGGGATTCACAGGTAGATATGCATTCAGTGAGAAATGAGTATGATAACCTCAGTGGTCATGATGTGAAGGCCTCAGTTTGCAGGAATAATACTCCTTATTATTAATCGACCTAGTTGATCTGAGCAACCGCTCTTGTTAAATATGCACAATGAATGGGTTTGTCCGGTGTGGAGTTTATTCAGTGCTTTATTGAGAAAGCAAAAGATAGTGCAAGAAATAAAGAGAGTGATGAAGAGCTTACAGGATAATAAATGACAGCGCAGGTGTGAAGTTGCATTGTGAAGAATGGCACAAAGATGCAGAGACGAGGAACGGAAAAAAGGTAGAAAACTGACGAAGAAGGAAGGAGTCCATTCACGCAAGAGAGGACAGACTAAGGAGCCAATAGGAGGAATAACCCTTCAGTGACTATTGCTGCACCCCCACCCTCCTGCACTAGCTGTAATTAGGCCCAGAGAGCAATGCTGTGGTCAGCATTGACAGGCCACTGCTGAGAGAGGGCCTCTGCGCTCCCTGATCAGAACTGATGGAGAACTGTTTCCATTCGTTTGCCGTGATGCCACTGACCCCCAGGCCTGCTCCAGAGGGCAGTTACTATAGCAACAATGGGTTGGAAATTTTATGTGCGGCCGAATGAATATAGCACCAGGTAAAACTGTAAGTGGGTACTTGGTGTCTGAGCTGACAATTAACTAGAAGCTGTGTTAAAGGGTTAACTGCAGTGAGGTAAGGAAATGCACCAGGGAGCAGCTAGAAGCAGCTAATCCACAGCAATATTACACATTTCATCTTGCTCTGCCGGCTTGTTTTGTCCTGATTTGACATTTCTCTTATGTCTATGGTTCCCAAACCTGGGCCCATATTTGACAAACTTAAATAGAATGCTCATCTGGGATTAGTGCATGCCTTTTACTTAGCAATGAATAGGATGTGGATTGATACAACCTTGACTGCTTCTGGTAACCTTTGCTGCTTCTCTTGTCTACCCCCCCCCCACCCCCCATCTCCTTGTTACTGCTCCTCTTCTACCCCAGAAGAATGTGGATAAGTTTGGGGGAAGCACAAGAGCAGGAAAAGCTGAGCAAATAAACAGTAATTGGGGAAATGGGACAACTAATCTTTTTCAGCGTCATCCAATTTTATGTCAACTATTGACCAATGAGGAGATTTGGGTCTAGGCTAGTTTTCTGTATGATACAAATGAAGGGATTTTTCAAAATTGCTCCCTGTGGTAAACGGAAAGTTTCTAAACAATATGCGGTTGTCCCATGTACATTTTTATACAGAATGTCACTAGATCCTGTAAGATACCACTAAGTACTGTGCACTGAAGTAGCTTCATAACAGTATGTTGGGGCTTGCTTGTGTTAATATGCTTGCTTGGATGTAGCAATTTTAATGTTTGGACTCCAACTTCATACATCCTAGTTACATTATTCCAGTGAACACCACTGAAAGTTAAGAGGTTGTTAAGGACTGGAAATAGAAACATTGCTCTATCCGTGCTAGTCGCAAGCTACCCCTCCTGTACATGGAAATTACAGTATGCCCACTAATAAACTGCAAAACTCTTACATAATAAGACCAACAGTAACTCCTAATATACTCTAATAACAACTTAAATACTACACTTGACAAAGTTTGCTGATTTGTCTCGGGTTATTGGATAAGGTTGCCTTATGATGTCAGTTCAGTGCACAGCAGCGTAAAAGCAAAATTCATATTTCATCTCCTTAATGACCTCATAATTCAGAGGATCCTTTGGCGTTCAGAGGACAAATGTACATAGGACAAAAAGAGCTATGGGCATGATGCCAGTGACAGAATGACAGCTTGACTTCAGTAGTCTGTTGACACAGGGTTTGCTTCAAAGCACACCTCTGATACTTCTGGTAGCCAGTCAAAGTTGCCACACAGGGCCAGCCATTTTACATTTGCACATGACCTTCTCCTACTTTTATGTTTGATTTTATTTTACATCAGGCACAAAATACGCCAAACATTGACAATGTTCAAATAAAGACGTAACTCAGAATTAAATACATGGGTGGCCTCCTCCTTGATGTCTTGGCGTGCCTGCGATGATGTCATTCTAATATTTGAAAATGTCATCCTGGGTAGAGTACATTTCTTAAAGTAAGTACATTACTTGCTAAAAGCCACTTTGGCAGGTGTTTGGAGCAGCTTTTCTGGGACTACCAATAACGTGTGCTCCATGCAATCAGTGATCAGTTGAGTTCCTTCAAGTTCAGACATAATTATCAAAATATGCAATGAGCTAAAGTTGGGCTCACGGTTGGGCTCAAATTTCATAGCCCACCTCACACTTTTAACAGATTTTACCCTGCATTCTCCCTGCATTAGATTTATTTATTAGATTAAATTCTGTTCTTGCTTTTTACTTTCAGTCCTTTGGATGTGTTGAAATCTGGCATGCTGGAATTCCCCAATTTTACTAAAGTAAAAGAAATTGTTTATAAAATATTTTTGTGTTATATATTTAATATGTAACATGTAAAAAGTTTAAGAGCAAGAAGGAGAAGCTGAAATCTTGCTATGTTAGCAGTGCACAGTATGGGAACAGCGCAGTAAGTTTACCCAGACCAAAAACATTTCAGATGCTGTACGTTCGACAAAGCACTGTTTGATTAAAATAAATCTTTTAAGCAGGATTTAATCTTAATAGCTGATGGTAACTTAACTGACAATATCATTTGAAATAACAGGTATTTGACACTTATGGTAATGAAGGGACGGTTCAGGCCAGTTTTGGAAAAAAATGTTGTACCCGGGTCAGTTATGTTGAGCTCAGGTTGGGTTTGGATTTAAAATGCAATGCCATGTTTCAGGTCAGGTCAGACTCAAACTGAAAATTATGAGACTGTATTCAAGTTAGAACCCTGTGTGAGTTTTAATCAGTTCTGAAATTCAGGTCTGATGTGGAATACAGTCCCAGAATTTTTTGTCTGTTAGAGCAGAGGTACAAGATTAGGTGTACTCCAGGACATGGATACTGTGGGACTAATATAGGGAAATAAATCCCTATGTGGTTCTATAAACATGTTTAAAGGTGAAGCCAAAAGGTACAGGTGCAGGTGGACATCAAAGGGACCACCAGCTACTCATGAACAAAGCAAATGATAATTCTGTGCCATGCTTTATGCCACAGTTCTGTTGTGGGATCAGCTTAAATACAACCACATTCTCAAAAAAACACACTGCAAAAGACACTGCAAAATATAAACAAAAACAGAATGTAATGATGTGCAAATCATTTAAACCCTACTTTTAATTTTAAATAGGACAAAGACAGCATATAAAAACATTGAAACTAAGTATATGAAATATATGCACATTTTGAATTTAATGGCAGCGGCAAATTTAAGTTCATTTAAGATGAACTGAAATGAAGTTGAAAAGTGTCCTTTGGTCGGATGAATCAAAATTCTAAATTCTAAATTCTTTTGGAAATCATGGATGTCCAGAGTAAAAAAGAGAGGGCTTGTTAACAGTTCACAGTTTAAAAGCCAGCATCTGTGATGTTATGCAGGGTCAGTAATGCACGTGGCATGGGTGACTTACACATCTGTAATCATCTGTAAGATCCTACTTGTCCCAACTTGAACCATATTGCTGGCATCAAATTAAAACTGTGCGTATTTTTTCGCACATTGTCAGTTTCAACATTTGATATGTTGTCTTTTGATATGTTGCTAGCATAGCATGCATCTTTCAGAGTGTAATATACTGACATCCTGTAGTTCTTACAGTTGCGATAAAAAAGACTGGTTGATTAACAGTTAATATATGCCTGTACAGACTAACATGCTTTGTATAAGCTTTAAATACTATATAACAGGTAATCAGGCAGCTGCTAAAATGGCAATAAACACTGTATCAAGCACCAGTCAGTCACCTGTCAACAGCAGTGACGCTGTTTGTCCCCTTCTGTATTGCATTGAGGGATTCTCCTTGCTGGCTCTTTCAGGATGGCTACATGAGCTGGGCAAGCGGTTGGAGTCTCCATACGTTGTGGCCAATGGCACAGCTGGTAGCGGTCCATCGCTGCGTAGCGTCTACATCGCCTCACTATACTTTACCCTCAGCAGCCTGACCAGTGTGGGCTTTGGCAATGTCTCTGCCAACACAGATGCCGAGAAGATCTTTTCCATCTGTACCATGCTTATCGGAGGTAGGTGTTGATATGATTGTGGGCATTTGCAGCATGGACCACTGATGGGAATATAGTAATGCTAGCTTATAGCATCAATGATGCAAACTCCTGAGATTTAGTAGGGCCAATTATTTAGGTTTATGCAATTTGAGTGCCTCAGTACATCCTTGCATCATTTTAGTAGCATTTAGTGAAGTTTGCATTAGTATAAATTATAGTGACTAAAATCTGATAATGTGAATACTGTGTTTCAACTGCCGAGTAAGTGATATTCAATTGATATTCGATAGATTCAATTGAAGACTAAGTGACTAGGTGATTGGCTGGTTTAAAATAAATTTGCTCACTCCATTGACTCACACAGAGTTTTATCACATCATTGAAAGTGATAAATGTAGTCTAATTGTCCAAAGAAAAACATGTATTTCCACTTATTTTCAGTTTTTTTAAATCTTCTTCACAATTTGACCATGGTAGATGACCCTTATATTGTGTGAAAATGTCATGATGGTTGAACCAACAGGATTACTCTAAAACTGCCTGCAGTAAAATCACTTAACAATAATTTACATTAAAAGTAAAGAAAGGCTTTGCGGTGTCCTGTGAAGATACCATTTTGGGAAGCAACATTATATTGATAATATATATTTAAATTATATTTAAAAAATGTTTTTTAAATGCTGGTATTTAAAAAAATTATGACAGTTATTTAAAATGATGTGCTACATTTTTATTCCATGAGTTAATAAACACATTCCACCCATTTGTATTTGAAAGAAGTAGGAAATCAGAACCACAAAAAACTAAGCATAATTACGATTTGGCATTCCCTCTAACACAAGTTACCCAGGTTTGTGCTCTCAGATATCATATAAACAGGTGTCATTTTAGCATCAGTAAGCTGGAATCAAGTCTGTGCTGTGTGGCATATTTGACATGCATACTAAGCTTGGACAAAACTCTACAGTCTCAAACACCACTAAAGAAGTTCAGTTTCAGCCTTCTGTCACTCCATGGACTTGACTTTTGCTTTCACAGATATCAGGTTTATCATCTATACTTGTGTCAACAGTTAGTCTTAATCAAACCTGTACTATAGTGCGTTGTACAGTTTGGTTCTGTTGCCAACACACTAGGCTAATGTTAAGATAAAGCTACAGATCCAAACACTGATAGACAGAATAGAACCAATACACACCGAAACAGAATAGATTTAATTTAACATTTCCGTTAGTTATTGGACTTCGCTCCCTCAGGTTCAAATCTTTATTATCTAAATTTGTGTCAATTGTTATTTATTGAATTGAACATTGAACATTTATTGAATGATGGCTGATTCACTTATTTTGTGACCATGTAAACAAACTAAATTATTTAAGTTAAATATAAATATAACAGTGCTTTTACCTATCACCTATGACCACACCCACTTTCGCTGTTCCGTTATACAATGTGAAAGGAACACAGATAGACACTCGTCCAGAGCACTGATAGTTTTAGGTTCCAGTGTGTAACCATCCTGCGCCGGACTGTACTGGTGGACAAATGACTCACATTACTGAAGTAATCTGACCATCCCAGTCAATAATATGTGTTCTCCGAAAAAAACCCCAGCATATTCAAGGAACCCTTGGCAGTCTTCTATACAGGGATAAACACATGGAACCACACAGAAGGCTCTGATTCTACATAAACGAATTTAACGCTTCATTCCTCCGAGATTATTAGTTCCATAGAGTTAAAGAAAGTCTAACACTACTGGAATTATATAGGTTTTAATGGGTGGAGCAAAAGCGATGCTACTTAAGTAAACCGTTTTGTGAAACCGTAAGGACCTATATGTGCTTACTAAAATTTCATGTCTGTTGGGACATTTGTTGGGAAGTGTTACGATTTACCATGCTCTTTCAATTAAGAGTATAGTAGCTGTTAGTATATGACTTTTGGATTAAGGGTGGGAGTAGGGAGCGTTCACACAATAAAGCTTGGTTGTCTGTGCAGACTGTGTGGGCGTCTGCATGTGTTTGTTTTTATAGTGGTAAATGGGTTGAATTGAGGTCCCACCAGCTGTTGGTTCACATTAATAATTCATGGCCTTTATTTTGTGAAATGTCACCCCCAGCCTGAGGGCAATCGCGTCCTTCTCCCTGTCCAACAACAATATATACATACACACAATCCAGACACACATCTCTCTCTTACAACAACATGTGCGTGTAATCAAACACCACCTGTATCTCTCCCGCAGCATTTACAGTAGGGCCTGTTGGATTTCTAACTCCTAGCTCCTGGAGATCTACCACTCTGGAGAATTTGGATATTCCTACTTGATTTGTCTCACATTCCATAGTCTGGAATATGAAACGCTCATGTATGAGCAAATGAGTCAAGACCAAGTCCAGGAGTGGCTGAGACTGAGACAAAGCTGAGACCTTATGTACACTCATCATCAAAAAATAGTTGCACCCAGAAGGGAGTGTTGGATTGCAATGCTGTTTGGAAGGAAGATAAAGGTTGCCAGGAACAATAAATTATGAAACGTTTAAACTGATATAGACTGATGGGCAATATTTATTAAGCTACACATACAGAAGTAGTGTCTCTCAGTACGGCGTCAGGCAGCCAGGTTTGCTAATGCAATATGCCAGGCATCTCAGCATAGAGTTGTAGAGGTTTCTAATGGTGTCCTGCGATAATCCATTTGTTGTCAGTTTTTTGGTAGAATTTTCCCATTCCACCTTAATGGTGCAGCAGTTTTTATAACGTTAATACAACTGCTGTGCCATTTAATGTGGAAAATTCAAACGAGAAGTTGGCATATGTCATTATGAGAAAAAGTTTCCAGCATTTAAAGAATAATGTGGATGTTTTGATAGCCTAAATCATCTTATCAGAGGATTAGTAATAATTATTAAACTGAGTCTGTCCTGAATAAGCCTGTATGCAGGAGCTTGTAGAGGTGGTCAAAGCGAGCTATGAACAGAAGGTAATGGGAAGGGGTCTATGGTGTTTTGTGAGCATTAGACGAATAACAGATCACTGCATCATAACCTACACACCACACCACACACTGGCAGTTTTGGGCATTGGGTTGTCAGTCTAATGACGTTAATTCCATGCACAGTCGCACTAGTTTATGTGTAGCAATGTTCATATTTCGACCCTTTAACGACCTTGTAATTCCGAGGTTCCAGTGATCAAATGAAAGTGTATCGGGTTCTGAACATATTTATTTACCACAGAACGTGATAGAGGCGATTTGTTAACAAACCAAATTCATTTTTCACATTAAGAAACTGTTAGAATATAAGGTAACTATAGCTGTCATTAAGCATTGTGCCATTAATGGCACTTTTGAGATACAGTACATTTATTTAGATGTACTGTTACTAAAACACGAAACACATTTATATCTTCAAGTGTTTTAAGCGAATGCAAAAACTGAGTGTAGTTTTTCTGTGTTTGTTTCTATGTATCAGCGCTCATGCATGCCCTGGTGTTCGGTAATGTGACAGCCATCATTCAGCGCATGTACTCCCGCTGGTCGTCATACCACACACGGACTAAAGACTTGAAGGACTTCATAAGAGTGCACCACCTGCCCCAGAGCCTTAAGCAGCGCATGCTGGAGTACTTCCAGACCACCTGGTCTGTCAATAACGGCATTGACTCAAACGAGGTAACACCACAGGCTCAGTGTGTGTGACTGAGTAGAATGGAAGATGACCTTAAAGATGACCTAAAACTACACTTATGGGTAGCACTGTGATTTTCACATATACAGGCTCCTTTAGTACACATTCATGGTCAAAGCCATAACAATAGTGCCCTTTTTTATGGCCAAGATAAACTAACCTGACAAGGAAATACTAGCAGTAATCAAGAGTGAAGATCATATTCACAGCTCCTGTCTGCTGTTAAACCCTACACTTGAAAACACCACAGATACAACAGCTGATAGTCTGCATGCATGTACTTAACACACTTGTGCGACAAGCACAACTCTCTGTAGCAGAAACTGGCAGTAGAATGTAACTGTATAACTGTAAGCTGGGAGGGTTATTTCTAAAATGCATCTGCCTTCCTGAAAATTAATGTCTATACATTAAATAGTGCAATAAGATGTGAAGTTTTCTGTAGTTTTTTGTAGTGCTATTTGAGGCTGCACCATTCATGCACTTGGGCATGGTTTAGTGCTTTTAGTGGACACGCCCCATCATTTCAGAACAAAGAAGTTTTTCATAATTTTAAAACCTAATTTTATATACTATTCAAATTTGGCTTGGTGGTTAATTACACGTTTTGTTTTGAGCTGTGATAAACACACATATTTATGTTTTATACAGACTTCAAAATGATGTCAAATAATACTATGCTGTTGTTGCCAGCAAGGGTAACCCTTGAAATGGCCACCACTAGTGGCCTGCACAGGCATAAAATTGAAGCCCAAACTTGACCTTTAACTTCATCCTTGAGACCTGATCTGACCACATTAACGTCACTAACCCTACAAAATGCAGTCCAACCCCGCCCAAGATTGTGTTGTAGTTACATACTTGAGGTGATCAACAGAAAATTAAGTAAAATTAAAAGTACGCCTATTCTAGCTGGGGTGAAGAAGTACCCTGACACTGGCAGTTTTTCTGACTAGTGGCTTCTGCAGAACATTTGCAGAGAGTATTTTACTTAAATGACAACATGCCAGTCATGGCACTTGGATAACTCAAAATTCAATTCAATTCAATTCGATTTGATTCAATTCAATTCAATTCGATTCAATTTGATTCAATTCAGTTCAGTTCAGTTCAGTTCAGTTCAGTTCAGTTCAGTTCAGTTCAATTCAACTTTACTGTCATTATACCAATACAGGGTTGTATAGTATAATAGAACACAGTCAGGCTACTTCTCCAGTGCAGTGATTAAAAAATATATATAAGTAGTAGTACAGTGCATGACAATAGATAAATAAACAATATGTGCATAAACAGTAAACAGTAAGACATGTGCAATGTGTTTAAGAGCAGTATCTGTATGTCAGAATATGAATACTAGAACTGAGGTGCAGTTAGCATATACAAGAAGCAAAACACAGCTTAGTGTAAATGTTCATGTAGGAAATTACAGTGTGTTGAGGTAGAAGTGTGCAGTTAAGTACATGGTTGTAAACAGTATAAGATATATAAAGTGTACAGTGCAGGTAGGAGAATCACAAGCTCACTGCTGTATGTGACCAGTGTGCTCTTTATCTGATCTAACAATGAAGACAAACCTGACTCCTGTGGAAGTTTAAACAATTCCCCTTTAGCGAGTCTTCTTAATTTGTTAAAACAGTCTATGGAAAGAGAGTGTGCACAAGGGAACAAATGTGTGAGGATGCACAAAACTCATGCATTAGAAAATAGACCCAAAATGTTGAAAACTTGCTATAACTCAGCTCAAATCTAATATTTTGTTGGCCTCATCAGCCTGGGGTCAGATAGCAAACCTCTAGACAGGACCACCTGGCAGGTCTGAACATTTGGTGTACACTTGTATAACTCAGCTTGTTTACAGTTTAGTCAAAGTAATTACTGAATAATTAGTTTTAGGTTGTAACAGATCTAGAAATTTACATACAGGCACATACATTTTTGAATAAAATGAAATAAAGCAAAAATAAGAGATGAACAGAAGCAGTGCTGATCTTTCCTACTTGGTACTTATTTTTCCCTTTTCCCTCCTCTTTATTCTTAATTTTCAATTTCAGTTACAAAGATAATAAAGAAATAATTTTATGCACTTCAACCATGGCAGTGTGAATACAACCAAACTAAATGAAAAATTCTATAATGATAATTGTAAAAATGTAAACACTGGTACAGACTTTAATGAACAAACTAGGTGTGAAAACTTTATATTTACTTTGAAAATCAACAAAACATGTCATTTGACTGCATATATGATTGTATATTCATTGCTCCATTCCAAGAAATGACCCTTCAGCTGAACTTTAAAACTGATGTCAGGGATATTTTAGAGCTGGCATTAATGACCAGGAGCAGCTTATTATTATAGACAGTGGAAGAAGAGTTGAAAGATGTGTTCATGACATGGAGAAAGAAAGAGAGAGAGTGAGTGAGAGAGAGAGAGACTTTCTGCACTCTGTCCTTGAGCTCAGACACTCTATTCCAGAAGCGGGAGTGGTTGGGGAAAGGAGAGAAAAAAAACGAGATGGAATATAAACACCTAGCAAAATCACAGAGTTATGAATAATATATGGTACGGGTGATGGAAGAAAGAGGGAAAGAGAGAGGGGGATGAGCATGCTGCAAGCGGACGAGGGAATGACAGATGCCACTCATTCAAGCTGAATGAAGGATAGAGGCATGAGCAGAAGGGTGGTGGACAGAAGAGTGAAACATCAGCGGTGCCCTCTATGTTTCTGTCTCAGGAAAGGAGAGCAAATGGACTTCCCTGCTGTTACGTAACCTGACATAAAAGTATAATAAAAGATAAAAGAATAAATTAATGAAAGAATAATACTCTAGGAACGGGTCAAAGCACATGCTGGTGGCGTGAGGAGAAAAAGATTTGCATGGCATCTCAACATATACTTTAGATTTATTACAAAAATGCTGTGCTGCTGTAATACACTGCCTGGCCAAAAAAAGGTCACCAACGTGATTTAACTAAGCAAATAGGTAAGAATCTACCATTGGATAATTACTGCATGGGTGATTATGTTTCATCTGGCAACAAGTTGTTTAACCCTAACTGATGCAGTGAGTAGCTTCTCATTTGTTAAACAACCATGTCAAAGGACACATCCTGTGGTCGTGGAAAAGATCTGTTTCAGAAGGGTCAAATTATTGACATGCATCAAGAAAACATCTAAGGAGGTTGCTAAAACTACTAAAATCAAGTTAAGAACTGTCCAACAGATTATTAAAAAGTGGAAGGACAGTGGGGAAACATCATCTTCGAGGAAGGAATGTGGTCGGAAAAAAATCTTGAATGATCGTGATCGGTGATCACTTAAACGTTTGGTGAAATTAAATCGTAGAAAAACAACAGCAGAACTCAGGGATCTGTTTAATAGTGAAAGTAAGAGCATTTCCACATACACAATGCGAAGGGAACTCAAGGGATTGGGACTAAACAGCTGTGTAACCTTAAGAAAACCACTTGTCAGTGAGGCTAACCGGCAAAAATGGCTTCAATTTGCTAGGGAGTATAAAGATTGGACTCTGGAGCAGTGGAAGAAGGTCATGTGGTCTGATGAGTCCAGATTTACCCTGTTCCAGAGTGATGGGCGCATCGGGGTAAGAAGAGAGGCGGCTGAGGTGATGCATCCATCATGCCTAGTGCCTCCCGTACAAGCCTGTGGGGGCAGTGCTATGATCTGGGGTTGCTGCAGTGGTCAGGTCTAGGCTCAGCAACATTATGTGCCCAAAGAATGAGGTCAGCTGACTACCTGAATATACTGAAAGACCTGGTTATTCCATCAATGGGTTTTTTCTTCCCTGATGGCACGGGCATATTCCAAGATGACAATGCCAGGATTCATCGGGCTCAAATTGTGAACGAGTGGTTCAGGGAGCATGAGACATCATTTTCACACATGGATTGGCCACCACAGAGTCCAGACCTGAATATTAATGCTGAATGATATTTTTGGATTTTGGGCAACATATGTTGCCATCCAGACAACATCTTTTTCAGAGAAGATAATGCCAAACCACATTCTGCACATATTACAACAGCATGGCTCTGTTGTAAAAAACTGTCTGGGTGCTACATTGTCCTGTCTGTAGTCCAGACCTGTAAACCACTGAAAACATTATGAAACAAATATGACAAAGGAGGCCATGAACTGTTGAGCAGTTTGCTATATCAAGCAAAAATAGCAAGCATTTGTCATGGGGGAAAAGGTGTTTTCTGCCACGATAATAAACCCTTAAAGAACCAGACCAGTCTGCCTTAGGAATTAAGAAACACTGTTTAATTCTGCAGAACGTAACGCCAGCAGAAAGGCTTCAGACCTGCATCTGACCAGACCTTCCCAACGGTGAGAAGGGGTCAAAACTTTCATACCATTTTATACCCCAGTGGTAAACATTACCCTGTAATAGCTTCTTCTTTTTAAATGTGTTTATGCCATCAAATTTAAACTAAATAACAATCAAACAAATAAGCCATCATGGAAAGAACACCTTTAGGAGTACAAGCTTTTAAGGATTTGTATGTGAGCCAACATTTCAATTACTAATTTTTAAAACTACAGAACGTAGATATTACTTTCTTTAAAGATACCAAATAAATTACTGTAGTTAATAAATAATAAGCTGAGATTAATGCTGATGATTTTACTGTATTATCCTCATTCTCTGTATTGTTTCTCTTGTTTCAGCTCTTGAAAGACTTCCCTGATGAGTTGCGGTCAGACATCGCCACGTACCTGAATAAGGAGATTCTGGAGCTGTCTGTGTTTTCATCTCTGAGTCGGGGTTGCCTGCGCTCTCTCTCTCTGCACATAAAGACATCATTCTGTGCTCCAGGAGAGTACCTCCTACGGCAGGGAGATGCTCTGCAGGCACTGTTCTTCGTCTGCTCCGGCTCCATGGAGGTGCTCAAAGATGGCATGGTGCTCGCTATTCTCGGTTAGTTAGTCATTTTGGATTTGCATGCAAGCACACACACACAAACATACTGTTAAAATATGGATTTGTACCTGAATAGAACCTTCAGGGTCTTTGAATCCTTTAAAAAGGCCTGATGGTATCCGGGAACAAATATATACATGTCTATAATGTTTAGTTCATTTTTATTCAATAGAACCGTGCTGATTTTTTTTCTGGGGTATCCTAGATATAGCTAAGTGAGCTCTCATACTGGTCAGGACTTCAAGAGTTAAAGAAAAGGCCTTAGATTAAAGGTATAATTTGAAAGGAAGTATGTCATGGTGTAGTTTGAAGTGGCTGGGTACTGTAGCCCTTCTAGAAGTTTTGCTGTACAAGATCAGCCATAACTATTTATACTGTATGTCTGTAAGCATTCAGACACCTCTGGATTCTGTTACTTCTGATGGATTCAGACATCTTGTATAAACTACATTGAAAAAAAGCAATGCCAATAGAATGGGACACTGTGGAGCAGCCACTCATAAACCTAGGGTCGACATGTCTAATGTTAGGCATCAGCTAGAGGGATATAAACCCCCTCACGGTTCGGCAGTGGAGCAGTGGAACTGTATCCTCTGAAGTGATGGCGCCTCATTGAGTTCCTCTGGGATGAGTTGAAGTAGCATTTGAGTTCCTGAACTAAACATCCAATATCGGAATATGGCCTCACTAATGCTCTTGCACTAAATGCATATACATTCATTGACAAAAACAGGAATGAAACTTGCTAGGTAGGTTTGACATTGGGAGACTTGTAAATGATTCAAGTTTCACGCTCGGCTGCACACATGCCTTAAGCATAGAGTGGCTTTATTGCTGTACCTGACTGACTCAACAGCCATGATTTTGGACATTCAGTGAGCAGTGATGCCCTCCATGAGTCATCCTGTTAGTGCCAGCACTATTGGCAGACCTGCACGATGCAGGAGTACATGCACACAAACCATTACGATGACTGCACCGAACACCATGTCAACCCTGTTATACAGTGACTCAGAATGGCAGTGGGTCATCTGTAAAAGTGAGTCCTGCTTTTGTCTTGGTGGAGACAACCAACAAATCCATGTGTGTAGGCACCGTGGTCAGTGTCAAGATGATTGGTTTATTGACACACGTCACATGTCCAGAAGGCCTGGTGTTACTCCACCTCTTCCCCTACCACAAAATCTGCTGGAACTGCGTGAGAACATTCAAGCTGCATGGGATGGATTATTGCAGGACTCCATTAGGAACTTCTACTACTCAATGCCGAGAGTTAGCAAACATGGCGGCCCAACGCCATACTGAGAGATGCATAACTCCTGTAGGTATAGCTTAATACATATTGCCAACATCTGTCTAAATTTTCCATAATTTAATGTTCCTTGTACAACTATTATCTACACACCCTTTCATACTCATTGCATGAGTGTAGCTTAGTCTTTAAAGATAAAAGCTTTCATTTTTGTTTATCAAACGAGGACAGTTTTAGTGGCATACAAGGTCTCGCACAGTTGTTAGAGGTCACATTATCTCTTGAAAAATTAATAACTTGTACTTTATGACTGTTTTTGACTGGATGTTAAACGAATGAAGGCTGGTCTCTATATTTTGCACAGTATGTCAACTTATCGCTTGAAAACACATAAATAGGCTATGCACTGTGCTACATACTGAGAAATACTTCCCATTAAAGCCTGAAAGATTTCATGCTTTAGGAGAAATGTATGATACCTTTTGTGGATTTCACATCGTCACAGACTCACTTTAACGCTCTAGCTGCCCTGGCACCAGCAATCTATTACTATTTTATTAAATTACCTTTATATCACTTTTCAAAGGGATCTGGTTTTATGAAGGTTTTAGTGATTGTCTCATTGATCTTTAGCCTGGTGAGCCAGTGGTATTTTTTGTTTTTTCAAAATTAAAGTAAAAACAAAAGTAAAGAACCACGAACCTCATTTAACCTACATACAAACACATATAGGCTGAACGCACAAACTTACAGTCGTGTTTGATGTAGTTGTTTACTCACAGGTTCAATAGGTGTTTTTTGCTGTTCCTGTGTATGTGTTTATTTTGAATGCAGTGACTGATGCGGCTCATTGATTGACGTCATTCAACCATTTACAGGCATGTTGGCACAAGCGCTGCCAAACATAGTTGTCAAACATAATCAAAGGTCTATGTGACCAGCTGTTGTTCTCGGCAGCTTTTGAGTCATCTATACATTTAGAATTTAAAGGACCTTGTGAAAGCAGTGAGTAAATATTACATAGCAATGAATAACTTAATGTACTTACTTGGGATACAACTGAAAACATCGAGCTACTCCATCTTAAAAATAAAGATTCCTAAATTGACTTTCATGTCAGTTTTCGGGGACAATATTGTTATACTATTATACCTTTATGCTATGAAGAAGTTCTTCAATATTTAAATTGGTTCTTCACACTACTCCATTGAAAGTTTCTTTGGGGAACCAGGGTTTCAGAGTTACTTTAAAAATGTATTTGGTTACAGATTACTGATTACTTGTTAAACAAATTTAACCTAATTCAAAGGATTACTATATTGTTGTAACATAATCGGCTTTCCATTACTTTTGAATAATTTGCCGTTTTTAAAGGCATATAATTAAACAAAGACTAAAAAAACATTTCAAAAAAGCTTTTTCACCAAGAAAAACACATTATATATGATATTTGTACTTCCATTCAAAGATTGGCTATTTAAAAAAGTGTACAGCAGCTCATATTTTGCCTCAAGCCAACAGATTTCACATTTAGTGAAATGGCTAAATCTAAGTGGAGCAACATGAAATATTTGTAACATAAAGACGATACATTTGTACAGCATAAATTGATTGAGTTACTTAAGCAGTGAAAATGGTGTTCATCAACAGTACTTATAAATAGAGGCCATTCTAATAACCCTGAATGGGCATCATTAGCATCTGCTAACTATAGAATTTCTTGGAGCAGTAAGCGCTGAATTATAAAGCTCATTGCTAGATCAGTTTGCTGCTGTAGAATTAGGGTAAACACATGAATCAAATATAAAAAAAAGAATACGTAATACAAAAAAAAAAATCTAATTGTTGTATAGATATGTATGTATGTGACTTTATTGTAAGCACGCAAGTAATCACCTCTGATTTTATAATGTACCTGCAATCTGATTACTGTCTACAGATTATAGTTAACTTTTTTTCGTATCCTGATTATGCACAATGCCCTGCGATGGATTGGCGGTCTGTCCAGGGTGTTTTTCTGCACCCCCACTGGAGCCTATTCCAGCATTCAGTGGGTAAAAGGTAAAAAGATAAAGCAGTTTGAAATATGAGTGAATGAGTAAGTAATAACCTAACACTGTTACACGTATTCTGTTACTATCCACCACTACTGCACACATCATTTAAATTAAGCTGTAAAACTGAACATGGCACTGATTTTTTAGGGGTTCCTCAAGATACTATATTTAACCATTGCCTGTACTATTAAACATAGGTCTATATTGGTGGATGAGACAACGTTTTTAGATGAACACAGTGCTTTTGCAAAAATGAACTGCTGATCTGTCCACTCTGATTGGTCACTCTCTATATGAGTCTTCATACATTCCATAGGCACACAGGCCAGAGCTCTGGATGTGTGAAAAATCTAATCCCCATCATCCTGTCAGAGCCTGTGCGTGTGTGTGTGTGTGTGTGTGTGTGTGTGTGTGTGTGTGTGTGCGTGTGTGATGATGTTAGACAGGGAAAAAACACACCTTGCTGCCCCTTACTCCTCTCTCTCTCCATCCTGCTGACAGAGGAAAGTCTCTCTGACATTGAGTGTGCATTAAACTTTTCATAGCCTGTGATCACAACAGGAAGGTAAAAGTCATCAAAGCACACACACACACACACACACACACACACACACACACACAGACAGAACCACCTTGTCTTTGCTCAGTGTGTGTGTGTGTGTGTGTGTGTGTGTGTGTGTGTTTGTATATCAGTCAATCTTTATTTAGTTGTGTGCGCATGTATGTTGAGGATTAATGTCGGATAAATTCTTTCTAACACTGATATTTTATTCATCTTGTGTCATGTGATCTCTGGATAACTGTTGACCAAGTTATTGTTATTTTAGTCCACCGCAGCATATTAGAGTTAATATTTTATTTATATTTTTAATTGCTTAACAAAGCCATGAAGTATGACAAAACACACCCACCAACATCACTGCCCCTAACAATAACTCAGACGTAATTGTTTAAAGCAATTAGAGAGAGAACAAAAAAGGAAACAAAAAATGGCACAACAAAAATAGACCACACACTTAAAGCATCTCTGGGCTCCTGGGGCATAGCTATGCAACCTCTCCATTGTAATAATATTAAGCATCTCTGATAACCAGTGTTTGAAACATGATGGAGAAGCTGAAAACCATCTCAGTCATTAAGGGTCAGGATGTAAGTGTGTTCTAAGCATTTTAGAGGACCACTGAAAAAACATTCAACCAGAAGTTCTGTAACTGGGATCAAAACCAGAATAGGTGTGCTAGAGGTTATCTTGTCTGTTATAGGACAGTTATGCTATATTCACATCATGAATCATGAAGTGATTCAAATCTGATTTTTTGCCATAATCAGATCTTTACTAATCAAAATGGGGTCACTTTCATATGTGGTTCAGCTGATGTGGTTCATTCTGCTGATGTTGTTCATAACACACATTGTTCACTGACGCGATGTTACAGATTTGGATGTGTGCATGCAGTTTGTTTCAGGGTGCCAGCTCATTCATGTTAATGACAGATTTGTACGGTGGCCGAGAAAGCCCAACGCACTGCAAGTTGAAAACGCACTGCAAAGTCTCAAAACACAAGCATCAAAATGACACGACTTGCACAACATTAGCAAAACGCACTGCAAGATCTGAAAACACAAGCATCAAAATGAGACCGCTTGCAAACCATTAACCGAACGCGCTGCAAAGTCTCAAACGCGCAGCAAACACTAAAAACACATGCAACTTCCAAAACACATGCAGAAAGCCTCAAAACACAACGGAAGTGTTTCCGAGGGACACTGAAAGTGGACGGACCCGGACCTGGACGTAGAGCCGAGACAGCCCCAGTTCCAGCAAAAGTAAGTTTTATCTGTTTATTAATGAATATTCAGTCGGGTTATTGGCCAGGTTCTTGTGTTAACTTAATAAACAGTTAAACCTTAATTTTAGCCACTCGGTGTGCATTGTTTAAGGTGGAACGAAATGTAAACACGAGAAACTGGCCAATAAACCGAATGAATATTCATTAATAAACAGATAAACTTTTCTTTCAGTCACTCGGTGTGCATTGTTTAAGGTGGAACGAAATATAAACACAAAAACCTGGCCAATAACCCGACTGAATATTCCCGGGTCCGTCCACTTTCAGTGTCCCTCGGAAACACTTCCGTTGTGTTTTGAGGCTTTCTGCATGTGTTTTGGAAGTTGCATGTGTTTTTAGTGTTTGCTGCGCGTTTGAGACTTTGCAGCGCGTTCGGTTAATGGTTTGCAAGCGGTCTCATTTTGATGCTTGTGTTTTCAGATCTTGCAGCGCGTTTCGCTAATGTTGTGCAAGTCGTGTCATTTTGATGCTTGTGTTTTGAGACTTCGCAGCGCGTTTTTAACTTGCAGTGCGTTGGGCTTTCTCGGCCACCGTAGATTTGAGTCAATTAACTATGCAACTGTAAACCATCATGTTAGTGAGATCAGATCTCAGAGGGTAAGAAGAAAATTTAAACAAAGCAGGACACCAAATGTGTAGAAGAAGAATCTAGTTAAAATAATTCAAAAAGTGAGTAGTCATTTGGTTCGACTGCAAAGTCACACAAAGTCTGACACAATGTCCAACCTGCACATAGCAAAAAACATAAACGAGAACAACCACATTTTCCTTTAAACTACTCAAAAGTCCAACCTGGTTGAACTCTCTCATCTACATATAATTCCCCAGGGCACAGTAAGCATTTGTCTTTTCTGACAGAGAATGCCCCATCCAGCTAATTGGAGTAATATTGGAGTTTAGATAGATGTTGATGGAGTCAACTGGAGACACTCTATATGATTAAGAATCCTAAGTGAGCTGTTAAAACATAAAATTTTCGCCTTGGCACTTTTTTCGCTTTTGAAAAAAGCAAGACTTCAAGAAAGGAACTTGGGAGAGACATGGTCTCCAACTTGGTCCATAATAGATTCATAATGGAGTCATGGCTAGAGCTTTTGGGTGCTGTTTTTTTTGCAGTCAGTGATTGTCTGAAATCTGGAACCCAGATACATCACCAGATACTGGGTTTCTTCCATGGTGATGCTCTGCCTGGCCTTTACTCCAGCTATCCTCAGTTGCTGCATGTTCTTCAGGTGTTTCATCTACAGTTTTTATCCTTAGGTAAGGATGAAAAGCATGCTCAGTTAGAGTGTGGTCACATGATAGACCTGGCCATTGCTGAACATTTTGCTTGGAAGTCATTGGCTTGCTTCAAGTCATTGGGTCTCATTCACCAATATCTTCTTTTTTTCTTAAGTTGTTCTTGATGTCCAACAGCTGTGAAGGGATTCGCAGAGGAAGAATTCCTCTGTCATTCACCACGTTTGTTTTCTGTTATCATCCAGATTTTTTGATGTTCACCAGTGCTTTCTTTCTGTCAAAGAATGTACCAAGTAGACTATAAATATAAAATGTATATATATTATTTACATGGCAATTGCAGCACATTTAAAACTAACTTCTCCATGTGGAGGCTGTACCTTTTCTCAGTCTTCTCACTGCTCTATTACAGCCTCCAAGAGAGGGATTTAAGGTGACATATACACATGACGAGTGCATAATTATCAGTTACATTTTACACTGTTCAAGCTTATTCACCATTGTCCTCTACACATTTGAATCAGACAAATGTCAGTGTACTCAATAACAGTTTCCTTTGTCTGTGTGTGTTTGTATGTTCAGGTAAAGGTGACCTGATTGGAGCCAATTTGTCTGTGGAAAACCGAGTGATAAAGACTAATGCAGATGTGAAAGCACTGACATACTGTGATCTGCAATGCATTAATCTGAGGGGGCTGTATGAGGTGCTGGACCTGTACCCTGAGTACTCCCACCGCTTCGTCCAGGACATCACTCACGACCTCACCTACAACCTGAGAGAAGGACAGGAGAGTCATGTAAGACCCAGTACTAAGCTTATATACTATAAATGTTAGCTTTTGCTAATGAAGATCAACAAACCTTTACAGAAAAACTCACTAACACTTCACTGAAGGGCAGGGTTCATAAGCCTACCTGCAAGGGTACAATGTGGGGTTCTAGGGGACCTTTTATTTAGACTACAATGTACTTATAAAATGGTTTCATTTTCTTTTCTTGATTTTGGCATAAAGTAGGATACCTAATTACACTGCTCTGCTACAAGCTCTTGAAATGATAAAAATGTATAAATAGATTTTTTTGAGTATTGCTGACGATAAGGTGCCTGTTTTGGTTTTTAATGTGTTACAGTTTAAATTTCAGATAACTTTCTCAGTGTTCTCGATCTAGGGGTCCGTCTGGCCACAAATTATTTACTTACCTAGCCAACTCCAAGCTTGGTTTGATCCAACCCTCATGTCAGTGGAGACAATGTTTCTTTTGTACAGTTATAAATGCTTTACTTTCTATTTACCTCCTACAACTGAGGTTAACAGAATTTCTTTTTCCTTCTTTACCAATTATAAAACTACTCTCTTTTATCCCTCTGTTTTTGGCTCCAGATGCCTACACTCTGTTGTGAGACTGATGATTAACCAGTTGCTTTTTCCTCTCACTTCAGAATCCTGGACTACATATGGTACAGTAATAACACAGTAGTTCGTAGTGGACTCCTGGTGGGTGAAGGGCCCTTAGCGACTGCTAATGTTGCACTACCCTTCATTGCAGTTGTCATAAATCTGCATAAACATTCATAAGCACTTTGACACTAGAAAAACAATAGCAACACATGAAATATCACAAACACAACACTAATGTCTTAAATAAGGTCAAAAAGACTTTCGTTGAATCAACCTTTATAAATGTTTATGTAGGGTTATGTCATGAGATGATTCGGTATTACCTTCTTGTTTTGTATTTTCTTATGACATTTACACCAAATAACAAAAAAACTGCTTGTGCCCACTTTCAAACTTATGAATTACTGGTGTGCTTTGGCCTGAAATGTTGTGTACATGCTCTGCTGCTGAGAAATGAGCCTGAAGAACACACAAGGTCACTTTGCAATGCTCACATTGGGCATAAAATATGGTGTAGGTCATCTCTCATCATCCATACAGGGCAGTGCTTGCCAGTGGAGGGCATCTGCTGGGTAATGATGCCAAACACAGTGGTTGATGCTCTCCTTCAAGAGCAGCAGTATCTTACTGAACACCTTGTCCGTGAATTATTCACAGACTTACAGGCAAAATTCCAGATTTTAATTGAAATCGGTCACCAGCAGGGCTGGATTAAGCAATTTTGTGGCCCTAGACAGTGAAACAATTGTGCCCCTCCCTTAGATGAACATTTAATATGCTTTATAAAAATGACGACAACATAATAGGATAATGTTGGCGAGATGACTAGAGAAAGAGATTCAAGTGGTAGGATTATCAGTTTTGTATGCACATGTGCATATCAATTGTTTTTCTGCTTAGAACTCTAATTAACAACTACAGCTCATAGTTATTTGCATATAGACCTGTGGTTCTCAAACCAGCTCCCCATGCCTCACACAACCATGCTTGATTCAGAGAAGAAGCATATGACCAGTAGTTATATGGTGCAGACCTGCCTACCCCAAACTGTATTTCTGCATGCCACCTTTTGAATACACACAACATTGTCTTTGTGCAAAATAATGGTCTTCTTTATTTCTTTATAGTTAATATCAAGTTTTATCCAAGCTGTTATGCTATATTGACATAACCAAGGTAGCTAGCTAACAATACAATTAAAAAAGGGAAAAGCTTTAAAGGCCACAAACTGACTATTTATTTATGTAAGCATTGCTCTCTGCTTTGGACATGTCCTCCCAGCAGGATTTCAGAAAGATGCTAGATTATAATGTTGAACAGATGTTGAATTTTGATTGACAATAAAAGTCAGATAACTGTCAAAAAACAGTGTCAGGTTTACATCAACCTCCAATTTTGGACAAAGTTTGGTTGTAAATCAAAATTTGCATATCCATTGTAAAACAACATCAGGAATTCTTGCAACTCTCCTCATTACCTCCTCCTGCATTGGTCCTACACTATCACAACACATTTTTTGAGTATATCTTCATGTATCTGCCATTTGCATTTAATGGTGAACTACACAAGAACCTACATAACCTATGATGGTAATCTGGCCACCATGGAACACATGATTGTGTTCAGTGTAGTAAAATCTGTATTTTCAGTATCAGCATCAGTATTTTTAGTATCAGCATCAGTATTTTCAGTATCAGTTTTAGCATGTAGTAAAGATTCAGTATTTGTAATTAGAATGTTTTGTGTGCTACAGGGCTTTTGCTTACTGTCTAAAGCACAATGCTACCTTTATAGTTGGAAACACTGCAAACAGAATAGAGATCAATAAGTGCTTATTATTTATTTACTTAATTAGATTAAACATAAATAACTAAAGTGAGAAATATACCTATACACCTCTTTGTTTGCTCAGTGTACAAATTGTTAGAGTTGTATTAAACATATTAAACATGTTCTTTATATGTCAAAATAAATGTGACAGGATTGCCAAATCACATTTTCTTAGAACAGTAGACTAAACGACAGGAATAGTCTTTTTTGTCTCTGTATCCAACAACTAAGCAGTGATACAACCTCACAGTGGTGTCATTTTCATGTACTTCCACTGGTTGATCTTAATACTTTTGTTCAAGAGTTGCTTTAAGCCAACTAAAGTCCAAAGCAAAGTGTTCAGCTGAGCTTGTACTCCATTTACCGTATTTAATGCTTGCACTCTGGCTGTTGCGCTCGCCTTGAAAAGCTTTTTCATCAGTGAGGGACTGCAAGCTGAGAGGCATGCTGGGAGATTTACACTATGATGGAATGCTCCTGCCCTCTCTGAGGAACAGAGGATAATAATTACTGCAAGCGTGGACACCACAGCACAGACCTACTTAAGACTCTGAGTGAAGAATGGTACAGGGAGTTCACTGTCTAACACAGAAACTGAGAAAGTTACAGATGCTGCCGTGTCTTTTGTCTCATCCACAATGTTGCATTCCTCCCTCAACAATGTGAGGGAAGGTACTGTCAGTCAGCACAATAGGTATTTGCAAAGGTATTTCCTGCTCATGCCAGTGAAATAATTCATGATATTTCCTTGTTATGGTTGCGCATTGCTTTGCAATGTGCAACTATACTGTTATCCGATTTATATTATTATTTTTCAGCCACAAAGCTGGCTGTTTCATTCGCCTGAGAGCCACCAAAGGGCAGGTCACCAAACACTAATCCACAGCTATAATGACCCGCACTCCTCTATGTGTCGTTTATTCATCCCTCGTTCCGCCCATAGAGTCCCAGTCATTTTTGGCCCAAACCAAACCCTGCTGTTTACTTCGCCCGACAGCCACCAAACTTCCCATACTCACTAAGGGCAGGTCCCCAAACACTAATCTACAGTCATACTGATGCACACTCCTCTATGTGTCGTTTATTCATCCCTCATTCCTCCCATAGAGTCCCAGTCATTTTCAGCCCTAGCCAAACCCAAGTGTGTACTTTGCCTGACAGCCACCAAACTGAAGGCAGGCGCCCAAGGACCCGCACTCCTCTATGTGCCATTTACTCATCCCTCGTTCCTCACTGCGCAACCATCCCGTGTTTCCTTCACGAAAAGCACTTTTCTAGTTTCATACTTACAACAGCCATTCTGCCACAGTACTAGGAAACTCTCACTTTGATAACAAAGCAAAAACATCCAGCTAATGAATGCTTAAATGTAGGTGTTTGTTTGGTTAAACTTTCTGACATTTCACATTAGTACACTCCCAGAAAATATTTATTTATTTATTAAATCATTTGAGCACAGCAGCTATCCTTTACGTTATGCCAGAATTTCATGAAAGGATGATCTTAGAAAACCCCAACAAGTTTGCATTGTAGTCCTTCTAGTTATTGAATAATAAATCAACTACACAGGATTTTAAGGAGTTTGTCAGGTGCAAAGAACTGGGTGCGACACCAGCAGAGCTAAAAGTCAAAAGAGCTTTATTAAACAAACCGGAAGCTTTACACAACAACAAAGGGCAAGTCAGCAATGCAAAGGTGTAATACCTGGTCATGAGTAGCAGGGACAGGCGGAGGTCGAGAGCCAGGAAGTCAAGCAGGATGGCAGACAGAATCAGAGGCATGTAGCAAAGCGTAGTCAGAGGGACTGAAACAGAGTCACAAAACCAGAGAGGCAAACAACAAGCTAACAAAACAAAGGGAGAAGACGAAAGATGCGTGATGTCATCGGGCTATGCACTCTGGGAAATGGAGTCCGGAGGATTAGCGGAGTCTGATAGACCCGTGGACGAGACAGCGTTCCAAAATGTTATTATAGTCAAGATGGTATATTATTATTTCATTTATTATTATTATTATTATTATTATTATTATTATTATTATTATTATTTCAGGAAAACAATTTGACCTTAATGACCATGTATTTTTAAGAGTACATTTACATAAACACTTTTTGTTAAACATTGTGTAGTATTGTTGCAGGACTAGATACTGAAGATTACATTTCCCTGCTCAAGCATCTGAATGTGCTTACAATGTTGTAGTCAAGACTGCTAGATTTGAGTCAAAACCATATATATTCTCACGGCCCTCAATGGTCAAAAAGGACCTGAAAACGAACCCTTAAAATCGGGACACTGGGTGAGAAGGGTTAGGAGAGTCATAGCTTGTGGGTGAGAACTAGCAATGATTAGTTGTGGTTAAGGAACTGAGCGAATGTTCCTAGGTAATTTCACCTTACAAGAAGAGTGGGTATACAGGAGAGATTGTCACATATAGAAGGTAAAGTTACATAAAGCAGAAGTTAACTTCTTATTCTCTTTTCCCCTTCCCTTTTGGGTAAGCTCAGCTTAAACTGTTTTGTTGACATAATCTATGATGCAGTACTAAACAATAAAAAAAACTTTTAAGTTATGTAGAAAGTTAGACTTTAGATTTCAGGTTTATCTGAAATAAGGTTTTTTTTGCATTGTACTTCACATTGTCATGTGCTGATAAATGTTTATCAGAAGTCTCAAATTTTATTTGTACTTGCTAGTGAAAAAATAGCCTGTTGTTATTTTCTTTTAAATAAACTTACTCAGTTTCCTCCTTCTTAACTCTTGTTTGACCTAGATTGGTTTATCAGAGGAAGTCAGGAAATGTCATTTGGAAGAGATGCTACCCTTTTGTTGGCCCTCCACATGAATCACAGTGTTGATCATTGTCACTGATTTGATAATCTAACCTCTTTTGAATTTAATAAGCACCTAACTGCTAAATATAGTCAAGCAATGGAGGAAAAATACCTCTCCAGGTAGTTAGCTTACCTAAACCAGAGGCTTAAACAGTCAAAAAGACTGTGATCATTGTTGGCCCATAGAACCCTAAGTCCATGCTTTATATACAGTTTGCATGGCTCTGTCCTATGTTTCATAAGTCAGAAAAGGGTAAACTTATAGAGATGTTACATCTATATAATCCGTACCCTTTTCTTACTTATGAGGCATAGAATAGAACCATACAAACTGCCTACAAAGCACTGACTGAGGGATCATTATTATTCTGGGTTAATTTTTATTGTGTTTACGGCTCTGCAACATTCATTCCTCCTCTCCACTGATATCCTTTACTATAATGAAAGTGGTTTCTCTGCGCATGATCATATTACATCAAGAAGAATTGGCCATAATCCAGTCAAAGCTTTCACCTAAAACATGAAAAGAAAACGTTGCAGTTAACAGGGCTAATTTTTAACCCTTGGATAATGATTTGGAATATTCTGTTTTAAGCCAATCTCTTGACCTTTAAACATTAAAGACAGGAACCCTATTTAAATGAAACTCCTGTTACTGTGAGGCTGTAAACGGGGCAAAGTCATTTATCATGAAATCATTCAAAGGGGCTTTTCCGTATAGAGACATGGCCACTCACAAATGAACTGGAAACATTGTGTATAATCTATCTGTGCAAGAAATGATTTTTAAAGTGTATATGTGTGTGTGTGTGTGTGTGTGTGTGTGTGTGTGTGTGTGTGCTTCACTTCTCAGGTGATATCCAGGTTATCCAGCAAGTCTATGGACACACAGGTGCGTCTTTACATCTCCTGTCAATCATCCTCCACTTTTCTGCTAACAATGGCATGTAGATCATAATAGCTCTGGGCTCATTTCCTTAACGATGATCCATTTCTCGCCTCATTTGCCTAATGAGGGGAGGCTAAGAGCACTACAGCATCAGAACAGTGGATAGAGAGAAAAAAGGAAAGAGAGAGAGAGAGAAAGAAGGAATGTGAGGGTGATGATGATGATGGTGATGACAATGAGCGTTCTTTTTAGCCTTTTGTCCTTCCATGCCTAAACTCATAATGTCAGAAGGAGGAGTGGAGGAAGAGGAAGAGGATGAGGAGAAGGAAGTTGGGTATGGAGTGAAACATGTGTGGAGAGGAGGAGAGAGAGCTAATTGAAGTTGTGGTTGACTGACTGCTTAGGGAAAGTGCCACTCTTTCAATTACAGTGTGAGCGAGCCTCAATTATTCAACAGGGAAAATTACCAGATTAGACCATGAAAATATTTTAAAACGTAATTAATCAGTTATAAATCCAGAAAGAATGGGGGGAGGGTCCATCAGACACAGTCATTCCCTTCATTCCTCAACATTACTTACATTTTAGTAGTTGAGTATTTAGTAGAGTGATTAGAGTCACAATTAAGATTTGATTAATCAATAAGTTTGGTTAATCAATTTTCCAATAACCATTATATTTATGTTCTAATTTCAATATATCAAAAACAAAGCCAGACAGACACAATCATTTCTAAACAGTCAGAGTTTATCTTTTTCAAATAAAGTATGTTGTCATTTTTAAAAACCCGTGCAAGGTTTGTCATTGCTCAGTTAAAGGGGTTTTTTGGCCCAAGTCAAAAATTTTACCTTGTACACAAACCTTACATTGTAAACAAACCTTCAGCAGTGGTGCCACAGTTCTCTCTCGAACAAGGTTTTCCAGTCTAAAGACAAGAAAATCCATAAATATTTAGACATTGACAAAATTATTATAATTTTTACTGCAGCATTTTGGAGTTGCAATTAAATTATGAACTTGAGTTCAAAGTACAGACCTTCAGTTATGAGGGCATTTGCAAATAGTGGGTGAACAGTGCAGAAATTACAACAATTTACATAAATGTACCCTTTGTCTCATCTGTCTATAGGATGTTGCTTTTTGTTGCTTTTGTTTTTTTGGCAAACTTGATCTGGCCTTCCTGTTTTCACCAAGGTCCAATTTAAAATCCGCAGATTTATTTGTGACACCCTTGGTAGTAACAACTTTTTAATTAGTCTTTCACGTCACTGTGAAGGAATTTTGGCCCACTCTTCATTGCAAAATTGTTTTAATTCGGCTACATTGGAGGGTTTTCTTGCCACAGCATTTCAATGGGATTCAAGTTAGGACTTTGGCTCATCCACTCCATACCTTAGGCCATAATGGACTTGACATAATGGACTTGACATAATGGAGCAGAATGTTTGGTTCCATCAGTTGTGATAAGTCGTCCAGGTCCTGCAGAAGCACAGCAGCCCCAGACAATCTATTATTACGTTTCACTGATGTTCTTGAGGTGGTAGTAGCATCACATGTGGTAGCATCAAATGTGGTAGTAGCATCACACTAGATGTAACAGGACCCATGTCTTCCAAAAATTTCCACCTTTGACGTATTAGTCCTCAGAGTATTGTCCCAAAAGTCCTGGGGAACTTCTATTTTTTTGGCAAATGCAAGACAAGCCTTTGTGTTCTTTTTGGTTTGCCCCTTGCAACTGTCTAATGGATGTTGTTTTTACCCAGTGTCTTTCTCATTTAGGAATCGTGTACATTGACCTTAATCGTAAGGCCTGCTTGTTGCGGACCCTTGTCAATCAAACTATTTCGCGGTGGTAGAGTGAGTGGGAAAAAGCATGCTTTTGTTTTTCCTGTGGAAGGGCTTTAGAGTTTTTAAAAGAGCTGATGGAAGAAAAGGTAATAGAAAAACAAAAGCGTGCTAGCTGGCTAAAATGCGTGCCACAAAATGGACAAAACATGCTTTAGCGTTGTCACCATCCCAAACTCCACTCTCTTACCCCCACAAAACAGTTTGATTGACAAGGGTCCGCAACAAGCACTTCCTGTGTGTTAGACCTACCTTTTCCGTCAGAATTCGCAGTTTGCAAAATTGTTTTGGTACTGGTAAAAGTGTTTCACGTCTTGTAAATTGGTTTTTATTTTCACAAATGTATATTTTTTTGTTTGTAATTTGGTTTTTATTTTTGTAATTTTGTTTTCTGAAAGGTTAATTTGTTTTGCACTTCCCGGCCACCGTAATAAGCCATAATATGACCATTGATCTGAGGAATTTGAGTCAGTCAGTTCATCTGCCAAAGCTGAAAAAATTTAAACTTACATCGTCACTTGCTGCTGGATGCTTCTAGGAGATGGCTGGGTGCCTGTGGTCCTGTCGTACGTATGTAACATACATATGTAAATCAGCTTTGGTTTGTTTGGCTGTCCTGTACATTGCTTCATTTCAGCAAGTTAAACTGTGGTAGGCAATAGGCAAATGAAAGGAAATGGGTTTTTGTGACATCACTGTTTTTAAGTTCATAAGTCGTTGCCAAGTTGCAAGCTATAAGTGCACTTGTATTCTATGAATACAGGTTTCATAGAAAGTGATACCCAATCTTGTTTATAAAAGGATTATGTTGGAATAGTTGTGTGCATATTTTCTCTCTTCATAGATGGAGGGAAGGGGCAATGGAGGCGTGATCCAGTGTTTTCCTCCAATAGCCGACCAGAAGGAAGAGGAAGATGATGATCAGATCCTCTACTTGAGAGCTGTAAATGAAAGAACTGGACACAGACCCTCATTCATACAGGGCACAAAGCAACAAAAAGACAAGAAGCTTCACATTGAGCAGCCTGCAGTGACCAAAGTTGATCCCTCCAGTCTCAGTCCTAGGTACATACACATGCTTGCCGAACATGGTGAAAATACATGTAGGAGCTAAAGGGATATAATCACTTTCTTATAAATAAAGTATGCAGTTGTATGAAAACATTTGGGTGCCCCTGCTCAAAATTTGTTAATTTTCTAAATAAAAATAATTGAAAATCCCATACAGAGAACATACTTCTGCGCATTTTAATGCACAATTAATGTTTATTTGCTGAATTTAAAGTGGGAAAAAGTAAAACATAAATGTGATCTATATACAGAAATGTGTCAAATATCAGCAAAGTGATAAAAGCAAATAGAGTTAAAAAAAGTAATAGAAATCATGCCCTAAAATTTGTAAAAAAAAAGAAAAAAAAAAAGAATGTGTACTTATTTTCATTCAGAAAATCAACTAAACCTCTTGCATACAACTGTATTGTTGCTGTCATAACATAATTTTTACATTTTCATTTTTAACTTAACATCTGTTAAAGTAGCTCAAAATGTTTGCCTTTCAACATTTCTGTTGGTCTGTTCATCATTAATTGTTTACACAGTGTAATGTGCAGCTGGTAGTTTTCAGATGATTAAAAATGAATGAATTAGTACATAAATAAATAGAGTAGACAATGATGACGTATTTGTGTGTCCTGACAGACACAAGTTATTGTTGCTAACACTTCAGAATAACAGACCCTGCTAAATAACTGTCTAATTAATGCCCTTAATCTTTCTTTATTGGTTGTTGTTAGTAGTTATATAATTGTTGTCTTTGTGCATTAATCATACCAGTAGAATTATTAGACTTCCGTTATGGCTCATCATCAAAAAATTTGTTCCACCCCAAAGAAAGTGTTGGATTACAATGCTGTTTGAAGAAAAATAAAGGTTACCAGGAACAATAAATAATGAATAATGAAAAACTGACACCAATAATATAATATATTTATATTTTATATATTTATTGAGCTACACATACAGAAGTAGTGTCTCTCAGTATGGCGCTGGGCCGCCATATTTGCTAATGCAACATGCAGATGTCTTGGCATGGAGTTGCAGAGGTTCCTAATGGTGTTCTGCGATAATCCATCCCATGCATCTTAAATATGCTCACGCCGTTCCTGCAGATTTTGCAGAAGGGGTGGAGGTGGAATGATACCAGGCCTTCTGGACATATGACGAAGGACAACAAATCGTTCATCTTGGTGCTGACCGAGGCATGGATTTGTTGGTCGTCTCCACCAAGACAAAAGCGAGACTCACTATTGAAGATGACCCATTATGAGACACTCCATGACAATCTGGCACAACACCATTGCAGTCTTTGGCAGTCATTGTAATGGTCGGCGTGTATGTAGCCCTGCATCGTGCAGCCGTCTGCAAATGGTGCTGGTACTAACTGGATTGCTGAATGTCCACAATCGTGGCTGTTGGGTCACTCCACGTATGTCAGACAATTCGTCTGTTCTTTCTCTCCATGGTTTGTGTAGGTCTCCCAGATTGTTCATAATGCTGTTGTGTGCCTTCTTCTGTCCACTGCCACAAGCAACGTGCTTTGGTAGCTATCCACCCAACCGGTATGGCGTGCAATACGATAAGACCAGCCCTAAGATGCAACCCCTCTTGAATTTCTTAAATTGCTTTTGAACTCTTCTCTGAGGCATACTTCACTTGCAAAGGATGCTACCAGCACAACAGCAACAGTCAGAATAAAAAAAACATGCACAACAGGACGACCTTATACACTGATCAGTCATAACATTAAAACATCCTAAACGTAAATACACTCTTAATCCATTTAATCATCTACCACATGGGTGTACCTTGTAGTTTTACAATTACAGAATGTAGTCCATCTGTTTCTCTGCGTACTTTGTTATCCCCTCATCACCTTTTTTTTCAATGGTCAGGACCCTAAAAGGACCACCACAGAGCAGGTATTATGTGGGTGGTGGATCATTCTCAGCGCTGCAGTGACACTGACGTGATGGTGGCTTGTTGGTGTGTGTTGTGCTGGTATGAGTAGATTAGACACAGCAATGCTGCTGGAGTTTTTAAACACCTCAGTGTCACTGCAGTCCACCAACCAAAACTATTCAGCCAACCGCATCCTGTGGGCAGCGTCCTGTGACCAGCGTCCTGTGACCACTGATGAAGGACTACAGGATGACCAATACAAACTTTTCAGCACCAGATGAGCTATAATCTCTGACTTTACATCTACAAGTTGGACCAGCAAGGTAGTGGTGTCTAATAGAGTAGACAGTAAGTGGACAAATTAACACCAGCACAACACACACTAACACACCACCACCATGTCAGTGTCACTGCGGTGTTGAGAATGATGAGTATGCAGAGAATCAGATTGGCTGCAGTTTGTAATTGTAGAACTACAAAGTGCTCTTATATAGCAAGTGGGGCTGATAAAATGGACAGTGAGTGTAGATGTAGGTGGTTTTAATGTTATGGCTTTTGGGTGTATAGTCAGGTACAGCGATTAGATCTGTCCTTGCTTACATCACATGCATGGCCGAGCGTTAAATTTGGATTGTTCGCATGTCTCATGATATCAAACCTACCTGCCAAGTTTTATTCCTGTCAGTTGATTCCTTCTGGGTGCAACTATGTTTTCAGTGATGAATTTATTATTATTATTATTATTATTATTATTACTTTCACATTTGATTTTTTTTACATAACTGTAGTAACTCTTTGCACTGGGTAAATAATTCATGATGAATGGAACAGTAGAAATGATGAGATTAGTTGGAAAAAATTTGGTTACAGTGAATTCCATTATAAGTTAGGAATGCTTTGACTGCTCCTGTTAAATTATATATCCAGCTGCAATGATATGTAACTGTATAATTATTAGCAGTCATTTTTAAACTCTTAGATCATAATAAAGTGTTAAAGATTTGTTGTGTGTGTATATGTTAAGGGTTGTTGATGGAACAGAAGCTAGTGAAGGTCCAGAACGCTCTCCAGCATTCACTTTCTCTCCTGGACACCAGAATACTGGCCCAACAAACACAAGCACCAGCAATGCAGGTCAGTGTTTGTCCAGGTGGAAGAAAAATGCAATTACTACCTCTGTTGGAGCTTTTACACATCGGTTTATTGTCGATTTAATCAGTTACTGTTATAAGCAAAACCCAACTGCATAACATGTTTTGTTTATTTTCTAAGTGAATGTATGTTCATATGTGGCCTGTGCAAAGGTTATGGCACATTTTATATTACAGAAATGTATTATCCAACTGTGTTTCCCAAATATGTCACATATAGCTTTCATAACATGAATCATCCCATGCTCTCTAATTGATCCTAAACTATGCTTAATGATTGTCTTGCAAACATGACTTTTTGATTGGACAGATTTTATTGTTCTGTTTTCTTTACACAAACAGGAACCTTACACAGTAGAGGTGTCATGGATATGGTCTATACCTGAAGAACAATGACTAATAGCATGTATGAAAAAATATCGCAATAGTGCTGTTTAATCAAATTTACTTTAATGCAGGATATGAAAAGCTAAATAATAATCATTGTACTACACCGATCATCAATACAATCATCAGTAACTACACTTGTAATGTTTTCAAATGTGGCATTACTAATACATTAATATTTTTTGCCATATCGCACTCCCTTACACAGTATTGTAGTATTTAGCAGAAGGTAATCATACCGTTTATTTAGTTTTATGAACAATACAATGAAATCTTTTTTTTTTTTTTACCTTTTTGTATGAACTTTTTGGTCTGTTTTTAGGACTTTGCTTTCAAACATACATAAACTATGAAGTTATTATCTCTCAATACCAAAAACAAAATGTAAACATCATACAGCAAATAGCCGTTTGGTGATTCATAAGGCAGTTTTAACATCTATAGTTTCCTTTTGGTCCTCTTTTTCAGACATCATGTCAGTCACAACCGCGGAGCTGGTCGCTAAATCAGAAGAGACCAGAGGACAGTTACGCCACCTAGACCAAGAGGTATGTACTGTAATGCAGCTCCTTTCTTCTTGAATTGGTGTATTGGTCTTGTGGACATAATATATACATAATAAAGGTTTCATTTTGTTTTCAGATACCAGTAAGTGCAAAGCTCTCTTTGTCTAGCTAGGTGAAGTGCTTTGCACTTTATTAGTAATGTGTTAACCTACAGTCAGTGCAGTCCAGGTGAGCTCCTGGTGCCCTGGTACTCACAAACCATATGGTCAGCTCCAGTGAGGGAGAGCAGGAGTAAAACAGGGAAGCAGAAGGTATTTTTCAAACACTAGAGGACATGGAATGTGTTAAGTATGGAATGTGGGACTGGCCCCATGTTGATATTAGGGAACGTTCAACGATGCCCTTGAACCTTCTGTTACCTTCTTCACTGGGGGTTTTCATTAAGCATCTCCATGTACTGCAATAATACTTAGAAAGATGTAATTCATTAAAGCAATGACTATTACTATTATAAAATGGAACATAAATACAACAGTGCATTTAAACAATTCTTCAAAAATGGTCAAGATTATTATACACAGCACAATGTTTTTTTTTTTCTTTTTGATGCATCATTTACTTAAAGATTACTTAAGAAACGATGTATTTGTTAAAGACGTAGCATTACTGTACAGATACTAGGTAAGGGGCAGGTTTATAAAAAAAAGGTGCTAAGTACCAATAGTCTACTAATACTTTGGGCTGGTGGGGTTGGCCAGTTTAGTGGGTTATCTTTAAAAACAACTTCTATGCAATTTAACATAGAAATATAACATTTCAGTGTTGTAAACTGCAGTAAAATGAATGCTACACTACAGGGAAATAGCTTCATACTAATAGCATATAGTCATGCTGGCCAGTGCCAGCTAGGCTCCTAGGACAAGTTGCAAGTGTAAACATTTCACACTGTAATGTATGCAGTTACACTGCAATGCATAAAATCCCTAACATACCATTCATAAAAATGTTCATACAAACAGTGACAAAAAGCAAACTAGACTACATAAATAATCATTAGTTAATTAGTTAATAGTTAATACTTAGTTAATACATTAGTTAATACTTTAGTAACATTTTTTAAAACTCTATCTTGTATTCAGTCTTACTATTAAGCAACAATTACAGCTGAGAAACATATACAGGAAAATCATTTTTAGATTTAGTCAGTTACTTGATATCAATTACATGATAGTTGGGCCCTTGTGTGTACTATTGTCAAATCATTTTAACAGCTATGTTATCTCCACATTCACGTAGCTTTCTAATTTACTTACCCTTAGTGTTCTTTGAGTGATTTGTTTAAAAACATTTGTCTGTCAAATGTATTATGCTTGCGTAGTGTAGAGTCAGCATACACTTTAACAGTTTGCACACTGCAATGTCATTCCAATAATATGGAATAAAAACATTTCGGACTGTTTCGCTTGATGCTACATTGTTTCTTCCTGTTTGTTCCTTTTTTCAGGATAATTAAGCCCACAAGTTATATTATGTTGAAAATAACAATGACTTCTGCAGAGAAATCAATTGTACAGCATTCTGGAGATGAATAATCAGAAAAGTGCTATAAGAAGAGAGTGACGTAACTATTGCATGTGCTGACCAACTGGTTTGACTGTCAGATGGCTGCATTGACTTTTCACAGGTGGCTCTGCAAGAGGGCATCTTCTTGTAGAGACGTCTCTCTCTTTCTCCGTTCTCTCTCTCTTCCCGTTTCCTCTCTTTGTCATTTTCTCCTCTCTCCTCTCCCTCTGTCCTCTATATCTCCCTTTACGTTTTATGTCTCTGTCTCTCTCTGTCTTATTTTGTGTTTTGCCGACAGACTGTCTCTCTGCAGGGTTTCAGTATAATCCATGTTTTGTCCGGTTCGCCCACTGGTGTGGGGGTCCCTTCCTGGTGTCCCGTCCTGTCTGATACTGTGTTCTAATACCTTTTGCTGTCTCCGATGGCATTTACGGATCATTAAACAATTAGACTCATTATTTGTTATTTGTTATTATAGTTTTTTGGCGAGACACCCTGCACCTCTTCCAAATTCGTGTTCATCTAAGCTGAAATCATCTGTGCCATGTTCTGCACCCTCACAAATACTGTATTTTTCACACAGCAAGCTGTCTTTGGATAGCGTTATGACACATCCCGGTCATGTGCATGCATAATTAGTCACCCTATATCCGATTTGAAGTTTACAGTATGAACCATTGTGTGAACATTTGGCATCATCATACAATACAGTATATATCAGCATTTTTGTTGTATATTCTGGAGATATTTTCTGGTTATGGGATGCACTGATATGAAACTCTTGGTCCATATCTGATATTTTTTATCAAGTACATATCTGCCAATATTGATATCAGTCAGTTCACATGAATTGTAGAAACTGCAACTCCCCTGGCTTAGCATTACAGAGAAATGCAATCGGGTCCAGAAATATTTGGATGCCAAGAAAGTTGTTGTTTAGCTGTTATTAAACCTAATAACTTAATAAAGGATATTAGACTTGGATTACTTAGAAAGAATAATGCATCTGCCTTCAAAGTGAATACTTTTCCACCGTGTGGTTGGTGTAGCTCAGCAGATAACATCACTACCCGCCAGGGAGCCACCACCACATGTGGGAGACTGGGGTTTGAATCCTGGCATGGATGACTATACTGTGCTACACCAATAAGAGTCCTTGGGCAAGACTCCTAACACTACATTGGCCTACCTGTAATGCAGTTGACCTTGCATGTCGCTCTGGGCAAGAGCATCAGCTAAATGCCATAAATGTAAATCTGATGGCATTTACATCCAGTCAGGAGGAATGGAGCAGAAATTAAATGTTTTAATACACAGCCTCTCCACCACCAAAAAAAAAAAGTTAAGCTTTTACCTGGTGTGCTCTCTCCTTTAGCTGCAGTTTTGTTGAATGGATCATGCTAAAAACACGTCTCTTTAAATGTATTTATGAATAGTGTTGGTGTTTGTTTTGACATGCCTGCCACTAAGTTCAGCCTTTAGATAATTAACTTCACTGGCTAACATGCTATGAAATCATGGTTCAGTTGTTCAGAGGAGTGTTTGGTGGAGTGTTCAAAGACACCAAACAGACCGCACTTGCACAGACCGAGTTTGACAGCTTCGCACCAACCAAGAAAGATCTAAAAAAATCTTATCCTCTGTAGAGGATATGTTAACTTATTTTCAATTAGAAAATTAATAAAACATGTCCAAATTTTTGCAAAAACATTTTTGGGGGTTGTTAATTATCCCTCAATGAAATCTGAACTTTGGTAGCTGAAGCCTCAGCTATTTATTTCAAACCACAGTCTGTAATTGTATGAGAGCTTACTGTGACCTTTGCACTCAGGCCCCAGACACCATACTATAACCTTTGACCCCAATCCTCTCACTAATGTCCTGATCAAGAGTGGCTCAGCTCTCTCTGGGGTCTGTCCCATTGGTCGCTGAACAATTTCTCTTGGTTGTTGTAACTGATTCATGGCATTGTAAAACTAAACATTTTAATAATCTCTATATATTCTAAAGACTATGTTAGATTGTATTAGGTATTGTACCTACAGTCATATTACAGTGGGCTACAACACAAACTCTCACTGTACTGTTAGGAAGATGTCCCGCCCCCAGGTGAAAATTCTAATCAATTCTGCACGACAATTAAAAATTTGATTGTTTTTGCCATTGCAATATATATGATAGAATTCCTGATTCACTATTCAGATTTAAGAAAAGTTAGTCAGCATACTGTATATTTGCCCATTTTGTCTACAGAAGTGTCTAGGGTAAACTTTAGATTAGGAAAGTGTGTCACTACTAATAATAACATGGAAACTGATGATTCTAATAATCTTGAAAAGTGTTTTTTTTACTATTTTTTATTTTTGTTACTATTACAGTAGAATCACCAAACAAATGAGCAAATACTGTATATAATACTTCAATTACAATAATAGCAACTTAGCAAGCATAATGTTAAGTTTCTATATCCCAGAGAGAGACAATGTTTCTATTTTCTCAGCACACACAACAACAGAACTGTTCTTATTCATTGTCAGCGCTGATGCTTTTTTTGCCTAATATGTATTTATCGATTTTAAGCAGGTTATATATATATTTTTTTTAATTGATGACAAAGTTGATGACAAAGTAATTTCGTTTCAGAAAGGCATTGGGATATGTCCCCAATGCCCCCATCACAAATTAGCTCTCTAGGTGTCTGATGAGTACAAAAGCTTTTTTTCTGCCAACCGTTGCAAAGTACTTAGAATGGAGCTGGAATGGAGGTATTATCTTATTTAAGTTCTGTTCATTTGGTAACACTGACATGAAGCAACATCTACATCCTGTACTTACATACAGTTCAACATCTTTTTCCCATGGCAACAGCACATGCTGTTGACTGACTTTTCTCTGATCCATCTGTCTGTCTCACCAAACCAGTGGAAACCAGTCTTTTGGTTAAAACTATGTACAGTGAAGCAATATATTGTTCATAGCTATATTGAAACATACTGGGCCATTATGGTGAATCAGTACTTACCTATAGCACTATGTAATGAATATTAAGTAGGCAAGATTTTTAAACCCAGATATACCACATGTTTACATGTATTTATAATGAAGTATAAAACTAGACCTGCATTGCCTGCTTGTCTTATGTTAATATATATGTGTGCATACTGTTGAGTTTTCATGGGTCTTGCTGTAGGCATACTGAGAGGGTCCCATGAAATGTGATTGGCAGGACCAGCTGCTTAGCTGGCTTTCTGCCACTGCTGTAACTTCATTAGATTCAAGGTACAGAAATGAAACGTGCAGTGTACTGTAGCTAATCGTTCTACATATGAAAGCATGCATGGCATCAGTACTGCAAAAGCCTGTTGAAGATGTCATTTTTTGTCTTATTATTTTCTCTTTTTACTGACAGTCAACACCTGACACCTTTAACTAAGTAATACTAACATCTATTTTTATTATCTATCATGGTGGTGCCAAACTGAAAATGGCAGCCTCTGACTGACAGCACCCTGTTTTCTGTTCCCCTGTCAGATTAGCCCTGGTGGGCATCAGCCATGACTGCCAAATGTTGCCTGTTATTCAGTTTGATGATCAAGTGGACAGCTGTGTCAGGTCAGCTGTTTAATGGTGGAATAAATTCTGAAAAATTGATATAAACGTACATTTAGCCAATTGTCAGTCTGAGTAGTTATGAATTGTATTTAGAATTTCAGTCACTAGGCATACTGACTCCTGTATAACAAGGGTCAAAAAGACAAAAGACACAGAGTGGACTTCATCTGCACAGATGACTGGCTTTTTTCCCAATTAGGGCATAATGAAATCTGCTGCAGCAGTTCGAGCTAAGTGTTTAGTAAAAAATCATTTAAATTCAAGTGGCATAGCCAGATCTTCAGTTTACAGGGACCTAGTTAAATGTTATTGCTGGGCAGCTAGTAAGCATTACAGTAAGCATTACATATATACACTGCCTGGTCACCACCTAGATTTAACTAAGAAAATAGGTAAGAGCCTCCCAATGGATTATTACTGCATGGGTGATTATGTTTCAGCTGGCAACAAGTTATTTAACCCTAACTGATGCAGTGAGTAGCTTCTCATTTGTTAAACAACCATGTCGAAAGACACATCATGTGGTCATGGAAAAGTTGTTAATCTGTTTCAGAAGGGTCAAATTATTGGCATGCATCAAGCAGAGAAAACATCTAAGGAGATTGCTAAAACTACTTAAATCAGGTTAAGAACTGTCTAGCACATTATTGAAAAGTGGAAGGACAGTGGGGAAACATCATCTTCGAGGAAGGAATGTGGTCGGGAAAAAATCTTGAATGATCGTGATCGGTGATCACTTAAACGTTTGGTGAAATCAAATCGTAGAAAAACAACAGTAGAACTCAGGGATCTGTTTAATAGTGAAAGTAAGAGCATTTCCACATACACAATGCGAAGGGAACTCAAGGGATTGGGACTAAACAGCTGTGTAGCCTTAAGAAAACCACTTGTCAGTGAGGCTAACCGGCAAAAATGGCTTCAATTTGCTAGGGAGTGATTGGACTCTGGAGCAGTGGAAGAAGGTCATGTGGTCTGATGAGTCCAGATTTACCCTGTTCCAGAGTGATGGGCGCATCGGGGTAAGAAGAGAGG
>CM067475.1:17887228-18008948 GCA_034552555.1 Semaprochilodus insignis
AATGAACTTTGATATACATGGAATGAACTTTGATTAGAACTAAGTTAATAGTTACTGGAAATTAATATTACTTTAATATTATGAGTGCTGGGTTGCGATTGCTAGGTAGTGCACTTTTGCTGTGTTTAACTCTGTATTCTTTTTTGTAGGTATCAGCACTGGCCCTTGTTCAGGCAGTGTCTGAGCTCAGAGGGGGTTGAAGACTTTAACCTCCTTGTTGTACGTTTAACCTCCTTACGGTTGTAAGTTGCTCTAGATAAGAGCACCTGCTAAATGCCTTTAATGTAAATGTAAGGTTACATGCATTTGGGTAAGGCCCTCTGACTTGTGGCTGTTGTGAAAAGTGATTGAAATTCATCTTCTACAGCCCAAATGACGGCTGTGCTTTAGGAACACTATTACTACACACATTTAGAAAAGTGTCTATAAACCTTTTGTCATTTAGAATTGTTGCAACAAACCCCTTAGTTCGTATTGTGGCAAATTAAAGTAGTATTTATTTCCAGTAACTATTAACTTAGTACTGACCCTTTAAGTATGAATCAAAGTTCATTCCATATATATCAAAGTTCATTCCATATATATCAATGTTCATTCCATATATATCAAAGTTCATTCCATATATATCAATGTTCATTGTATATATATCAAAGTTCATTCCATATATATCAATGTTCATTCCATATATATCAATGTTCATTGTATATATATCAAAGTTCATTCCATATATATCAATGTTCATTCCATATATATCAAAGTTCATTCCATATATATCAAACTTCATTCAATATTTCCTGTTTGGCTTGCCATAATATATATATATACACATATATATATAAAAATTATGGCAAGATATTTAATGAACTTTGATTTATGGAATTGCTGAACATTGATGTACTGTATATGGACTGAATAATTTATATAGAATCAAAAGTAATTTATATAGAATGAACATTAACATACATACAGAGCAGTGATAAAGGCCTAGAGGATGTCTATCAGCAGATGAGCTATAAGGTAGACCAGCAAGGTAGGGGGTATAGAGTGCAAACAGTTTTAAAAACTCCAGCAGCACTGCTGTGTCTAATCCACAAGTACCAGCAGAACACGCACTAAAACGCCAGCACCACATCAGTATCACTGCAGAGCTGAGAATTTTGATATGAACAGTGATATATATCAATTAACATGTCAAAGTCCATTCCATATACACTCATCATCAAAAAATAACTACACCCAGGAGGAGTTGTCAGATTGCAATGCTATTGTGAAGGAAGATAAAGGTTACCAGGTGTATCAATCAATCAATCGATCAATGTTTATTTGTGTAGCGTTTTTTACAACTAATGTTGTCTCAAAGCAATGAAAAAGAAAAACACGGAGTCCATGTACAGACGTAGGAAAGGAAATCTGGGTCCAAGCCCCCCTTAAGCAAGCCAGAGGCACAGTGGCGAGGAAAAACTCCCTTAGAGTAAGAAAGAAACTTTGAGAGGAACCAGGCTCGAGGGGGGGAACCCATCCTCGGGTTGAGGAGAGAAAGACAGAACTAACAGGAAAAGGAGCTTGGAATATCTATTAGATACATTCTGATGTACCCAGGAGACAGTAATTGCAAAGGTAGAGCCAGCCCATTAGTGAGAGGTAGAGTTCATGATCAGAGCCAGATGCTGGCAGCTCTATTGTGGTCTTTGTAGTCATTGTAGTCATGTCGGGTGATGAGCTGGAGAACCAGGGCAGGTGACCCACTTTGGAGATGAAGCTTTGGTGACTCTAGCAGCTCTGGGGGCTCCCATGTGATCACTCAGGAGAAATGTCGTTCCTGGGTTCAACAAAGAGAAAAAGGGAGTGTGGAGAGAAAGCAAGAGAAAGAATGAGACTGATAAGGAGGACGGAGAGGTAGGCATTGCAAATTGTTGTATGATTGAGCATGTAATCCTGAGAATCCTGGAGGAAATTCCTCTGCGCTGGTAGCTCCTCAGTGTTATCCATTAGGATCGATTAGCTCATAGAGAAGACAGATGAGAGGGCAGGAGAGAGGAGAACAGTTTGGATATTTAGTCCATTTATGGAGAAATGTAAACTGTAGTGGTAAACAGATGATACCAGCCAAATGCTTATGCAAACAAGTAAGTTTTGAGTCTAGTTTTAAATGTAGAGAGTGTGTCTGAGTCCTGAACGGAGAAAGGGAGAAGATTCCACAGTTTTGGGGCTACACAAGAAAAGGCTGGACCACCTGCTGTGGTTCTTCTAATTCTAGGGACTGTCAGCAGGCCGTTATTTTGTGAGTATGACTTCATGAGTATGGGTTTGTATGACTGAAGTAATTCACTAAGGTACTGCGAGGCCAGGCCATTTAATGATTTATACGTTAAGAGTAGAATCTTGTACTCAACACGAAATTTAACAGGTAGCCAGTGTAATGAGGACAATATTGGGGATATATGATCATTTTTTTTGTTCTTGTAAGGACTCTACCAGCTGCATTCTGGACCAGCTGGAGCTTATGTAGAGCTTTATTGGAGCATCAGGCTAAAAGGGTGGTACAATAATCCAGCCTAGAATCTAACCTAGGAGTAGTGTCTCTCAGTATGGCGTTGGGAAACCATGTTTGCTAATGCAACATACATATGTCTCAGCATGGAGTAGCGGTTCTTAATGGTGTCCTGCGATAATCCACAAGGCCTTTTGTGACACCTGACAACAAAGCATTCATCTTGGCGCTGACCACTGTGCCTCCACACATAGATTCATTGTCACCTCCACAGGGGAAAAGCGAGACTTGTTCCTGAAGATGACCCACTGCCATCCGTAAGTCACTCCATGACAGTCTGGCAAGACAACATTGTGGTCTTTGGCGACGTTGACGTGGTGTTAAGGGCAGTCACCGTAATGATCTGTGTTCATGTAGTCCTCCGTCATGCAGCCGTCTGCCCATGGTGCTGGCACTAAAACGTAAAACGACTCATGGACTCCTCACTGCTGGCTGAATGTCCGCAATTGTGGCTCGATGTCGGTAAACGATTTGAAAGGTTGACTCGACAGACCACAATAGAGTGTATTCACTGATGTCACTGAATATACTACTAAAGTTGGGATGGTAAAGCAATTACCACTTTGTTATGTTGCCAATCCTTCTCCACCCCAGTCCAGTTTATTGGCAAAAAGGATGCATTTATTAGGGTAAAGTGATTTTCTGGACCTGACAGTTTCAAGAATAACTTTCAGATCTACAAATCTACCAAGATATCTGGCGAATCATCTAAACTTGCATTTGTGGAGTTGCCCCTTATTGTCACGTATCCCTCTGGCTCAGTACAGAGCCTAATCCCTGTGGACTCCATTTCCGAGGGTGACCACGGGTGAGCATGTGACCTCCATTATGAAGCCGGCAACCTATCCCAGATCGGCCTCACCAGATTACTCATTGTTCTCACCTGGTCCATGGACTATTTAAGATGTTTTTCTTGTTCAGCTCTTTGCAAAGTACTGTATCTGTCTTTTCAGTGCATACCAAGCCTTTCACTACTCTTTGTACTCTCTGTTTTTCGTCTTTTGGCCTTCTTTTTGGCTTTGTTTCTGAATTTCCCCTTTTGTGTATGTTTGCCTTTGTATCTAACCTTTGCTTGTTTCTGACTTCAACCCTGGATCATGATTTTGTAATAAAACGTTTTTAGCCTTATCTACATGCGTCACACTTTGATCCAAACCTTGCACTTATAAGGAAGCTGGGTTTGTTTTGGCTTGATAACCTCAACCCTTTTTGGCTCCAACCCTTTTTGTCTTTAGAACACAAGGCTCATCACAAATGTTTTTAATAAATGCTGTAAAAAATCTACAATTACAACATATCAACGAAAATGAAAGATGCTATATATTTAAGTGATGAGTAGCCAATACAGTTCATAACTTATGGTATAATTGCTCCCCAAAACCCTGGATATCTGACACAAAATGGCAACTGCAAATCCACATTTAGTTGCCTAGATTTCTGTTGTTTCTGCAAACTGCACCGGCATCTTGTTTCATTTTTCCAGTTCCACCTTAAATGGCGCAGCAGTTACAGTCTGAGGCACCCAAGTGTAATGTAATAGAAAGCTTAATTCAGCCATGTGTGATCATTTGGTTTTCTTTTTCCATTTTTCAGCAGTCTATAAAAAGGTAGCTCAGACTTTTGCTGAATATATTAGTACAGTTCCCATTTCAGATGTTTTTGTGGCATTCACACTGAATGCTAATGCTGCCACTCAGGGTATCAGTCCATTTTTAATGAGCTTTAGCCCAAATATTAATCACCGATTTACAATTGAATTTCCGTATGGTGGTGCTTCAGCTATGCCTAAATGAAAATGCATTTGCAATCTTACTCGTATTGCATTTTCAGTGTCAGTGAGACTTCCTTATAGGAAAGTCTGTTCATTCGACTGCCATTTTGGGAAGAGACCAAAATACTTAAAGCTGAAGGTCAAATTAATGTTTTAAAAACATATTTGAAATCACTAATAAAGTCTGACAAAAACCTTATGACTTGTAGCTCAGTAACACACAAAAAACATAATTTGTCTTAAAGGCAGAACATTATCCATAAACCATAACCATGTTCAGTGTTACAATGTTTCCTATTCATGTTTCGACCAGTGACCAGTCTCCTAATTCATAACATCTCTGGTTAGATGCTTTAAAATATGAAGCTAGTGTTAGTGTTAGTGGCCCAACATTGCCAATATTCAATTAATATTCAATAAAATCATCTGTTTAGTTATTTCACAACCAGGGTTGAGAAACACCGGTCAGGATTCCACTAACGTTTGTATAACCACAAGCTCTCCAATTGGTCAGGAATCAATTCCAAATGAAAATCACTTTCCACAGAATTATCCTTAGTCTGTTTAGCAAGTGTTAAAAGGCCTCTAGTAGCTGTTGATGATATGCCAAGTTTATACTCGTCACTTCTTCCTAAAACACATCCTGCATTACAGTGTGCCTCCCAATGTCCCACCAACAGTGTTTGTCAGGACGCCTCACTGACAGTGAAAATGCAATATAAACATGATTGCAGTTTTATTTTGGCAGAACTGGAGCACCAGTCAGAACATTAAGACAATAGAATGAAAATGGAATGACAAAAGCACTTTCCTTTTCCATGTTAACTCTAACAGCCATCATACAACTCAATGTAGACAGCTACATACTATACAGGTAGACAAGGCAAGGCAAATTTATTTATGTAGCACCTGTCATAAATAACAAAGATAATCCAAATTAAGATATATACATATGTATTTAAAAAAAGACCTAGAATACCACTAAAACATGATTTAGACCCCACATCTGTTTGGGTACCCACCAGGCACTCCAGTTTCTTCCCACAGTCAAAACCTCTCAAGATGTTCCTGCCTTCCACACAGTAAGCGCTGGGATAGGCTCCAGCACCCCTCGCAACCCAGCAGTATAAGTAGTGCAGGAGATGAATGAATGAATTACAAATTAAATAAAAATTAAATAGGAAAATAGTCTGTAGGAAATAGCACAACTAAGGTACGTTCTCACCATAAGGAGAAACATAAAGCAGGATAGCTGTCAAGTCCTGTCTTGTCTTAAACCTGTTTGTCTCTGTTTTCTCTGGTTTTCTGTTTCTGTCATTTCCATGTGCTTCTGTTTGTTTTGGTTTTTGCTCCTCCTGTCTCCGCCCTCTTGTCAGGCCCCTCACTTGTCCTTAGTTTGTAGCTCCGCCCCTTCCCAGGTGTTCCTTGTTAGTCCTTGTTCATTTATACTCCCTGCTGTTCCCTTTGTTCTTGCATGGTGTTTTGTCTCCATGTTGGTTATTGTGTACCCCTGTTTTTTGGTCTTCATAGTGTTTTGTTTCTTTTCCTAGTGTCTTTGGTTTTTGTTTTATCTATTTGTTCTTCATTAAAGACTTGCATTTACATCCTGCCTCCTCGTCCTGTCCCCTCGTGACTATAGCGCTTTGTTTACATATTGACACTGAAATAAAGACGTTGTTCTGTCGTACTATTTTGCAGGATACTGGTCGCAGCCATGTAAAGGTTGCTGTGCTGTGCCACACCCCTATTACATATACTCTTACATACATTGTATACACTAGTATGTAGAGTGTTGATCTGGGAAAAAATGCTGATCTAAGAAAAAGACGCGTTGCTTCAAATGACTCGTTTTGGCATCTTTGTTTTTAAGATTTTCTGTACATTTGTAAAAGGCTGTGAGTTTTGTGTGAGTGACGGTTGTATATGTGTTGTAGGTGAGCTCCCTTGGCCAGGAGGTAGCTGAACTGGGACGGGTAATGCGGAGTCTTGCCTTGCTCATGGAATCAATGTTGACCTCTTCGCAAACACCCAAGATCTGCAGCCCTCTCTGTACCCCGGGACACACCTCACCGTCTTCCAACCCCTCTGAAGGCCAAGTTACACCTTGGATCATTCACCCTCCTCCCGCACAGATGCAAACCGTTAGGCCTCCTGGAGGGTTTGCACCCGCCAGGGCACAGGAACCAGAGATTTGCCAATCTACAGCTCCATGTCCCTCAAATATTTCACAACATGTTGCCCTCTCCATTTCACCGCTTACAGACCTCTCCACTGGGGCTCTTTTGCCCAGATCACCCCTTAGCAGACCTACTACCTTAAGAAGTCGTTCACAGAGTCTAGAAACCCCAGCTGTACACCTCCACACGTCACATAACCCTGGAACTCTACCCCGAGTTGGCCAAACATCACTGGGACAGGGGACAGCTCACAGGTCCCTGGCTTTGTAGCAACAAAATTTTAATATAGGCCAAGTAATCTTCAGTGGAGAGCCCATGGAGCACAGGAACTCTAGCTATACTGAGCTATGTAGATGAAGTCACACAATAAAAGCCATGAAGGAATGGCTGTTTTTTTTCGTTATTTAAATGCACAATTGAATGGAAGACACTAAAGGGACATGTGTTACCTGTTTTTCAGTGCTGTATCACAGATATATTTAACACCAATGACCATATTCCGTTTCTGACCAGACCACTTTTAATTCCAAGTCTAAACAAATTCAATCTAATTTAGTCTCAAGGAAAGCCATACATCTTCCCAATATACACATTCACCAGAGAGTAACCAACCTCATCCCTTGGATTCCAGTACAGACTTTTAATCCTAAATAATTGATCCAACCCAGTCTATCTAAGTTTGCCTTGATTAGCTTAATGAGCTGTGTTAGGTTTGAATAATTAGAGGACTATAGATCTTCAGGAGTAGTATTGGTTACCACTGCTTTAACCCTTTAAAAATGTACACTATGCACAAAAAGTTGCTATGGAGAAACTTATTAACCACATGAAATAAGCCTTCTGAAGAGGGTCTATTCAGACCACTTTACCAGTAAAAATGCCTTTGGAGGATTATTTCTTCAAAGAGCTCCTTACATGCACCTTATCCCATTGCAGAAATGTAGTGACTCTTGTGTTGTAATCAAGAGGCATTCAAGAGCTTCACCCTTACAGTTACTAAACCAGCATAGCTTAGTTTAAGCACCAGTTGTAAAGAGGCATTACAGCCTAAAAACAAAGCTTAATATATTATTTGTTGCTTTATCCAGTATTCTATAATATGCGATACACACCTCAGCCTTACAGGTTTGACAGACTTCATGTCGGTATATCATTCATTCATTCATTCATTCATCACTGTTTTCTTACTACAGTACCTAGCAGGCATTACCTAAATACGTAAGACCCATTTATAAGACACTTTTTAGAAATGGGAAACTTAACCAAGGTGAGATGTCTAGATAGTCAACAGTGTTTTAACTAAAATTATTAATTACTTCTTTCAAATTTTGATAGGATTTCCCTACTGATTACTTCCTGAAAAAAGTACTACTTCACTTCTTTAGTGACATTACTTTTACTCTATAACAGGAAGTACAGAATATCAGCTCATTAACAAGCCCTTTCAGAATTGCAGGGGGGTTGTGTTAAAACAGGGTATACACTAACATGTGCAGGGCAGAGTGACTTCAGGACCAGGTTGAGAAACATTGCTCTATAACACACATGAGAGACATGAGTAATGAAGTAACATAAGTCTTATTAAGTCAGTAATTGTAAAGTCATTAGTGGAGTTTAAACTTTAAATCATTACAGCACTTTGTTACAGGAAAAATAATCATATTACTCTCATGCATTACTTTGTACTATGTTAACCCCAACACTGATAACCTTAGATCTTTCAAGACAGTTACCACAGTCATACAGCAGCAATAATAGTTAATTTGAATGAGCTAAGATAATCTAAGACAAGGTCCCAAAATGAATCATGTTTACACACTCAAGCTTGAGTCACACCGTTGAGTCTTATGATAAGAACTCACACCACACAGCAAGCTGTAGTGCACGGTTTGCTCATTTATTAGCCAGCAAATTTTCAAATCTATTGATGATTGCAGTCAGAAAAGTCCCTTTAGTTTCTGCCTGTTTATTTTTAAAGCATGTGTAGAAGGGGTCAGTGTAGTGTAGCAGTAGGTCATTGAGACAATGTGTAGAGCTATTAGGCACGATAGAAAGCATGAAGGTCACCTTGACATTGTGTGTTTCTCTCAGTGTGTCTGTCTGTTTGTCTGTGCATTTTTCTCTAGATGCCCCTCAGGGCAGGAGACAGGAACAGCAGGGACAACTCTTACACAATGTGCATGTGTGTGCATGTATGTTGGGGAATGTGGTATTTAAGGAACAGACTCTGGAGCAAGAGCAATGTTGTTGATGCATGGATGGAATAGGTTAAGGAAGGGGTTGAAGATGGGGAGGCTTATTGGTATCTTGGCACAGTACAAGTTTAGTGAGGTGGGGGTGGTAGGAGTATGCTCTTTAGCTCTGGTCCTAGGGGGTTGGTTGCCGGTGGCAATGCAGCCCCTGCTGTCACTTGTCTCTTTCTGGCACAGACATGGACCACCCGCTCTGCCTGCTTCAGTCTTTCTCTGCCTCTCATTCTGTCTCTCTTTCTGTGTCTCTCCCTCTTTACCATATCCTCTTTAATATCATGTGCATGTTATCTTGTTAGTGTTAAAAGTTACTATTTACTTGTTACTGCACTGTCTAATTATTATTAACCAACATTCTAGCTCTAGAATTTTTGAAAAGTTCAAATAATGCAATACTATGACAGCATCTTGCATTAACCTTGCTGCAACAATGATGCAATCACACAGATTCCAGATTTTTTCCAACTCTGTCCCTCTTTTAATAACAAAAACATTCAGTATAGCTAAAAAAAACCCTTTATGCAGAGTGCACAGCATTAATTTTTTTTCAATAAATAATGCAAAAAAAGATCTCATAAAGCAAACATTTGTAAAATAAAAGCCAACAAATGCACAGGAAAATATTCCAGATTTCAGTCACCTCCTACTGTTAACTGTGATTGAACAGATGTTTTTGACATCTAAAACAAGCTGTTCGGTTTTGGTCTGAACATATTCCTATTCTTGTCCAGAAGTAGGTCAAAGGCATCACGCCAGTTCCTTATAGCAGAGGTTGACATACTTTTGTCAACAAAGACATTTGATATTATTTATTAGTTTAACACAATAATGAACTACTATATACTTGTTTGTTTGTGTTTAATTGAGTTCTCTTTATTCTTATGAATGCATATCTGACTATATTACAGAATAAATTTATGTGTAAGTTCACAGAATGATAAAAAGGGTTAGGTGACACTGCATCTGCTGTGGAAAATGAGGTGGGTGATTAAGGGACACAGGAAGGTCTTTTATTGTGTTTATTACGATGTGTGGCATGTAGTTAAGTTTTAGTAAGACTGATGTAAGTTGTAGTTGTTAGTGTCTACCCCTCTTAGGGTCTTGCATAAAGAGATTAATTATTCATATATTAAAGCTTATAGCCTCCTGTTAATGCCATGTCATTTTGATGATTCTAATTTAAGGTTATTAATATTAACAGTAGCTTTTGGTAAACTATTGCTTTAATTTACAGACCCAGTTTTCCATCTCTTGGCCAGTTATAGAAAGATATGCTGTTTTGTTGCCCAAGCATAGGGCAATTTTATATTTATAAGAATGTATCACAGCTAAAGATGTATTTTTGTACCTCAGAGACCTGGAATTCCATGACAAAATCAAAATCATGTGCAATGTGTGTGTGTGTTTTTGTTTTTCTTTTTTTTTGAGGGGGGAGGGGGGGGGTGGGGGGTTGTGTTAGGGAGATTCTGGATGAAATGTGCAGTGTGGGGCAATGCAGTGCCATCCAGTATCTCAGTTCAAAACTCTCACTGTCTCTTTGGCTAAGTGAGACTCTCTGTCCAGCTGGGAATGTAACTGAGTGACTTTAATCTTCTTTGATATGATATTATTAGAGCAAAAACAGCAATGCCAATAAATGACTACTACTGTTTAGTTGATGTTATGGATTGTTCTCTTTATTTCCTCTCACACATATTTTGTGCCATAGAAATCCCCCAGTTACCTTTTCAGGGTGATATCTTAATGCCTGTGGTGCATTATACAAAAAGCAGGTTTTGTAGCAAGGAATGTTCTGACATGCGAAGTGATAACTTTTTCAGGGTATTTATTATCTCATTATCTCATTATCTCATTATTATCTCATTTTCAGGGTATTTATTATATCATTTTCTACAAACATAGCAAAATATGGTGGCTGTCATAAGACTTGCCAAGAAACACATTTGCATTATTATTTGGTTCACTTAGTATTAGCTTGTTTGATATACAAAGCACTAGTTTGTCTTTTGCTTTTGTCTGTTTTTACTTATGGCTGCTTATGATTGATATGCTGAAGGATAACACAGTGAAAGAGGGTTAAATTCCATAGCAGAAAGGTATGAGACAGGACCTGATAGGGAAGTAAAATGATAACATGAGGGAGAAGATGAAAAAGGCATAGGTGAGATGAGCATCTCCTTAAATACTTATCGTTGCTGTTCAAAGAAAAACATGTAAAACATGATTTGTATTTTACTACATCATATAAAAATGGCTTACATTACATTCATATGTTAAGGTTTTTGACTGCTAGTCTAGCCACTGATCTATAGCTTAATAAATACAACCAAGCTAGCATTAGTGTAACTCTTACCTTGGATGTTGAATTAAGTCACAAAGCAAACAACTATTCTCAAAATAGCACAAAATGGATGTCAAACATAAGTAAGGTATCTAGATAGACAGGTAACTTCATCTTTTAGCTTGTTGTCCTCTTCATATGGCAGTTACTGTAAACCATTCTCTGCCTTGTAGTGATTTGAGGAGGATTACTACAGATTTACAGCTACAATAAGATTTGTCTTCTCAGCATAAATAGCAGCCGAATCTGTTTTAGTTTAGGTTCATTATAATATGCATATATCATTTTTTCAGACAAACAACTTGTCTGTTGCATTTGAAAGCTTGCTTTTAATTTTCAGTACATTTATATTACCTGTTTCCTTTTTATTCATGTCCATGGTTTGTGTGCTGTAAAGTATCATAGTGGGAGTCAGTTAGTCAGTTCCTGTGTTCCCTAAGCTGTCTCTGTCACGGAATATCAAGAATATCAAACACAAAATGCTGCTTAAGTGGTGATTTCATTTGTTGAAGTAAGAATGCTCAGTACTGCCTGCTCTCTATGAAAAGTAATACCCTTATGCTAACCATACACTAGAAGACTTTGAAAAGACTCTGAAAAGACATTTAATAGACTAAAGTCTGACACCCTCTCACAAGACAAGTCACAGACTTTTAGTCACAGACTAGTCACAGGCTATGATTTTGCAAAGACTGGGAATCTTGCAGAGTCTCTATTTACAAGACCGCAACTAGATTTTGAGCTTACTAGATGTTCGCTGGTATGCTAAATGTAAACACTGTAGCCCCGTTCGGCAGTGTTTTAGCTAGCTAGCTAGTTAGCTTTAGCATAGCATAACTACCCGTCGTTACAAGATAGGATAACGTGAAAATAGCTTTAAAACATGTGTGATTTTGAATCGGACTGTTTACTGGGCATTAATGAACTCTTGGATGTGTTTACGTTTGTGACGTCTCGGGCCCATGACTCGGGCTTGCGTTAGTCCCGGGGGCTTCAGTAACTTCTGACCACCTTCTTTCCTTTTCCACTCTGTCGTGGTATAAAGGGGAAGATACATTAAACAGGCACTCTTCTTCACTCCACAGCTCCACCAGCTTCTCCTCCTTGTCAACAGTCCAGGAGAACTGCGGTTTCCGAACCCTCACCGGACTCCCCTCCATGTCCAATCTCTGCCAGACATTCCTGTACTTGGCTCGCGGCTTCCTGTTTGGAGCTGAAAAGAGCTCTCCTATTGGTTGTCGACAATGTTCACATCACTATTTGCGTGAGCCAAGACCTACGACTTATGATAATATTAAACACGGTTGATTTAATCGGAACACCAGGACGAGAAACAGACTGACAGTGCAATCCTGACCACCTCACACTTAACAATCGAGATGACGTGAGCGCGACGCAACTCTAGCAAGACTCTCATGATTTTGTTCCGACTTTGGAAATTTGTCTGTGACAGTAAAATCGCTTGAAAATCGTTTAGTGTAAGGTCAGCATTAGTAAGAAAGACACTGGGTAAAAATTTGGGGGCAAATCACTGCTGACCAAAAAGAACACAAAGGCTCATCTTAAATTTGCCAAGAAATATCTAGAGGACACCCAGCGCTATTGGAATATTATTCTCTGGACTGAAGAGTCAAGTGGAAGTTTTTGAAAGACATTGGTTCTGTTACCTCTGGCATAAAGCCAACACCGCATTCCAATATAAGAACATGATACCAACAATCAAATATGATGGTAGTGTGTGGGTGTGGGACTATTTGGTTCTGCAAGACATGGATGACTTGTCATGATTGATGGCACCTTGAATTCTGCTCTCTATTGGAAAATCCAGAAGGATAATGTCCATCCATCAGTTCCTGAACTAAAGCACCGTTCAAAAGGAGGCTCAAATTAAACCTATGATTAATGTTTTGGAGTGGCCAAGTCAAAGTCCTGACTTGAATCCTATTAAGATGCTGTGGCATAACCTTAAATGGGCAGTTCATTCTCAAAAACCCTTCAATGACACTGCAGTTGTTATTTTTTCACATGGGTAATATGGGTCTGGGAAAATATTTATCTCCTCTCTTCTCTTGTCTACCATATATTTAAATTAGTTGGACGATCTGAAACATTTAAATGTGACAAACTGGCAAAAATAGAAGACATTGGATCAAATATCTTTTCACAGAACTACAGTTCTGATGACGGAGTGAAAGAGTTAGTACTGACAGAAAGTACTGCAGTATTCAGGACTTGATAAGAGTCTGATGTACAGACTTTACCTTTTCTGACCCATTGAAGCAAAATAGACCAATCAGGGAGGGCCTAAGATGGCTGCAAAACCCCAATGCCAGTACAAAGACATTTGTGTCAGGGCTTTTAATGACCACACCACTGCTGTAATCTGCTGCAATTCTGGGACGAGAGATGATGCCAAAATGTGCATTAGTTTTGCTTTGTTTGTCTTCATGAAAGGACCAGCATCTCAAGTGGTATGTCAGCATCTCCTTTAAGCCAATCTTTATTGCTGATACAGCAACAGTTAGTCCGGCAAACAAGTCTCTGTCAGCTTCTCAGGCAATCTCTCTGCCTTTTGCTTTGTTTGCTCTCATAGTTGCAACTACTCTGTATCCAGATTAATTTTTCCTAATTGGCTGATAAATTGTAAATGTGTTGATGTGTACTGTCCTCAGTATTTTTGTTTCTCTCTTGCCCAAGGTGTGTGCTGAAGTGGACTAGAAGTGGACTAGGAGGAGATGAAATGATCTCTTCTTTATTCTCTGAACATCAAAACGTTGAAGAGGAGAAGCTAGTAAAGTTTCAAATCTAGTTTTCAATGCTGGACTCCGGAAACTGAGTGTGTGTGTTTGTGTGTGTATCTGTGTATAAATCCAAGAAGAAAACAAGAACAGCAAGAAAGAACCAATGAAAGAGTGAAAGAACAGCCAACAACACAGTCTATAAGAAAGTAGCAGCCACATCAACCCACAATTTCTTCAAGTGGAAGCACATGTAGCGGGGTCAAATAAATAAAAAGGAGGATTAATAAATAAATAAAAAGGATGCTATGAAATACTTCTATATATTTTTTGGTTTGCTCAGCAAGCGAAGGCGCCAGTGCCGTTTTGTTTGTCTGGCCACAACGCACCCCAGCGACGTTTAGGCCTTCAACTTTTTTCTGTTTGGGTAGCCAGCTTAGGGATATTAAAGGGCCCAGCTTAGCGTGTTACAGAGCTTTATGCGTTCGATTGTCTGAGACTTGATGTTGTGTCTGAATTAAGTGAAATACGTGATTGTGAAACTTTCAGTTTATGCTAATGGGAAAGCAAACAATTCATGTATTTCATGACCTAAAGCTGAGCATCTGACCAGATATAATTGTTTAAGTCAATTCTACAAAGTTTTTCTACTAAGCTACAGAGTTTGTAATTGTTTTGGGGTATTAATGGCTGTTTATTAATATTATTGTTCATATTTCTAATTACCTCTAAAGCTGTGAGTCAGGCTAAATCATTTTGGTATTTTAAGGCAGTAGGTTACAGTATACAGGAAGCACAATTACAAACTTTGCTACTGATATTGCAAACAAACCCAGCGCCCACCTTTAATGTATATTACGGGGCATGAGGGACATTACAAACACAACAGAAGCACCTTTGTTTGTCAGCATAATTTTTCAGATACAGCTTTATTAATAAAAACGAAAAACCTACAAGTTCCTGGAGAATACTTGGTGACTGGTGAATTAAAGTGCCTAATGGCCGTATTAAAATGTGATGGATTAAAATGCGTATTACTTCTGCATTACTTGAGCATGCACTTAAGAATGTAATACCAAGTATTACATGCCAATTTATGAGGCAATTCTTCTTAATTGTTCATCTTTTATTAAGTAAATGTGCAGAAATAAGTTCACTAATCTTAAAATATTCTTACAAGAATCTGAAAGTGGGAAAGAAAAATTGATTTATATTAAATAGGTTTAACATGATTTGATTGTTAGAGCCCAGACACTAAACTAGTTTAAAAATGCACTGCCCCAGTTATAAGAGTTTTTTTTTTTTTTTTTTTTTTTTGCTGTATGTGTGTATTTACTGCCATGTATGTCCTTATCGTGTTGTCCAGCTTTTACTGCTGTGCATGAGACAGATGTGTTGAGTGATCTTGACAGAGCATGACTGCTTAGACGCATGTCAGACGCAGAAGGCGTGTGCCTCTCTGTCGTCATGGACATGGTCCATCTGAGTATAATAACGTGTTGACAAGTCCCTATGGTTACAGCCAAAATGAATGGAGGTGAACTAAGCAAAGGCCAGAGGACAGTAAGGTACAGAAAAAGAGAAAAGAAAGAAAGAACGAAAACAGGAAACGGATAGATAAATAAAAAAAAATTACATAAAGTTCTAAAAATTTTTTTACTTTACTCCCAGTCCAGTGCATATTTGGAAAGTAAGCTGCAAACACACCTATTTGTAAATTCACTGTTTTTGTGAGGTCACTCCCACACCCCCATCGGTTTTGACCACCTTTTTTCTCAAATATTGAGCTTCCAAAAGAGCGATGAGCATTACATCTGCCATCTCCTATTTCATTTGTAAAGACACCCGGCCCTACAGTGTAGTAGAAAATGAAGGCTTTCGTGAATTACTGCACACACTTGAGCCGAAATACAACATTCCCTCTCGATAACACTTGAATGAAAGCTGCATTCCTAAACTATATAAAGAAGTGCAAGATGACATTAAATGTGAGCTAATGAATGCAGGGCGAGTCGCAATCACAACAGATGGCTGGACGTCATGTACAACCGAAGCCTATGTAACCATAACATGTCATTTCATCAACGTTGACTGACAATGACGAATTACGTTCTTCAAACACGCATCTTGAACGCCACACACACAGGGGTAAACTTTGGGTCAGTGTTGAGAGAAGCATGTGAGGAGTGGAATATACAAGACAAAAACCCTGCTCTTGTGACCGATAATGGCAGCAACATGTCCGTAGCTGGACAAGAGGCAAATCTATCTCTTCACATTAAATGCTTCGCGCATACCATTAACCTAGCAACACAGAAAAGCTTGAGATGTGCCAGAGCCACGATCCGTCTCATTCGTCCCAGGAGCCGCACCGTGGCTTTTTTCATCGCAACACACTCGCCACTTCAGTTTTAAAAGAGAAACAGAAGTTACTCTGTGTTCCAGAACACAAGCTAAAACACGACGTGGTAACTTGCTGGAATAGTTCATTCGAGCGATTTTTAGAACAACAAGCTGCAGTGTGCGCTTCACTACTAGACCGAAAACTAAGGAAAGGTGCAAGTGACGTGCACATACTCAGTGAAGAAGACATCACTACCGCTGAAGAAATGGTCAAGCTACTCGGGCCAGTGAAAGCCGCCACCACGAGCAGCCCACTCTATCTGTCATTGCACCACTTCAAGCTAAATTGTTGCATCATTTCAGAGCTGCCCATGAGGACTGCACATTGATCACAGAACTGAAACAAACCATGACAAGGGAGCTTGAACAGCAATATGTGGATGTGGGGCAAGTCCTACACAAAGCATCTGCCCTAGACCCCAGATTCAAAAAGCTGCCTTTTTTGGGTGAAGAAGAGAGGGATGCAACTTTCCAAAGTCTTATCCAAGAGGCTTCACAACTGATGGACCATAAATTAAGAATCGTTGTCTATTTGTAGTGTTGTTTTTAACATCTTAACAGTCATACATTACTGTCTCTCCATTTGCTAAATGTACGTCTGTGTCAACAGGATGATACAGTCACAAATGACGAAGAAACACCTCGTCCCTCATCTTGTGACCTGTCTACTGATGGGCCTCAAGCTGAAACCATGGAAGGTGTGTGTATTGTATTATTTTTTTATTTTAAATTTTTTTTAATTGAATGTGCACTTAGTTAAAAATGGATATTCTATCAAGCATAACAGTTTTTTTGGTGTCACTCTAGAATATGTTCCTGCTTCCAAGAAGTCAAAGACGCTAGAAACTCTTTTTGGTGATGCATTCTACACTGTGGACTCTAGCCAAATGATCAAAACATCCAGAGAGCTTGCCCAAGCTGAAATCGTGAAGTACAGAGAGAACCTAGGTGGTAAGGTGTTAGAGTTGTGGAAAACTTACCAGTGCGAGTTTCCTCTCCTGGCAGACCTCGCTAAGACATACCTGTGTATTCCTGGTACTAACGTACCTTCTGAGCGTGTTTTAGCACTGCAGGTGATATTGTCCGCTCTGAGCGCAGTGCTCTGTCTCCTGAACACGTTGATCAGCTGTTTTTTCTTTAGAAAAAGAAGACCACTGAAAAACATACTATGCTGTAGAGATGACACTCTGTAGTTGTTCCTATCCATGTATATCCAATGAATATCCAATTTATTTTATTGTTTTAGTTTTTTGTATTTTAATTCACTTTATTTTTCTTACTTGTGTCTTATTGCATTATGGATATGCAAGTAGTTTAGGTATGTTTGCATTTTTCAATGGTAACCCCTTGTTAAAATGTCATTTTCTACTACCTAAAAATAGTAGTAAAGAAGCAGCTGCTGCTGTCGAGATTTGCAGTAAGACTCTTCTTTGTTTAGCCTATCTCATTTCACAATGTTAACTGTACTTGTTTACAGTATTTATTTACTGTGAGGTTGTTTACCGGTTGTGAATACTGTATCAGACATTTAATAATACAACGTTCAAATTATATTTTATTTGCATTTGTGAGTTCATAAAATGTAGATGTAGATGCGATCACATTGTATCAAATCATATCCAAACAAACTAGTATTGAACCGTATCACATCGCGGTACATTTTGAGGTATTGAAAATTATCGTATCATTGATTAAAAGAATCAATGTAAGATCGCATCGTGATGAATATTGCGATTTACACCCCTAGGTGTTCTCCATTATGGATGCCAGTTTGGCCAGCATCCTCCTCTCCCCAACTACCTCCACTGGGTCGAACGCACAGCCCAGAACAGAACGTGCCTTCCTAATCAGCTTGTCCAGTTTCTTCCTGTCTGTGGTTGTGATGCCGTCCCCCCAGCAGAAAGTGCTGTAGAAGAAAAAGTGTGGAGGAGTGGACCTGTAGATGGCAGGCTGTGGTGTTGTGGGTGAAGTCTGCAGTGTAGAGTGTGAAGAGGAATGGGGCCAGGACTGTTCCCTGTGCTGCCCCCGTGCTGCAGAGTATTGTGTCTGTTGGACTCTTTAAATCCTGAGACGGTTTTTAAGCCCCTCCAGACTCTGCTCACATTGTTCTGCTGCAGCTGGCCTTCCATTTTCTTTCTGTAATGGTTCTTGCTCTCCCTGATTTTCCTTCTCAGTTCCTTCTGTATCCTCCTCATTTCCTCCTTGTTTCCTGATCTAAAGGCCGCCTTCTTCTCATTCAGAAGAGCCTTCAGGTCTGAGGTAACCCAGGCCTTGTTACTGGAAAAACACCATACTGTCTTGGTGGGCACAGTGTTCTCCACACAGAGGTTTATGTAGTCTGTATGCAGTTTGTGAGGCTGTCAACGTCCTCAACGTGTGGCTTGCTGAGAACCTCCCAGTCTGTTGTTTCAAAGCAGTCCTTCAGATCCTCATTGGACCAACTCCTCACTTGTTTTGTATTGGCTGGGTGCCTGTGAACAGTGAGTTTGTAGACAGGCAGGAGATGTACCAAGTTGTGGTCAGACTTGCCCAAGGGAGGGAGGGGAGAAATGCATCCTTAGGATTGGCGTAAAACATGTCCAGTGTTTTATTGTCTCTCGTGTTGCATACTGCTGGAAATTGGGAAGTGTGGAGGACAAGGAGGCATGATTGAAATCTCCAGAGATGAGGATGAGAGCCTGTGGATGTTGTCTGCAGTACGTGTGTGACTGAGTGGATGACGTCACAAGCCGTGTTCGCGTCAGCAGAGGGGAGGGACGTACACAGTTATCATGATAACATGCAAGAATTCCCTCGGTAGATAGTACGGCCTCATGCTAATGGCTGACAGTTCAACATCCTTGCAGCATATTTGGTCTTTTATAGTGATGTGTCCTGAGTTGCACCATCTATCATTAATAAACACTGCCAATCCTCCTCCATTCCTCTTACCGCTTTCCTTTGTCCTGTCTGCGCGCCGGATTTGGAAGCCGTCCAGTGTGATGTTAGCATCCGGGGTTAGCTCGGTTAGCCATGTCTCCGTAAACAGCATTAGGCTACACTCGCGGTATTCTTGCCGGTGCCGAGTCAGTGCTGCTAACTCATCCATCTTATTGGAGACAGATCTTACATTCCCCATCATGACTGATGGAAGGACGGGCTTGTAGCGTCTCTTCCTAGCACGATACTCCATGCTGGGACGCTTCCCCCTTCNTTGTAAGAACTCTAGCGGCAGCGTTTTGGACTAACTGGAGTTTGTTAATACTTTTGCCGGAACAACCAGAAAGCAGGGCATTACAATAATCCAGCCTTGAAGTGATAAAGGCGTGGACTAGCTTTTCTGCATCCTGTAGGGACAGGGCATTTCTTATTTTTGCAATATTGCGTAAATGTAGAAAAGCTATTCTAGTGATGTTAGTGATATGCTCATTGAGGACCAGATCAGGATCGAGCAGACAGGACTGGAACAGGACTGGAACTCAGGGCATTTTACATGCACACGCACAAATAGCTATCCAGGTGGTATATATACCTCATTCGGGAGGGACACGGGTAGCGCTCGTATATTGTATCCTCTTTGCATGTTGTAAACCTCCTTTAATAAATTGTTTTCTATTATTTCTCAACGGGCAATCCAGACTGAGTTTGTCATATTTCCACAACAAAAAAGTTTTGTTTTCTTGCGGGGCGTTATGCTTTCTAGTTATAAACAGGTGGGCCACAAGGTTATAAAGGTTAATAGCCCCTGGAATAGAGGATTACAATCACAAGCTGCTCAGCAATAGATGCACTATTGTCTCTTGCTTTACATCTACTAGGTGTGTCTAATAGAGTGGACAGTGAGTGGTTACAGTGTTTAAAACCCCAGCACTGCTGTATCTGATCTACTCGTAATAGCCTAACACACACCAACACACCACCATGTAAGTGTTACTGCAGTTCTAAGAATGATCCATCACCAAAATAATACCTGCTCTGTGGTGGTCCTGTAGTGATGAAGATTATTGAAAAACAGAGTGCTAGGGGGCTAACAAAGATTCCAGTAAAACAGATGTGACTGTAATCGTTGAACCACAAGCTGCTCCTATTTGGGAAGTGGAGCTAATTAAATTTACAATGAGTGTAGATACAAGGAGGTGTTCCTAAAGTGCTCAGTAAGTGCATGTGTTAATGTGATTTTCAGCTGTCAATCAATATTTAATGTGACTGTAGACAATTAAGCCTGTGGCTCAATCTGCAAACACTGTACCTTTTTCTGACAGCATGTCATTTAATGTAGTCATCAGAAAATATCTGAAAAATGAGTAGGGGGAGAGAAAGATAGAGATGGACAGAGAGAGAGAGAGAGAGAGAGAGAGAGAGAGAGAGAGAGAGAGAGAGCATATTGTGTATATAAGGGCAGGGAAAAAAATGACAACTGCATGTTTGTGTCAGCACATTGTGTACTGTAGCACTATTCACTGTCTGATAGACCCACTTACAGTAGCTATTCATCACTTCACCCTTCCATTTGCCAACAGCCTTTCACTCATGCATGTCCAAGCTCAGATCTTCATAAGAAACAGAATTATGATAGTGAACTACCTCATTATGTATTATTAAAAGAAATTATATTAGATGAAATAACTTATTTCTTCTAATATAAAATCTTCAGTTATGCAAACGATAGCTGGTGAGAAGGTCATTTGGTGAGTTCAGGTTGTTCCCATCCCCCCAGATATATGTATGTGTGAGAGAGAGAGACTGTGGCGTCTGCGTTAATCACACAGGTGGTGATGAATGGCTTGTAAAATGTACTTCTCCAGGGACGCTCCTTGCATGCTGTGGAAGGAAGCTTGAGTCTGTTTCACAAGATAAGATCAATGGCCTTCAGAGGCAGAGCTGATTCTCTTCTTCACAGCGGCTGCTTTGTTTGAGCTGTCAGATTGTGAGAGTGTTCTCATTGTTCAGAGCCGAGGCAGGATTGTTGTTTAATTTGGTAGCCCATCTGATGTGGTGGTTGATCGATTAAGAGACAGATCTCAATGAACATTCCATCCTCAACATAACACTAAGATGTTGCTGCGAACCAACTGACCAATTCTGTTCAGCATGACCATGCATGCTGGGGTGACCAGCTAAACCATCACCAGACCAGCATGAAATGCATGCTAGTCTGTGGTGTGTGTTTGTCAGCAGGGGAGGGTTTCATGCAATTGGCAGTGCTTTGCTATGTATATTATATAGAATGTTATTTGCAATTGAACACCTTGATATTGTTGTATCAACAATAGGTGCTTTGACTAATTAAATTGACTAATGAGAATGGGTATCTGTATACTTTTGGACATAGTGCACCTTGCTCAAATAGCAGACACACAAATAGGCTGACATACACCTTCAGGGACATATAAATCAGCTTTAACTCAAAAGATGGAACTGATAATTGATCTTCAGTAATAATGGTCACAGTTTCAGGCTGTAGAATGACCTCAGTTTTCCTTTGTAAACAAACCGATTCCCCTGGGCTTGCTGGCTTGTGCTACTACCAAGTGATTATTTTCACAGAATGGACCAAAGTTCAAATATATTATCCTCACTAACTGTAAAACATGCATTCTCTTGGGATTTCAGCAATGGAGTCACCTTCATCATGATGGCTTCATAAGTCATCTGAGCCGCATTAACCTAATTTGCACAACACAGCAAAATCCCCAGCGTTGAATAAATTCTTCTAGTATTAATTTGTGTTCTGCTAGAGCTGATTGCTTTGTAGGTGTACCTACTTTGTATACATTGTAGGTGGTATTTCAACACCTGGGGCTTATACAGAGACACAGACATCCATACCTGAGTTTAACCACACTTATACAATAACACAAACATCCATACCTGAGTCTAGTACACTTATACAGTAACACAGATATCCATACATGTGTTCTACCATGAGTAAACAATAACAGACGTTCATACATCAGTTTACCACACTGATACAGTAACACAGACATCCATACCTGTGTTCTAGAACACGTAAACAATACCAAACTTTCATATCCGAGTTCTATCACACTTATACAGTAACACAGATATTCATACCTGAGTTCTATCACACACAGTAACACAGACACCCACACATGAGTGTATCACAGTTACCCACACATGAGTGTATCACAATTATACAGTAACATACAAACACCAATACCAGTGTATTATATTCATATCATATATTCAAATATATTCAAGAATAAAAAAGGTATTTAAAGTACAGAGTACAGCAGCCTGATAAGAAGCAGCAATGCTGAATAAGATCAACTATAACACTTTTGAGTTTTAATTGAGAGTTTGAGAGTATTGTTTTGATTAGGGATGGGCTGAAAGAGTAAGACAGTCAAAAGTGTGAGCTTACATAGTAATATTAGGCTGAGTCTGTACTGAATTTAAAATTTGGTAGCTAGCATAGCAAAATTCTACATATGCACCATAGAGAGCATCCTTATTGTCTGGTATGGCAGCTGCACCGCCTATGACCGTAAAGTCCTTAAGAGAGTAGTGAGGAGAAGCAGAATCCATTAAACGCAACAAACTTCCAGCCTTACAGGACTTCCATCTAGTTCCCTTGCCTGAAGAAAATCCAAAAGATTTGGTTAGACAGTATTCACCCAGCACATGTCCTGTTCATCATACTGCCATCAGGCACAAGCATCCAGGCTAGAACAAACTGGCTACTGACCAGTTTATGTTTATTTAGTACTTTAGTATGTATATTAATGAATTACTGAAATGTTGTGAAAATGACAAACTTGAAACTTAACTGTTAGGTAGCCTCGAACTTGTGAGTTGTCCTGACAACCAGGGGTAACTAATTTTGTACTGTTTTCAAGAGTAGCGAGATGACCACAGTTTTTACACATCGTATCATTGTGAATCTTTCAACATCTTTCCATGCCATGCCTTTGTTTTTTGTACCAAATTATGGAGGAGTATCATTATTTAATATCTAATTATCTGTCTGAATAAGCAGTATCAGTATCAATATCAGTGTTGATAAAATCTTAACAATACTCATCCCTAGTTTTGTTCCCATTCACTAAAAAAAAATAATTTGTCAGGCACAAATTTTGGACTAGAAAGCTTGGCTCACAATCAATGTTCCAATTCATCCCAAATTTCATGGGGGGTTGAAGTCAGGTCTATGTGCACATAACTATATGAATCTGTGTCTCACAGACCTCAGTTTGTGTATAGGGGCACAGTCATACTGGAACATGAAAGGGCCTTCACCTAAAACTAAAAGATGCATTTAAGCATCTAAATTCTCTTTGTAAGCTGAAGCAGTAACATTACCCTTCCCTGGAACTAAACAGCCCATACTCTGTCAGCCACCAAACTTTTACTATATTGGTACTGTGCATTTTGGTAACTAGCATTTGCTGATTCATTTAACAGACTGCCAGTGAAGGGTGATTTTATCGCTCCAGAGTACATATTTGCACTAGATTCCTATGGTGGCATGCTTTACACTTCTCCAGTTGACAATTGCCATGGGGTATAGTGATCATAGGCTTGTGTGTAGTTGCTTGGCCATGGAAATCTGTTTCAAAAGGTCTTGAAGTGTAGATCTTGTGTTGATGTTGCTTCCACATGCAGTTTGAAACTCTGTAGTGATTGATGCAACAGAGTAAAGGTTAATTTATAAGTTTCACAAGTTAGCAGCCATGCTTTGTGGTTCACCTGCTGTTGCTGAGAGTGTCATGCTTGATGTCACTGAGCTCTTCAGTATCATACTACTGCCAGTGTTTATCTTACAAGACTGCGTGGCTTTGAGCCACCAGAACTTAATAATTAGGATAATGAGGAGGGGTTGCCATGTGCTGTGTCTTATTCTGTTATGCTAAGAATATTAGCATCTTCTAAACTTAACATCATCTTGACTGACTGCCTCAAAAGCCACGTTCCTCTGTACTGCTAGGAAAAATGAGATAATATAACGGTCGGATGTAGTATGGCATCTAGGGAACTTTTTTATTAGAGGAATATTACGTTTGCATGAACACCAATCATTCTGGAGTACTTCAGTATGCCATAAAAAATAAAAGGTTCCCATCTGCCATACTTCTCGTTTTCTAGCTAATGGTGGACTAAGGGAGCCACTTGCTGTAGGACTTATAGAAAAATCTTGCAAAGGCCTATTGAAACTGGAAGTGGAAGACGGCTGTAAAGGGAAGCGTTCTCTTCTGGTTGGAGGAGATAACAGAAATACATAATATCTCCATGTAATACTGGGAAAGCTAATAAAATTAAACATGAATTAAAAAAAGAGCTGGGCAAAAGAAAATGGCATATGTAACAGGCCAACAAAAGCACTAACTCAGGCTTGATTCTGGAACTATTTGCATGGGCAGTAATGGACTGTTTAAAAAAAAATCTGTTTAATGATGGAGTGTAACTCTCTGTAATCACTCTTAAATCTATCATGCATATCAAATCATTAAAATGACTTGCTGCAGTTTTTCTGCTTTTGAACCTGACCTACTCTAAATGCCAGTCAGAGAAATTAAGGGATTATTGCAGCATCGCCTGAGGGGGTCATAGGAATACTAGATGGCAATAAGATTTCTAGGAGCGAGGGCTCTGAAATACACTTAATGAACTGAGTATGACCAATATGTCTGTGACCTACTTTCATGACGTGCAAGAGAGAATAACCTTTGCAACAGTGGTGCTAAAAGTGGACAAAAAACATTTCCTGCAGTATGAAACGCAGTGTCGAGTTTGCACAAACATAGTAGACTACTAAGAATTTTTCCACATCCAGCTGTCTCCACATTAAAAGTTGCTGGTTTTTAACCAATTTTTACCAACTGTTTAATCAAAAGAGGTAGGTCCTCTTCTACAGTACCTTAGCCCTGAGAGGGCTATAGTTTAGGTTATACTTGACTTCAAAGGGCATGCTCTGTAGTAATATATATCATACTATCATTACATCTGTTGGAAATGTGATTAAACACATCCTACAACAATGCCATGGTAGAATCTAGAGTGGGATCTTCTGATTTAAAGATTCCAAAGGGGGCCTTTTGGATGTTGCAGCTGTAAGTGGAGGGGACTTTTAAAAAACACAGCTCCACTGGCGGATTTTTAAGGTAGGCATTTTATGTTTTTTTAGCTGGGTATCTAGATATCTTACCTAGGCTTGGCTTCTTTTATCGGTCTCAAAGTGTAAAAATATTGTCTCTGGCATCTGTTGTGTGCTAAGTAAAGATACCGTTGTTTTCTGATTTTTCACCAAATGAGGTAAGAGTACTATTTGCTTAGTAAATGAAAGCATGAAACCAATATAAAAACTTACAATTTCTCAAACACCTTCAGAAATGAATACAGTGCATCCACAAGATGCAATAACAACATGGGAATGTGGGTAATACAGTACTTTCTCTGGTAACACATTGATTCCGTGTATCTCTTAGAATGAAGAAGAAAATGAAAGAAAAACTGAACAAGACAATTTAATTCTTGGTGAATTCTCTAGAGTGCTGTGCTGTGTCATATGTGTCATGTCCCACTCTCTCTCAGGAGAGTGCTCCCCTCAGTTTCCGATTAATAACACTGAGCCCATCACATTCCCCTGTACTGTGAGGCTGGTTCTCAATGCACAGGTCTCTTGATGCCAGGGGCTATCTATCAAATTATCATACGTGGTACAATGAAACACCGTGAAAAAAGAGGTGATTTCTAGAAGCTGCTCTTGTACAGCTACTGGCCCAGTTTCCAAAAGGTGTCCTCATGCTACAGTGGTAAACTGTGACTATTAGAGCTAGGCCTTTAGTTCAGGCCATAAATATCACCATTTCATCAAAAAAAATAATAATAATAATTTTTTGGGTTATCCGAAGCTTGCATTAGACATCAACATGTATTTTACCTTGTATGATGGAGCCTTGTGTTGACTCCATTAATAAAGAGCCTTATCCTAACGTTGCTGCATTTGTTTACCATTTATAACAAATGAAAACTGACTAGACTGAATTCCAGCGGTGCTGGAGACGGTTACAAGGGCAAAGTCAGTACCCCAGTGACCACAGGGGTACTGACAACAAATTGCCCATCTTGGTGGTGACCATGGTGCCTCCACACACAAATTCGTTGGTCGTCTCTACCAAGACAAAAGTGGGACTCGTCACTGAAGATGACATGCTGCCGTTCACTCTGAGACAGTCTGGAACGACACCATTGCAGTCTTTACCGACGTTGACGTGATGTTAAGGGCAGTCGTCGTAATGGCCTGTGTGCATGTAGTCCTGCTTTGTGCAGCTGTCTGCCAAAGGTGCTGGCACTAACAGGATGACTCATGGAGGCCATTGTGCATGTCTCACAATGTCAAACTTACCCACCAAGGGTTGATTCCTTCTGGGTGCAACTATATATGCAAATAGTTGTTCTTTTGATGATGAGTGAACATGCCCTTGCTTAACACTACCCCCACCTTGCCTGACAGTTAAAAGTGATAAACCATCTGTATATATATATATATATATATATATCTAGGAGTTTGAGAGATAAGGCAGGTTCTAAACCCAGTTCCTCCAACCCTACTGCTATGCTAACTTCTTGACGGGCTGAGGCTGCTACACCAGCCCCAGCGGCTATCTCTGCCCAGCCAGGATACCCCGGCTGGGCCTCCACCTCGAGGTGACTCCAATATGGCTGATCGTGCGAATTCTACGGAAAACAGTCCAGTCATGGTTCACAAAATAGAGAAAACAATTAGGGTCCTGAATGAATCGCTTCAACCGATTTGTGAACGACTGGACTCCCTGGAACGAACTTTTGCCTCACACAGGATCAGCATTACTGAGCTAGAGTCTACATCAGCTGCGCACGATTCCTGGCTGGAACAACTCGAACAGGAGTGCCGTTCACTCAAGCATGCCAGTGTATCCCTACTACAGAAATTGGATGATCTGGAAAACCTGGAATGTTCCAGAAGGTGTAATTTGCGTGTCATCGGGATCCCAGAGGGCCTGGAGCTAAATGATCCAATTGGGTTTACAACAGAGCTCCTCAAAGAGTTGTTTGGACTTAGCCTATTTCAAAGTCAACCAATANTTAGGGTCCTGAATGAATTGCTTTAACCAATTCATGAACGTCTGGAATCCCTGGAGCGAACTTTTGCCTCACACAGGAGCAGCATTATTGAGCTAGAGTCTGCATCAGCAGCGCATGATTCCTGGCTGGAACGGCTCGAACTGGAGTGCTGTTCACTCAAGCACGCCAGTGTCTCCCTCCTGGAGAAATTGGATTATCTGGAAAACCGTTCCAGAAGGTGTCATTTGCGTATCATCAGGATCCCAGAGGAACTGGAGCTAAATGATCCAATTGGGTTTACAACAGAGCTCCTCAAAGAGTTGTTTGGACTTAGCCTATTTCAAAGTCAACCAATAATCGAGAGAGCCCACCGGCTGGGCCATTCACCCGCCACGGGCGGAGAAACTGAAGGCAGACCTAGAGTTCTAATAGTTCTTTTTCACAGCTTCTAGGATATAGAGCGGATCTTGAGGAAAAGCAAAGACGAGCTCCTCTTCAAGGGTTACAGGTTAAGAATCTTTCCTGACTACAGCACAGAGCTCTTCTGCAGACGTGCTGTATTTTGATCAGTCAAGGCAACTTTATATCAGAGAGGATTTCGCTTCGCACTTCTGTACCCAGTCAGACTCCGGGTGATGGTGAATAGAGTAACCAGGATCTTCGAATCTCCAGATGCAGCACGGAAGTTTTGTGATGAACACCCAACTTAATGGTCAGTTTGGCTTAAGGAGTTTGTAATGGCCACACCTCGAGGTCAGTGACTGTGATGAGGGCTATATGTGGCCTCAGCGCTGCTTCTATATTGAACATTTTAGAACTGGACATAGACTGAATTCAGGCCTGGGCATTTGCAATCACAATTGACCTACCTTGCTTCACTTTAAGAATACAAATGGCATTTAAGTCTGATAAAAGCTCAGTATGGACACTACCTGGGGGCCTAAAAACGGGTACATAACCAGCCTTAATTCAGACCAGAATATGGGAATGTTTGAGTATCCTTTTAAAGACCTTTTTTGTGGGGGTGGGGTAACAAAATTAATGTTTTCCTGATCCTTTTCTCATTGTATTAATAATGATATAGCATCCGAGGGTTGGCGGTTGCTTTTGGCCGGCCTGTTCTGCTTTCTTTTTCCTATGTCTGTTTCCTGACTGTCATGGGGAGTCAAGAGTTAAGAGTGAACTCAGTAACTCAGTTGGTAAGATATACCATCACCGGAAGTGTTACTTTAACTTCAGGTTGGGAATGGATTATTTGTTTTTTTTTGTTAGATTTTTTTTGTGTGTTTTTACAGGCCCTCTAGTAGAACTGTTTCATTGTTTCCTATTTATTATTTTGGAGTGTTTCTATGATAAGGAAAGTCATCAAAATCCTCTTAGATTAATTTCATGGAATGTTAAAGGGTTACCGTTCCGGATTAAAACAGTAAAAGTCTTCTCCCATCTTAAAGACTTTTTTTTAAAAAATATGTACAAGAAACTCACTTAGCTAAATTAGAACATACTAGATTGCGGAAGTCTTGGGTCAATCAAGTTTTCCACTGTTATTGTAACACAAAGGCCAGAGGGGTCGCTATTTTAACAAATAAAAAGATTCAGTTTATTCCAGCCAACATAACTTCGGAATTCATAAATGAGGACTTTATGAACGGGCTGTTATCAATTTCCCAAACCTAGATACACGCAAACTTATTTTCGGTGGGGGGGAGGGTCGGGAGTTGATCTAAACTGCGTCCTGGATCCAATTTTGGACCGATCTAATGCAAAGTCAGCCTCTGTCTCTAAAATGTCTCGATCTTTGTCTTTTTTATACAGGATATTGGTTGTGTAGATCCCTGGCATGTAGCTCATCCCTCACTTAAATCCTTCTCCTTTTTTTTTTCTCCAGTACATCGATCCTATTCTCGAACTGACTATTTTTTCGTTAATAGCGAGCTTTTGGACTTAGTTATTCATATAGATTACCATATATCTGACCATGCTCGGTGCAGATGGATATGAAGTTTATCCTATATCAGAAAGATCCTCCTCAGTGGCGTTTGAACCCCCTCCTTCTCTTGAGGGAATTCTTTAGTGTTAAAATTTCAGATTCAATTGACTTCTTTTTAGACACTGATAGGTCTGATTCTATTTCAACATTATGGGAATCACTCAAAACTGTGCTATGTGGAGAAATAATTTCATCCTCTTCATATAAAACCAGTAAAACCAACCAATAAAACCAGACATAGAGGAATGGACGATATTTCCGCATTAATACTTTACATTAATACTGATAAAACAATCTCAGAGAAACCTTCCCCGGAACTGTTGAAATCACGCACAGATCTTCAAGCAGAGTTTAGTTTACTTTCCACCAAAAGGGCTGAGGCTCTTTTTTCACAACTGCATTTGAGTACAACGACAAAGGCAGTCGTTTATTGGCCCATCAGCTCCATTACCGATCTGTGTCTGATGACTAAAGCTAAGTGGGAACGGGAGCTTGGGCTGAAGTTGGAGGAGGACTGGTGGACCAAAGCATTTAAAGTTAATGACTCCTCGTCCTGCCCTCGTCTTAATCTGATTCAGTTCAAACTTGTTCATAGAGGTTACCTATGTAAACTGGCAAGCATTTACCTGGAGGTGAACCCATTATGCCCTTGTTGTGGCAAGGAACCTGCCACTTTGTTGCACATGTTTTGGGCCTGTACAAAGCTCGAAAGGTTTTGGATGGCAGTTTTCACCTAATTGGGGGAGGTTTTTGGGTGTAATATAGATCTGTGCCGTGGTTGCTTCTTGGGGTTGGGGATTGGATGCTTGTTGAACTTTGTAAAAAATTTCAAGGAAAATAATTAAATAAATAAATAAATAAATAAATAATAGTTGCTCAATTTTTAGTGGCATATCCTACAAATTGTACTATATACAATATTGTTTGATTCATTTTACTTTTCTCCCAAACAGTGTCTTTTCTCTTATTCACACAGACCCTCTCTCTGGCAGGGTCTATTCAATTTTACAGCACAAGACATTTATTGGCCTGGATAGACATTTGTAATCCATAACCAAACATAAGCTACTGCCTAGCTTTTAGAAACAGTGAGCACTTTGACATTATACCTGTTATTGCACTCTTGTTTTTTTCCATTAAGATTATCCAGCACCAACTGGGAGGCTGGATAAGTCTACTGAGGTAGGCCATGCTCATGCTTGGGTGGATTTCCCGTTCAGATGGGATCAAGAGCAGTTCTGGTGGACCAAGCACTGAACAGCTCTAAAGCAACTTTCTCAACTAATGAAGGACTTGATGATAGTGAGCTAAGAAAAAAGCTGCAAGAACATAATTTGGACATCCATCTGACTGACAAATTAAAACTTAGTGTGACTATCATAAAAAAAATCAGATTATGTTTATGCAAACATTGTTCCAAGTGATACTGCACATCCAAACATCACTTATTGATTGTTAATATATCTTGCTATTCAACAAATATCTTGATTTAAAGACTTTCAGAAATGTGTAATTGTCTGTAAATATGACATATTTAACATCATAAAATGACAGTATTACCATAGTGTAATTAACAACCATATAGTATTACGACTTAAGCATCAATAATATTCACTTACGTTTATTTGTATTGTTTACGCATTTTCTTGCATTTTCTCGTGATGCCAAAATGTTGTTTATAAAGAGGTGACTCAATCCTCTTGAATTACAATAACGATGCTTTCGAAAGAGTTTGCATGAAGACCTTTAGCTTAGTGGCAGAAAGTATTTGTTCGCAAGAGAATCTTTTTCTCTGAACCTTACCAAAGACCATCATTTTGGGATGGTAGACAATGACACATTCAGCGGAGCATTCACTAAAAACCCTTTTAATTTTAAACATTACAATACTGATTTTGTCACTCTCTGTGTAGACGGAACTCAGTACCTCAGTACTAATTTTGTAAATGGTAATGTGGTTTGTGAATTTCACTCACTAATTTTAGATTCTGGAAAGCATCTGAAAGATCAGACCTTGTCAAAAAACAGGAGTTTGCAGATGGATACACATTATTTGTATTTATTTGAATCCTGATGATTACTGCGGGCAGCATCTATCATTAATCAAATCAGGAAATATGAGACTGGAGCTCAGATTTCGACAAGCTCATCCGAGAACTATTAATTTGTAAAAGACAGCATCCTTGAAATCAACAACCACAGAAACGTTATCATCACACCAGAGGTGGGAGTAAGTCACACATGTGCAAGTCATTAGCTTCTATAAGTCAAGCAAGTCTCAAGTCAAGTCATATGGAGTTATGATGCTCGAACCCCAGTTTCCATATTTAAATTAGTTAAATACAGCAGCCACAAAGAGCTGAATTTCTATTCAGCATTAACAAATACTTCCTTCCTACTACCTTCATGATACGAGCTACTTCGTACGTTTATCTCTTCTTGTCTCCCGCGCACTGATACGTTGCCAGGTTTGCGCGCATTGCAACTGAAATCACCAAATCATGTTTCAACATGATCCCTAAAAATGCACATATTTAATACAAAATCAAGTCATTTCAAGTCATCTACCTCAAGTCTAAGTCAAGTCTCAAGTCATGAATAGCAAGTCAAAATCAAGTCTTTCATCAGTGTTAGTCAAGCAATCCTCAAATTTGCAACTGGAGTCAAGTCATGTGACTCGAGTCCCCCAACTCTGTCGATTACCAGTAAAATGTATACCAAAGTACTTACAGAGGTTATGAGAAGCTGTCGCAAATTGGACAAAATATTCAACAGTGTTGTATCCTGTGATGAACTACTGACGAAAATGCTGAAAAGATTCCCTGCTATATTTATCGTCAATACTCACCCCGACTTATGCCTGGTGAACACTAGCATTGTTTCTCAGCGATGAAACATCCAGAGAATTTTTTGATTCGTACCGAAATCCACTGGACTACAAACTTTTTCTTGTTTTGATTTATTTATTTTTTTAAAAACACAACAGCGTACAAGTTCAAAGATTTGATCCAGTTAGCTGCAGGCAACGCTGTGTTTTCCTTCTGTATCATAGAGCTTTAATCATATTATGTCAATGTACAGCGATGTTCCTATAAGAAATGATGATATGGTTTTGTCTTTTGTCAGACATTTTTATCTGAGAGTAAAAAGAGAACAAATATGTCATTATGTGCAATGTGTCACAGCTTGACAACAAAAATGTCTTTGTATTGTTGTTTATTAAAATAAACAGTTTACAATTTATTTACAAGAGTCTCTCTTTTCATTTAATTCAAATTTAAACCAGACAGATCCTTCAAGAGTAGGAGATTTGAAAATAGCATTGGAGGTATCGAGTATCGAGTTTTGATAAATAAGTGTCTTCATGCGTTTGGGTGTAGAAATAATGGGTTGGGGTGAAAGAGAAACCTACACAGACGTTAAACGCTGTTGTTAGGAAACGCTGAAAAGGGTACATTTCTGTGCATCCCAAAGGTCTCCGTTCATCACATACTTTGTGAGGGGCCATAAGGTTCTTAAGGTTCTTCCCTCATGCTCTCAGAGTCTTTAGGTAAGGACAAACTCAGTTGAGCGGTTTCTTCACTTCCTTGTTTGACTGTGTTTAAATATCTTTGCAGAGATGATGCGTAGACTTTGGCCTTCTCATAATTGTTATGTTGAAACGTTTAATCTTAATCATTGTCCACAGTTTGTCTTAATTTTTCTTTTCCGGCAGCAATGTTTCTAAGACTATCGAGTTGATGTTGAGGTACCAAGTACATTTTCCTGGCATTCTTCATCTCAATTGCAACAGGATGCTATTTAACTGCTTATGAAAGGAACCACTACGCTCAGTGAAGGTAGAAGAAATCCTCTGGATTGGTTAATAGCTTTTCTTTTTGTATTAACACAGGTTCTTTTATTAGCAAATAATTTTATCCATTTTTTCTGTCTTTTCAAAAGTTGGTACTGTCATGCCCTCAAGGGGATGTTTCCTCTGAGAAGGTTTAAGGCTAGTTCGCATATGGATAGTATAAGATCCGTAGGTGCCTTATGTAATATAACCTTCCTTTCTTTGGGTGACTTTAATGCCGTAAGATTTTTCTTCAGCTGTGCATTTTTCAGTATTTCAAAGCGTTTTTCTTTGGAAAAAAACGCCAGATTCTCCCACAAAAACAACCCTGACCTGAGACGGAATTCTTCTGGCGTCATAGCTTTCGTCGTAGCAATATCATTCTATGAGGAAGGAAAGAAAACACCAACCAGTATCTTTTGCAAAAACAACAGATGCAAATTAAAACATCAAATGCAGATTAACACCTTATAACTAAATGTGAAATTCACAGTATCATACTTTCACATTATTCCAAGTTATAAATCACCTTTCCATTCCCCCCTACAATCATACTACTCCATAGTAGTAACTAAATAACAAAATAATAACAAAGATAAATGACAGGGCTCTAATAAGATTAGATATTCAAAATGGATATTTCTCCACCAGTTCACCTTGTATCACCTCGTCATCATCTGTGTCAGTCCTTTGTAATAATGGCATATGAACATGATCTCCAGGCATCACAACTCCGACCCATCTCAATATCATAGCCTTCGCAAAGGTCAACAACAAAAACAAAACATACTACCAATATCTGAACCAACACTGCTCCCAACGGTCCTAATTTCTCTTGCAACTAAGCATTCGCAGACCATTCAGCTCCTTCCGACGGGCCAAACGCAGCCCTTATATGCTTTAATGCATCTATGACACTAGTCATATTGTCAGAACTATCAGGAATCAGTATAACAAGCATCCCCAGTTAAGTTCAAAGCCACACATAGGCCACCTTGTTTGGATAAAATATAATAAAGAGCCATGTCATGTTTCAACAATGTCAATCTGTGACTCTTTTGAGTATTTGACAAATATTCAAACCCTCTTATAGTCTCATTTGCAAAACCCTGTAGGGTGTAGGTAATATTATCAATGTGATCTGCCAAAAATGTCACACCATACCATGGAAACAATCCTATACCCCACTTCTCTCCTAGACTTATCCTGCAATGATAGCCCTCCAGATTATGAAATTGTGCCATTTCCCTTTTCCTTCTATTTCCAGAAACAGCATCAGATTGGATCTCATCAGGTGCTTTGCCCCTCTGGACAGTAAAAACCTCATATGGAAGCTTCAACGTTGCCATGTAACAGCATCCTGTCCACCCATATGGTAGAAATATATATGCCTTATTACCACAAACCCACCAAATATCCTTGAAATTCCTTATAGTCACATTTCCAGGCAAAACTTGGTTCCGCACCATCAAAGTTCTACTCTGTTTACGAGGTGGTACATGAAAAGTCACTGTATACAAGTCATCCATAGCCTTATGTTTACGCTCACCCACGTCCATCATATACTTATCACAATCTGATATTCCCATAAACATTCCCATTCCATTATGAGTATCATTTGAACAAAAACAATCTTTGGCCTTCACAGATTTCACTTCCAACACATCAGGGATCGCTGTTATCACATTTCCATGCTGATCAAGTAAATTCACATTTGGTAACTCCCTCAACCAAGAGCAATTCTGTCTAGGTCTAAACAGATGTACTGACAGAGCCATCAATCTATCTTCTGCTGATTGCTGCTGATATAACAGCCATGGTAATGCATTACAATGACATGTAGCAAGTAATGGTTCTGGTACCATTTCTAAAATTGAAGGCCATGTGCCTGGTGTTGGCACTTTTACCACACATGGACAATACATTTTCTTAACCGATCTTACGGAATGAGTTAACTGTTAGAACCATAAGTTTCTACCTGCCCATGGATCTCTGATTTGTAATACCGAGGAATCAAATCCATATGCCTTCCACTTAGTTTCTCTCTTCTGTAATGCATGATAATGTTCAGTCATGTCTTCTGGTGTCCAGTCAAAGTCAAAGTACTCATCTTCTACCATCTGTTCTCTAGTTTCAAAAATCTCACTACTACTATTCACACTAAGCTCTATCTTTAACATAGGCTTCTGAGTTATATTTACTACCTCCTTAAACTTCAAAGATATCATGTCAAGTGTCTGGGTCACTGTTTTATTAGTAAAGGTTGCCCTTATTCCAACCTCACACATACTATTTCCAGACATGACAAAAGTAGAAGTTGTCACCCTCACTGTAGTAGCATTCATTCCCTTCAAAGTCGTAGCTAAAATAGTAGCCTGAACTGATGTATTAACTTTCTTAGCTGTTTCCGGAGCCAAAGTAATAAGCTTCATCTGTGTACTATTCACCCTTGGAATAGTTGCTGTAGTGAACTGTTCCTGAACCCTTTTTGCAACCATGAAAACCAACATTAAATCTTCCACATTGACAGGGAAGAAGAACTGCTCTTCCTAACTTAACTCTAATTACTGTCTTCAAAGAAGTTGATGTCATCAGCATCACTGTAGTTAAATGTGACACATTTGTACCTTCAGTCACCTTCACTGCTGAAAGAGTAGAATTCCCAAAGGTCACTTCCACCCGAGTTCTCATAATGTTTTGGTCTGACCCTTTTCCGAACTGGTCTTTGTCTAACTGAATCTCTGAATTATCCCGCAGTGGAATCACAGCTCTTTGTGACCTTTGATGCTTCACATTCCACTGAAACAGGCTCTGCTGTTTCTGGGACATATTGAAAGTCAATGTCTCCAAATCTTCGCTCCTGTCCATTAACTCCAGAGTCATCTCTGGCATCATCAGAAATGTGCACAAAATCATCAACACTATCCACCACATGGACAATCTCTCCTCTCCTGTATTTTGACTCTTTTTTTTCTCCTGGCTCCTGTAAGCCTTCAGCATCTCGGCTCTGTGAGCGTGGCGCCTCTTCCCTTGGTGCTTTAACACAATGCGATAAATGATACCAAGTTGGAGACCCTTTAACCTGGACTGCAGTTCCAGTACGGCAGACAACTTCAAATGGTCCTTCACGGCGTTCGTTATACCACTTTCTTTTAAAGAACACCTTGTCTCCTGGTTGCACTGTACTCCTCTTTTGCTCATCCACCCTCTCCTGCACCTCCTCTTTTCTTTGCCTGTCAGAAATGTACGTGGATATTCTTTTATGCAAATTAGCCATGTATGTAACGTACGCCCACATTTCATCTTCCAAAAGGGCCAAACTTAGACCTTTCCCACTGGTACACAAACAAGGGGTTGGCATCCACCTTCCCGTAACCAACTCATGAGGTGTCATATGCAAATCACGCAGACACACCATTAACGCCAATGGAAGTGCTGCTATCCAATTTAAACCCGTGTGCTGGCAGATTTTAACAATACGATTTTTCAGAACACCATTCATTTTTTCACAAATCCCTTGGCTTTGCGGGTGATAGACTGCACCAAGACGCTGTTTAATTCCCAATTTTTGCTAAATCAGTTTCACCCTTTTATCCACGAACTCTTTCCCATTATCTGAGGATATCCAATCTGGATGTCCACACCTGCTTATGACCTCTCTACACAAAAACTTGGCAACTGACTGAGCGTCCTTCCACTTGGTTGGACAAGCCTCAGGCCATCGCTAAAATCTATCCACAACAACTAGCATCTTTTACTTTCAACTGGTTTTTATCATGTCAACAAAGTCCACAACTAACTCATGCATAGGACCCCTCGGAGTTGGAATATGACCGTGACCATCTCACCCCTCCGAACATTATTTTTCAGGCAAATAGTACACCTGCCTATTACATAATCAATCTGTTCAAGTAAGCATGGGGCCCAAAAACCATACTCCTTTGTGATCTTTCTCCTAACTTCCCCCCTTGCCACATGAGCTAACCGATGTGCCTCATGAATCATCAGACCCAACAGGTCTGGAGGTGCTACTATCAACCCCTCATGATTTCTCCAAAGACCAGTAGAATCTTGTGTGGCCCCTCGGTCTAGCCACAACTGTTAATCTATTTCAGGAACAGCTTCCTGCATTAAAATCACATCATTACGCGAGATTTTGTCTTCTAAGTTCACTTCATGAGTGACCAGAAAAACTTTACCCAATTTGTCTGCTCCTGTAACTGCTTTTGCAGCTTCATCAGCCACTTTATTCCCTTGCGTGACCCTCAACACATCCATTTTATGTGCTGCACATTTAGCTATCGCTATTTCTTCAGGCTTCATCATAGAATGCAACAGTTTCATTATTTGAGCATGATGCTGTATTGGAGAACCAACCGTTTTCTTAAACCTTCGGTTCTTCCATGCTGATCCAAACAAGTGACACACATTATGTGCGTAGGCGGAATCGGTCCATATTGTCACTCGCTTACCTTCCGCCAGCGAACACGCTTCAGTTAGCCCCACATGTTGAGCAAGCTGTGCAGATGCAGGCTGTGGTACTACTTCCACCTTCTCAACAACAAATCCAGTTCCTTGGGCTTTTACTACTGCATAACCAGCACTCAACCAGCACACGATAACAGGACCCATCAGTCCAGTTCCGCCTTACGCAGTGGGAGGGCTTGCAAATCTGATCTAAGCCTCGAATACTCCTCTGCTTCTTGAACACAATCATGTGGTTCACCATCTTCTGGAGTTGGCAGATGTTTCCTCATCTGGTGAACAAATAATAATGTCATCCACATATTGAACAACAGTGCTTTTTAATACCTGATCTATCCCTGCCAAATCATCCTTCAACACTTTATTGAAAATGTGAGGACTATGTTTAAATCCTTGTTTTTGTCTCTTATACTCATAGAACTGTCCATTGTATGTAAACCCAAACAAACCCTGACTTTTTATTTTAAGTGGAACACTGAAAAATGCACCACACAGATCTAACACAGTGAAATGTGTCGCATCTGGAGGAATTTGGGCTAACAAAGTATGCGGCTCCGGCATTTCTGCTGGAAAATCAGCTACTACTTCATTCACCGCTCTCAAATCATGCACCAAGTGATAAGAATCGCCTGGCTTCTTCACAGGCAACAAAGGCGTGTTACTCTGAGGGTTCTGTGTTATCTTCAAAACATCTGCTTTCAAAAGTCCTTCAGTTTGTGGTTCAATCCCTCGGATTGCCTCTTCTTTCAGTGGATGTTGGTTCTTGCAAGGAAGTTTGACTCCTGATCGGAGCTCAACTTTCACAGGTTGGGCTGACTTCACAAGTCCAACATCGGTACTATGCTGAGACCACAAACATTCTGGAACTTGTTGCAGCATCTCCTCCCTCATAGAGTCTGAGTCCATCTTAGCACTGCAAATTGACTCATGTGTCATCCGCACAGTTTGTGGCTGTCCTTCTCCTTGAGCAGTAATCATAATCTTAATAAATCGCTGATCCTCACTCCTCCAGATGGCAAGATTCTCTTTCACTGGTGCAAAAACTGCTTCTTCTGCTTCTGCCATCATTTCTCCTATATGTTTCTGCTCATATTCCTCAGACACCAAAAAAGTCACACGTGGCACATTCTTTTCCAGATCAAACTCTATATGGAAATAATCATCAGCGTGCAGTGAAATGGATATTCCGTGTGGTTCGCACCAGGCATGCTTGCCACAATAAACTTCTCCCACAACTTGGCTGGTTCCAAATTGCACTAAGATTTCCAATCCAAAATACTTCAGAAGCTTCACTCTCCGTTGTCATCAAAAATTGGTGAACAGTATCATTTGGCACTTCCACCAGACAGCCGTCCGGTGCACACTTTATTGTATAGTTCAATCTGCACAAAGCATCTCTTCCCTAAAGTGCAATAGGTGTATGTTCTGATACCAGTATGGGTATTGTAGTCTTCAGGTTTTTATAGCAGAGCTCAATTGGCTTCGTGAGAGGAATCAGCTGTTTCACTCCCTCAAACCCGATTGTCCGAATACATTGACCAGACATGGGGAGATGTATAGCATCTTCAGGCCGAATACAGGTGAAAGCAGCTCCGCTATCCACCATCTCTTCCAATGGTTGATTATTTATTTTCACCTCTATTGTTGGATCTCTCTCCAGCCCTGATGCTACCAGCTGACACCCCCCTTTTGGGTCCTCTGGGCCCCCCTAAAATCCTGGTTCCGGGCCCCTGTAAGGGTTCACCGGTCCCCCGGATGGCCTTGGTTGGCCCCTGAATCCTCCTCTGAAATTTCCTCTGAAGTTTTTCTCTTAAGTTTCCTCCTGACATGTTGCACTCACGGGCAAAGTGGCCAAACAATCCACAATTATAACATACTCCTAAAGACTGTTGGAAATTGGGATTAAACCTTCCTCATCTTCCTCTTCCTAAATTTCCTTGACCTCTTCCTGTCCAGGTCTGCACTTGACCAAAAACTGGCTGTGGGTAGGAAACAACTGGCACCACTGGTGACAGCTGGGACGATTGAGGCTGAACCTGACTCGGCTGCGGTTGTGCCAATGGTTGATTTAGCGGAGACTGACTCTGTGTAACCAGTGCCTGCTTCTTCTCCTTCTTCTTGTTATCCACCAGTTGTATTTGATTTAGTTTCTGAGGGTGTCTTGGTCCAGTTCTTTCTGATCATGTTCCTTTTTCCTATATAGCTCCACTTGATGGGCTATATGATCCGTATAAACACCTTTACCCATGCTTCCAAGACCAACCACCTCTGCCAGTTTGCTCCTCACTGGTAGGGGCAGCCCCTTCTGTATTTTGGCTCGCAAAATTGATTGCTCCAGCTGATTCAGGTCCGGGTCATTTCCTGTGACATTTCTCCACACTTGGTGGGCTCTCGACACATAGGCCCTCGGGTTTTCTTCCTGTCAATAAGAATGTTATCAGGATGTACATTTGTCGGAAATGTATCTCTCAGCGCTCTCCACACTCAACCTCTATTTGCAGAAAACACCTCTGGATCATTCACAGCAGTCCCCACAAATCAATTCAGTCCAGCTTTGTGTAGAATCCCTTCCATAGCTGGAACCCCAAGAAGGTTAGCCAAAAGTCTCTTAATATCTCCTATGGCAGGCTGCGTTCCCACCATAAGCTCTTCCAACTTCGAAATCCAAGGATGTGCTCCATCTTGAAGAGTAGGTAACTTCTCAAGTATATCTGACATATCTGTATTCTGCCAAGGCTTGTACTCCAAGCTCTGTCCTCTGATGACCACTGGACACATCTTTGCGGGTGTCTTCCCTTTTCTTGAGCGCAATACATATTTCATGTCCAATTTTTGGGAACCTTCTTTCCGCAACTCTTTCTTCTGTATCTGCAGCTCCTTTAATTGCTTCTCCATTCTTTTTCAGCTTTCTGAGCTAGTACACTTATCCAAGTACGAAAGGCATTGGTACATACTTCTTTCGACCTCTGTTAAAGCCCTTCGTCTGTTCTATCCAATTCTGGTACTGGATGTCGCAGGAAAAAACCCTCTTGAAGACAAAGGACCCTTACTCTCCAAATCTCCATCACTGTCTCCATTCTCACTTTCATTAGAGCTGTCATCTCCTGAGTCCTCTTTCCTCCCTGTTTTATCTCCTCTCTTTTCCACTTTAGCCAACATCCGCCTGACTGCAGGATCATATCCACCCATGATCCCCTCCAGATCACTTTGATCATCATCAACTCCAAATTCCATCCTCCTGATCCTCAGTTCACTTCTTACTGTTGGAACTTGGATACGTCTTTATAGTTTCTGCTTGTCCCATTTCTATTATTTGGTCATCCTCATCTCTGATGTGATAGTTACCGTCCTGAATGATCACTGGGAACTGAGGATAAATTTCCTGAAACTTCACTTCCTTCTCATAAGGTGGGGGTTTCTTCACTGGGTACATACTGTATGTGAGAAAGGTACATTAATTTCTGCAATTTGTTTTTCTATTTCCTTTGTATTTTTTCCTATTTCTTCTGCACCTCTATCTCTCTTATCCTTTGCAGCTTTTATCAGTTTCTGTCCCTCATTTTCAAACAACTGGAGAATGCCAAGCTCCACTTGTCTCTTTTCTTTACGCTTTTTGCCCTTTTTACCTTGCCTTATGCGTATACCTGCATTATTTTAATTGCATGTTGGTTAAAAGACCCCTCTACTGGCCATGGTTGGTCAACAGGAGTAATCACTTTCAGAATTTTAATGTCCATTTTCGACATTGTAATGGCTCCCTTCTGTTCCCTTATTACAAATTAAGACTAATTACTAAGACTAAAACTACTTAAAGCTATTTAAATTACTTCTCCCTCTATTTCTTTTTCAATATATCACTATTTCACCACAGTCAGTAAAAATGAAATGAATTTGCCAACTTCAAAGGAATCGAAACTCAATGTAATTGCAATTCACAACACTAAGTCCTAATAAATCATGCACAGACAATAAACTCTCATTTGCAACCCTCAACAGAGTTTAAACCAAAGAAGTGTATGCCATCAATGAATGAACCGGTCAGTCTGTTGCCAAGCCTCTCCTTTAAAGGACTACAACATGCAGTATCTTATACACATAAACAAATGGAAGTAGTCTATTATCCCTAAATTGAGAAATATTCTGATAATAGCCTATAAGTGAAAACAGACTAAATGTGTATCAACAATAATGACTATAAATAAGTGTACATACATATATTTAGAATGCAGGTATTTAGTGGAGAGAGTTTGTGAATAAAGCACTCGCCTTATCAAGCCGAATTAGGCTACACACGGTGACGTCAGTGAACCTCAGTCCGCTCGCACTGGGCAGCTGCCCGCTCGTCTGCGGCATCCCTCCTTTTTCTCCTTCTGCTCTCTCTCCTTTCTCTCCTTTCCGACTCTCACACCCCATAACCACAGAAAGGAAGAAACAGACAGGAATTTAGCACCTTATGAACCCAGTAGGTAACAACCCAATAAGCAATTCAATATGATTTACGCACGTTATCTGCCAACACTTTTTATAGTTATTTTATCTATAACAAATGTTTTCTCTAAACACCAAGTTATGATTTCATCATCAATAAAGAAATTCTCAGTTTTTTTTTACTCTAATGACATCTTAAACCTCCCAATACTATATCATCACCCACAGGCTATATTTCCTTGGACTCGTTCTTGGTCGTTCTTGCTCTTTTCCCTATCTCTCACTTATTAATTTTACCCTTGCGAATGCACACTGATCTCTTCACTTCTCCTCAAAATCACAAAAACATCCATTTTTGGGGGCTCATACAATTTAACCACTATGTCCGCTCAAAAGAGGCTCATTTGTTTTATTCAAAAATATAGTCCTCTTATTCTGAGGCTCGTAGATGTTTTTAACAAATTAACCAAAATGTCCCCCAAAAAAGGCTCATAGATTTTAACCGTAAAAGGCAAAATATCTTTCTTTATGAATTACTAAATCTCCTGTGCTCAACCACAACCTATACAGTGCGGAAAATAAACATTTGATACAATGCCGATTTTGCAAGTCTTCCTACCTACAAAGAATGGAGAGGTCTGTAATTTTTATCATAGGTACACTTCAATTGTGAGAGACAGAATCTAAGAAAAAAATCCAGAAAATAACATTGTATGATTTATAAATAATTAATTTGCATTTTATTGCATGAAATAAGTATTTGATCACCTACCAAACAGCAAGAATCCTGGCTCTCACAGACCTGTTTGTTTTTCTTTAAGAAGCACCTCCTATTCTACACTCATTACCTGTATTAATTGCACCTCTTTGAACTCGTTACCTGTATAAAAGACACCTGTCCACACACTCAATCAATCACACTCCAACCTCTCCACCATGGCCAAGACCAAAGAGCTGTCTAAGGACACCAGGGACAAAATTGTAGACCTGCACAAGGCTGGGATGGGCTACAGGACAATAGGCAAGCAGCTTGGTGAGAAGGCACCAACTGTTGGCGCAATTATTAGAAAATGGAAGAAACACAAGATTACTGTCAGTCTTCCTCGGTCTGGGGCTCCATGCAAGATCTCGCCTCGTGGGGTAAGGATGATTCTGAGAAAGGTCAGGAATCAGCCCAGAACTACACAGAAGGACCTGGTCAATGACCTGAAGAGAGCTGGGACCACAGTCTCGAAGAGGGCCGTTAGTAACTGTCACACCCTGCTATGTCTTGTTCTTGTTTGTCTGTTTTTTCTGGTTTTCAGTTTTCTGTTTCTTGTCATTGCCATGTGCCCTTTGTTATTCCATGTGCTTCTGTTTTGGTTTCTTGCTCCTCCTGTCTCCGCCCTCTTGTCTAGCCCCTCACCTGTCCCTCGTTTGTAGCTCCGCCCCTTCCCAGGTGTTCATTGTTAGTCTTGTTCACTTATACTCCTTGTGGTTCCCTTTGTGTTTGCTTGGCGTTTTGTTTGTTTGTTAGTTAGTTTGCTTGGTGTTTGTTCCCCTGCCATTGTTCTGTCTCCCTGCCGGTCATTTGTCCTGCAGTTTGTTAGTTGTTTCTTTTGGTGTTTTTGTTTTCTTTGCACCTGTACCAATTAAACCCTTGCATTTATATCCTGCCTCCTCGTCCCTGACCCCCCACGTGACAGTAACACACTAGCCGTCGTGGTTTAAAATCCTGCAGGGCACGCAAGGTCCCCCTGCTCACGCCAGCACATGTCCAGGCCCGTTTGAAGTTCGCTAATGACCATCTGGATGATCCAGAGGAGGCATGGGAGAAGGTCATGTGGTCAGATGAGACCTAAATAGGGCTTTTTGGTATCAACTCCACTCGCTGTGTTTGGAGGAAGAAGAAGGATGAGTACAACCCCAAGAACACCATCCCAACCTTGAAGCATGTGGGTGGAAACATCATACTTTGGGGGTGCTTTTCTGCAAAGGGGACTGGACGACTGCACGATATTGGAGGGAGGATGGATGGGGTCATGTATCGCGAGATTTTGGCCAACAACCTCCTTCCCTCAGTAAGAGCATTGAAGATGGGTCGTGGCTGGGTCTTCCAGCATGACAATGACCCGAAACACACAGCCAGGGCAACTAAGGAGTGGCTCCGTAAGAAGCATTTCAAGGTCCTGGAGTGGCCTAGTCAGTCTCCAGACCTGAACCCAATAGAAAATCTTTGGAGGGAGCTGAAACTCTTGCCCAGCGACAGCCCCGAAAAACTCAAACAGCATCCAATCCTTAATAATCCTTATAGCATGCTTCTCTTTTAACTCCTTATTCCTTTTCTCTTTTATTTCTCCATTATCTCTTCACTTTTTTCTCTTATATTCTCTATTTCCTTTATATTTTCTTGTTACTCTTTCTCGTTTTCTTCTCTTTTACCTCTTTTTTCCCTTTTTTCACCTGTCCAATATCCCTTGGGCCCATAGGTTGTTTCCCACACTTTTTTCCCTTAAACTAAACTATATCTCAACGTCAACTTTCATGCAGTGACTAATATATACACATGTCTTACTGTTAAGAAGACAAAGGGCCCGAACTTCATTAATCTCACATGGTGCTGTTTAGCACACTGATACTGTAACTAATTTAGGCTATTCTACACTTTTACTTCAGCTGTTCCTGTTCTTTGTCCTATTCTATCTTCAGTACACTCGCCCGTATTGTGGTGTTAACACCGCAACAAAACCAAATTTAGAACAGAGCTTCACTCCAACATCAACACATCATGGCATGCACATACATGATTCTTTAAGGTGCGACCAAACAGCAAACACACAACAGCCTCAGCGAATGAACCGTCACCCAATCATGTGAGAAATGCTCACCGTATTTGCTGGCTTGGTGCGGGAGTAGGTGCGCCGAAGCTGTCGGCAATGGCGCAGGCCACAACTCGTCCAGAGTTCGTGACACCAAAATACTTGTTGTTTATTTAAAAAAGCAATGTCGTGTAGATGGTGAAGAAAAGCTTCCGCTAACACTGTCTTACGTGTGTATAAAAAGATTTTTTACAAAATTAAGTACAGCGTCCATCCAAGCACCCAGGGATTGCTCGGGAGAGGGTCATCTGGCAATAGCACCTCTCTCTGTCCAGCCCAAAGGCTCTCCGTTATATAGGCTGGCTGTTTTTACAACATAAAAACATCTGGCATTGATCTCAACAGTTGGGGGTTTAGAAAAACAAAAGAGATAGAGACCCTTTCTTCTGAATTTCCAGATATGGACCCCTCAAACTTAAACATTCTGTAGAGTGAAAACCATATATAGAGGCCCAGATACCTCACTCTCATCCTCATCTCTGGAGATTTCAATCATGTCTCCCTGTCCTCCACACTTCCCAATTTCAAGCAGTATGTAACATGCAGCACAAGAGACAGTAAAACACTGGACATGTTCTACGCCAACACTAAGGAACACATCTCCTCTCCCTCCCCTGGGCAAGTCTGGTATATATCCTGCCTGTCTACAAACTCATTGTTCACAGGCACCCAGCCAATACAAAACAAGTTAGAAGTTGGTCCGATGAGGCCTATGAGGCTCTGAAGGACTGCTTCGAAACAACAGACTGGGAGGTTCTCAGCGAACCACATGTTGAGGATGTTGACAGCCTCACAAACTGCATCACAGACTACACAAACCTCTGTGTGGAGAACACTGTGCCCACCAAGACAGTACGTTTTTTTTTTTTCCCAATAACAAGCCCTTGGTTACCTCAGACCTGAAGGCTCTTCTGAATGAGAAGAAGGCGGCCTTTAGATCAGGAAACAAGGAGGAAATGAGGAGGATACAGAAGGCGCTGAGAAGGAAAATCAGGGAGAGCAAGAACCATTACAGAAAGAAAATGGAAGGCCAGCTGCAGCAGAACAATGTGAGTGGAGTGTGGAGGGGCTTAAAAACCATCTCAGGATTTAAAAAGTCCAACGGGCCGCCTGAAGGAGACCCACAATTGCCAAATGACCGAAATGCCTTCTTCAACAGATTCGATCTGGCATCTACCCTTTCTTCTGACCAGCCCTCACCACTACTTTCAATGCCCATCACACAGCCCAGCTCTTCTCTGTCCTTCACCAGACAACAAGTGAGGAGGCAGCTGAGCAAGATGAAGGTGAGGAAGGCAGTAGGTCCAGACAACATCAATCCTGGACTCCTGAGACACTGCGCAGACCAACTGTGTGGGATAGTAAAGCACATTTTCAATCTAAGCCTGAGACAGGAGAGAGTGCCGGTGCTCTGTAAGACATCATATATAGTTCCTATTCCAAAGACTGCACATCCCAGTGACCTTAATGGCTACAGACCAGTAGCTTTTGACCTCTCACCTTGTGAAGGCTTTGGAAAGACTTGTTCTCACCATCTTCATTCACTGGTGGGCTCAGCTATGGATCCTCTGCAGTTCACCTACCAGTCAAGCATTGGGGTGGAGGATGCAATCATCTACCTTCACAGATCCTTTGCTCATCTTGAAAAGGCAGGAAGCAGTGTTAGAAGCATGTTCTTTGATCTATCCAGTGCTTTCAACACCATCAGGCCAACTCTACTGGGGAGCAAGCTGGAGAGCACAGGGGTGGATCACCATCTCATCACTTGGATTATGGACAGGCCACAGTATGTGAGAGTTAAGAGGACTGCGTGTCAGACACAATACTCTGCAGCACGGGGGCAGCACGGGGGCACCACAGGGAACGGTCCTGGCCCCATTCCTCTTCATACTCTACACTGCAGACTTCACCCACAACACCACAGCCTGCCATCTACAGAAATTCTCTAATGACTCCGCCATTGTTGGCTACATATCGGATGGTGACGAAAGGGAGTACAGAGAAGTAACAAAGAATTTTGTGGACTGGTGCCAGCAGAACTTCCTCCACATCAAAACGGGCAAAACCAAAGCGCTAATGGTGGACTTCCACAGGACTAAGTTCTCTTCACCCACTCCGGTGAACATCCAGGGAAGGGACATTGAGATCGTCAGAACCTACAAGTACCTGGGTGTTCATCTGAACAACAAACTGGACTGGTCGGACAACACGCATACTCTGTATAAGAAAGGCCAGAGCACCTACACCTGACTCCACCTGCTGAGGAGGCTCCGGTCATTTGGGATACAGGGTCCACTCCTCCACACTTTTTATGACTCTGTGGTGGCATCAGCCATCTTCTACAGCATTGTCTGCTTGGGGGGGGGCAGAAGAAACTGGACAAGCTGATCAGGAAGGCAAGTTCTGTTCTGGGCTGTGCGTTGCACCCAGTGGAGGTTGTTGGGGAGAGTAGGATGTTGGCTAAGCTGGCATCCATAATGGAGAACACATCTCACCCACTACAAGAGACAGTCACGGCACTGGCCAGCACCTTCAGTGACAGGCTCCTCCACCTGCGGTGTGTTAAGGAGAGATACCGCAGCTCTTTTCTCTCTGCTGCTGTTAGACACCTCCCCAAGCAGAGCATCAGACACTCACTATTGTAGACACACTATATGGACTCATTTCTATCTACATATTCAATGTGACTTAATTATTGACCAATATTTGTTGCTGCACCTTATTACCTGTACATTGCCTGTATACATCTTGTACCGACTGCCAACATCACTATAATTCATGCACTCTGCCTATATCCTCAGTATTTAGGTGACTGCCAGATTATCAGTATCTGTGTAGCTAGTAAACATAACTGTGAAATATCTTTAAATATCTGTGCAATATCTTTCAGTAACTGTGCAATACATATCTGTGCAATTACAATGTAAATTTGTATAGTTTCTTGTTGTATTTTATTTTTTATTATTGTATTTTTATTTTTTATTTATTTCATTTTTAGCCCTACAATAGAGATTTGTTTATTTTCTGTATTTTCTTACTTTGTATTCTGTAAACCTGCACTTTAGTCTACCTCTTGTTCTGTATCTGTTCTGCTGCTTTTCTTCTGCTGTAACAATGCAAATAAAGGTTATCTTCTCTTATCTTAGATAGGAAGTGATACAGCAACATTTTTTCCTTGGGATTAAATAAACTAGTGTAACAATTTAATGTCTGATAAACTTAGTAATGTGTATTTATAACCAATGTATCACTCACATAATTGGAAAAAAGTATGCCCATTTCTAACTTTTGGAAACACACATGGATGGATCAATAGCATGAATCAATAGCTTCTTAAAAAGCCATCTCCTGATGTTCTCGGTTAGGGAAGGAAAGAAGAAATTTAGGAGATAAAGATTAAATTAAAGATTGTTTGTGCACAGTATACAATGAGTCCAAGTAAGCTCCACCCTCAGATGATTTTATTTACAAATTACTGGCATTTGAGTTGCTTCATAAACAGGACTGTTTGCACAATGCTTCATTTACAGTATTACAGTTTTAAAAATGTAATTTACTTATTCTTCATTTGACAAGTTTGAGTTAGCCATGTAAAGGCCACTGTATATCCATTTCAGTTTATTGGATATGCAATGAAATAGTCTTGTATTGTGCATCAAATGTAACATGAAAGAAACATACAAGCCAGACGACAGTTTCTCTGACGTCCAGGTCTGGGCAGTCCTCTAGTTTAACAGTTGCAGTTTCAGGACTACCATCAAGCAACACATGAACAACAGCAGTTCCGACAGCCATGGTCCTCCGTATAATTGGAACTTTCAGGGCAAACCAACTATGACATACTAAACTTGTAATATACTATTGTATTAAAGAACATTTTTTTATTATAAAATCAAAAAATAACATAGCACTCATGCACAACATACATACCACAATTAATGCAGAACCCACACTTCAGCTTTTCCACGCATATTGACAAAAAGAAACTAGTTACACCCTGTCCAATAGCAGCATCTCATGATGTGTGTCACGACTAATGTATTTGATTGTATTTGATTTCTTAAGCTTGATTTTTTGATTTTGAATTTGTTAACATTGAAAAATAAAAGTGAAAATGAGTAGATGTAAAATACATGAGTTGAATTTGGTGGAACAAAAATCAGAAGCAAAATATCAGTGCAAAGTTCAATTATATAAATTCAAAGGCTTTTAAATTTCAAAATCTGGTGAAACTGATTTGCTTCTATAACAGTGAGGCTGAAAATTGAATCAAATGACTCAAGGCTGCAGCTGCAAGTGTTAAATCAAAACAGCAGATGGCGCCAAATAATCAGTTAGTGATCACGCTGTGTGTGTTAGTGACGTTTGATCGAGCTGCCATGATACAGACACACACACACAAACAAACAGAAACGCTGCCCTCGGTGTGCTTAACTTTTAAACCGGAACTGTTTCTGACGTGGGTGTAAGATCGGTCATCCACCATGGCTGCATCAGGTAGGAAATTATAAAAGTTTAAGGTATTAGTTATTGACTTGTCACGGTGAAGCTTAGACGCCTAGTCGGAGATAAAGGCTAAAGCTAACTAGTTTAGCTAAACCCGGTTCAGCCAACGAAAGGACGTCTATTGTTAACTAACGTTAGCTATAGTTCAGTCATCAGGGCTATTTGAAAAAGTTAAAGTGAACCGTTAATCGAAATATTATACAGGCAGCGCTGGCTATGACTGTACAATGGTAACGTTTATTGTAATTATAATAGTGATGTTTTATAATGTTGTGGTAATATTTGATATAACGCTAATTGGTTGAGTTTAAACCATTATTTGGTGATACGTAACCCACAGAGAAAAGTTTAGAGATTAATTCTGTGCTAAAATACCTGTAGTTTAGATCTTGATTCTTTGTGAATCAAGAAAAAAACTAATTAAATAGGCATATGTTTTTTACAAATATAGAATTATGCACCTGGCATAAATAATAATACGTACCATGTTATTAATTACAATCATCAACTAAATACGCATAGTTTAGATATTAGCAGTATTTGTTCAGATACATACATAAATAAATAAATAAATAAATGAACAAACAAATCATGAACTAAGGTCCTTATTTCCCCATTTCTACTGTGAAGGTATAAGCTGTAAAAATAAGGAAGCCCAAATCACCTTGAAAGCAGGGAATATTTCCTGACCTCCATTTATTAGAGCACAAACCAAACCACAGCTCTATGTGGATAAATCTGCAGATAAAATTAATTTGTAGTTGGTATAATTTATTGATTTAAATTTGCATCATTGGTTTTCATTTCATGGTTTGGACACGTTAGCCTTAGCTGTGTTGGTTGTGAACAACAAGACTGATTACATATATGTTTTTGTTACACTGGTTGATTTAGGGGTCATGTGAATATATGCAACTTGACCTTAAAAATGACAGAACATTATCATTTTCAAGAATTAACTTTTGTGTATGTGTAAAATTATATATTTGGTAATGTGTTGCAGCTCAACACAGTTTATTTACTCATTTGACAGGGACAGAACAGATAAACAGCATTACGTGAAAATACACTCATTATTGAAAAAACAGTTGCACCCAGAAGGAATCAACCAACAGCAGTGAAAATTGGTGGATAGGTTTGACATTGTGACACATCAGAATCAAGCTTTATTTGCCAAGTATGTTCACACATACATGACATTTGTCTTTGGTTACATTAGCTCACAGTGCACAGAGAGTGACAACATTTCACACAGTACAAACCTACTTTAAAGTGCTGAGTGCAGCAGTCTGGATGTAAAGGCAGATTAAGGCTTTTAAAGTGCAGTAGAAGAAGAAACATCGGTCTGAGACAGTCACTACAGAGGATGGAGAAAAGTGTCCTGAATATGGAATGTAATGTGTGTTGTAGTGGTCAGCTGTTCATGAGTTTGATGGCATGTGGGAAGAAGCTTCTCTGTAGCCTTGTTGTCTTGATCCTCATTTGGCTGAAGTGCCGGCCTGAGGGAAGATGCTTGGACGCTGATGATGTGGTGCAGTCTGTGAGTGTCATGTTTGGTGGCTGAGCTGCCCCATACTGTGATGGATGTGGTGATAAAACATTCTATGGTGGCAGCATAGAACTGTACCATCAACTCTTGGGACAGGTTGAACTTCTTCAGCTGGTGCAGGAAGTACATCCTCTGTTGTGCTTTCTTGATGATTTTTCCCACTTCAGGTCCCACTTGTAAGACTCCACAGCCATCACAGTTCTGTCCAGGATGGTGAGTGCTGGAAGGGTTTAGGGGCTTCTCCTGAAGTCCACTGTCATCGCCACTGTTTTGCTGTGTTCAGCTCCAGGTTGTTCTGGGTGCTCCAGAGGACTACCTGATCAACCGGCCTTTCTTAAGCGAACTCTTCATCATTCTGGATGAGACAAATGACTGTCGTATCACCTGCAAACTTCAGGATTTTGACGGAGGGGTCCACGGAGGTACAGTTGTTTGTATACCGTGAAAAGAGCCATGGGGACAAAACACAACCTTGAGGAGCTTCTGTGCTGGTTGTCTTGGTTCCTGAGATGATTTTCCCCAACCTCACCTGCTGCTCTCTGCCAGGTAGAAAATTTGTGTCGTCCACCGACCTGTTGGCCCGGTATGCAAACTGCAGGGGGTCCAGCAAGGGGTTAGTGATGTCCTTCAAGTGACTGAGAAACAGTCTCTCAAAGATTTTCATGACTACAGAGGTCAGTGCGACAGGTCTGTAGTCGTTCAACCCAGTGATGGTTGCCTTTTTGGGGAGTCGTATTATTGTGGAGCGATTGAAGCAGGATGGTACAGCACACAGCTCCAGTGACCTGTTGAAGATCCTCGTGAAGACAGGTGTAAGCTGATCTCCGCAGGTCCTTAGGCTCGAGGGTGAGCCTCCATCCAGGCCTGGTGCTTTCTTCACATTTTGTTTTTTTTGAAGAGTCAGTGCACGCCTTCCTCACAGATCTTGAGGGCAGGCTGAATGTGACAGAGGAGTGTGAATTGGAGCTGTATAGCTGTATGGGTGTGTGGTGCTGGGCTTTTCAAACCTGCAGTAGAATGTCGTCAGCCAGCATGTTCACGTGTGACACAACAAACAAACAAAAACAAACAAAACACGACAGAGAGATGGATTATCGCAGCCTCTACAACTCTATGCAGCGTTGTTTGGCATTCTTTTGTCAAACAGATGGGCCCGACACAATACTGGGAGGTTACTACTTCTGTATGTGTAGCTCAATAAATATTGCCCATATCAGTCTAAATTTTGCACCATTTATTGTTCTTGTCAACCTTTATCTTCCTTCCAAGTAGCCTGTGACTATTGATATTTGCTTTCTGTTTTCTCTTTTTCTCAGAGAAGACAGCAGGAAATGGCAATGAGGATGCGGATGGACAGAGGGAGGAGGAGCTTAGGCTTGTGCTGATTGGCCGGACCGGCTCAGGAAAAAGTGCTTCGGGGAACACCATCCTGGGGCGACGTCACTTCCTGTCTGAGCTGAGGGCGAGCTCAGTGACTCGAGTATGTGAGCAGGGTAGCGCAGAGCTGCCTGAAGATGACGGTGAGGACTCCAACATTAAGAGGAGGGTGCTGGTAGTGGACATGCCAGGAATCGGAGACACGTGCTTGGATGCAGGTCAGTTTGAAACAGTACATCTCTTTTTATCATTAGCACAGTATTTTGGAAAAGTAATTTTGCAGAAGGCTGCAATATGCAAACCATTCCTCTAAATAATACTTTTAACAGTACTTTTTACTGTTTACCATGGGCATTCTAAACCGCTTAAATGTTTTACATAACAAATTTTTTACACTAAATTTGGGGCAGTAAGGTACATGTAGTGCCATATGATATTTAAAATTAATATACATTTTTTTTATAAAATTTTGTCCATGTTTTTGCAGCTCTTGTTCACACTGAAATTGCAAAGTGTGTGACACTGAGTGCTCCCGGACCTCATGCCTTCCTGCTGGTCATCCCACTGGGCCGCTACACAGAGGGAGAGAGCCAGGCTGCCCGAGAGATGCTCCGTGTGTTCGGTGAAACAGCTGTACAACACCACACACTGGTTCTCTTCACCCATGGGGACGAGCTGGAGGAGAGCGGACGTGGGATTGAGGTGTTTCTGGGTCATGATGAAACTCCAGAAGAGCTGAAGGTTTTAATTCAGACCTGCAGGGGGCGATATCATGTTCTAAATAACAAGGACTCAGGAAACAGGCAGCAGGTGAAGACGCTAATTAAAAAAGTGGAGAAGATGATGGAGGAAAATGGAGGACGGTTCTACACCAGCGCCATGTTCCAGCAAGCAGAAAAGGCCATCCGAGAAGAAGAGGAAAGGCTGATGAGAGAGAGAGGAGAAGGTGAAGGAAAGGAGGAGAGAATGTATACAGGGTTAGCATTAGCTAAGAGAAAAAGAATGGATCTGAAGGAGGGATTGGGAAGACGGGATGAGGGTGAGTGGGAGGACAGACGTATGGATGAAAGGATGAGTGAAGGGCGGGGTTTTGTACATGAAAGAGGTGAAAGTTGTAAGGAGAGAGAGAAAAGAAGGGGAATCAGGCACCAGTCAGTCCGACTAACACTTAGCCGCTTCCGTAGAGAGGCGGCTCTGTCTCAGAAAGTTCTAGACCAAGTGAAAAGGTTAGTGGCAGCCGGGGCAGCAGGAATGGCAGCGGGGGCAGTTTTTGGAGCTGCTGCCCCTCTGGCTGTGGCAGCCGGAGCTTCCATGGTGGGCAATTCGGCAGGGCTGGTTGGGGTATCTGTGGCAGGAAGTGGTGTGGGTAAAGCTCTTGGTGCTATTGTAGCAGCAGCCACCAGTAAAACAGCAATAGCTGTGGGCGCCGCTACTGGAGGGCTTCTGGGGGGATCGATGGGGGCTTTAGCTGGGGCAGAAATGGCAGGGTCTGAGGAGGCAGCACTGGAAGCCATGGGGCAGGTGGGCACGGTGGGAGCAACAGTGGTGGGTGTGGCTGCAGGATTGGGTGGGGTTTTGGGGGCTGGGATGGTTATGGGGGCAATGCTTGAGGGTGGGGCTGCGCTAACTGGAGCTGAAGCCACAGCTGGAGGGGTGGTTAGCATTGCTAATACTACCGCTCTCACAGCATCGCAGGCAGTGACAACCGGGGGCACTATGGCAGATGCTGTACAGGCGTTTGGGGGTGCTTCCTGCAGTGGTCAGAGCAGTTTAGCTGCTAGCAGCGGCCTTACAAGCACTCTTAACAGAGTGGGACATACAGCACGGATTTTAACTGCAGTGACAGAGATCGGAAGGGTGGCGGCGGGAATCATAGTGGCTGGAGGGCTTGTGGTGAAGGTGGTGAAGGAGAAGGTTCAGTCTGCAACTGAAAACACAGAGAGGCACTCCTATGAGATCCACTGGAACAAGTGACAGAATTTGCCATGGCGTTTAGTTTTGAAGCACTTAGAGTGGTGATGATGCTAATCATACTATATACTGTTGTTCACAGTCTTATTAATCAGTACTTTAAAATACCAGTCCAAGATTAAACCCCTAACACTGCCGGCTTGGGCTTATTTTCTGAACTACTATGAATTATTCGGTACATGTATATAAGCACAAACAAGTGCTATGTATGCTACATAGTTACAAGCATGAGAAGTGATAATCTTTACCCAACTTTAGGTCCCTAGAGTTTCAAGGGGTCAAATTCTCAGTTCAGCGTTTGCTGGAAGAAGGGGACAAAAACTGCAATGCTGATTTATGTTGTTGCTGAAGAATTTAATGACTTCACTATACATTTGCTGATTAAAACTGTAAATCTGTTGAATAAATGCTGTACAAAAAGGTGTTTCCTCATCAAGAAACAGCACAATTTCCAGTGAAGTTTGATAGTATATGTATTTGCACTTTGTGTTGCAACCAGTATTTGCCCTTAACTTTGCTGAGTACCAAAGGTTCAGCGATCTGCCTTGTTCTGTGGTGGTCCCTTTCCATTGATGTGTAGGGCAGATGGTGTGGATAAATTGTAACGCAACAGATGGGCAGGAGTCTGAAACTGTAATCCACCAAAAGCACCTAAATTACCGGTGTTTCCGATAAAATGGAGTATAACTAAAAGATTACAAAAGATAACTGCCTGCAGTCTGGATTAATCTTCACTTGAACATGCAGTGGTTGAAGTAGTCCAGTATATATCACTTTTACAGACAGTATTCAGCCCAGTTTTTAAAGTTTTAGTATCCAAGAGCAATCAAACCGTGATTGCTTCCAGCAACGTGTATTTAATTATTTTTATGGCGACCAGAACTGGACATAGACTAATAGTTGTTTTGCAGGTGAACAAAATGCTAGTGTTCAAAACATTGCTTTTATGTGCTTTTATGTGCCTCTCATGCAGATGTTTGTATTTGCTTCTGAAGGTGGAGCATCCTGAAATCAATAAAGCCTGTTTTCTTTAGAAATGTTGGTGTAATGAAAATGTTCTGTATTTTGATGAGTAACTAGTTCTGCTGCACAGTGACTAGGCCACCGTTGTCCATTCCTACAGTAAAATCAGCCACATCCTTATACGTAACTGGAACCGATTGACTCTGATATCTTGATCAGTCACAGTTGGAAATCTCAAACCTAGCTATATGAAGTATTCAAAGAAAATGTAATGCACAGAAATGCTATGGTAGAGCTAAAACAGGGATACACAACTGCTTTGTCAGCATTTAATAAGAGTACATAACATTATCAGAACCTCTGGAAGTATAATGCTAATTAAACTATTACAATGTTAAATCTCATAAAATGATTATAATAGCAATACTGTAAACGTACCGTGCAACCTCATACTCTGTTATAACTTTGAATGAAAAAGGTTATGGAATATTTAGGGCTGCAAGATATTTTTCGGCTTTTGAAAACCGTTTACTTTGGAACATTTGAAGATGACGGTAGTGCCATACAAGGAACATAAAGCGGAGTTGACGCCACAAAGTATACATATTCATATGACTCTCGCCTCCCTTCTTGCATATTCATTAGCAACGCAATTCACTGGCAGTTGTACGGGAAGAAAGGGGGGGCGTGTCCTATTCAAATATGCCAAGAGCCTCTGCTCATCGACGTACTATCAGACCACGGTGCAGTATGTGCTATGATTGGCCGACGTCGCCTGGTCTCACTACAGCAACGGGTGTGGCCTAGCAAATCAGGCGTCCTAGGGTGTGTGATGTCACCGCCGGGGAGCAAGATGGCTCCGTTTGTTTTGTGAAGGAAGGTTTCTGTTCGTTTCTGCGATGCAGCTAGGGGCGATTATACGTGGTTTGGGGTGTTTTCTGTGTCTCTTCTAATATTAAAACACAACTCGCACGCATATACAGATAACCCCACCCCCTTTTACTGTTCCCCGTCGAGACGGGCGGAAACGGGGAAAGTAAGAATATGGACGGACAAGAGTACCTGTCAGCTATGGAGAATATGGACCCTACTCTGTCTGAGCTGGGAGACGAGTTCACGCTGGGGGACATTGACGGTAATCAGAATGTGTATATTTTTACACACTGTTCTCTATATAGTTTAGACTGTGCAAATTATATGCCGTCAGCAGTGCCTCCTCCTTGGCAGTTCAGCGGTAACAAGTCGTTTAGTGCATTACATAGACCATCGGTCTAAACATAGAACATTTTTTCACAAACATAAAAAGTATAAAATATATATATGTGTGTTATATATATATATATATATATATATATATATATATATATATATATATATAATGTATATGTGTATATTTCATAGAATCAGTCATTTTGAGCAATGTCAATCCAGGATTGTGCCTCTGTGATTCCATCACCCATAAATGATTTTTGGCTGGTCTCATTTGTACAGAGAAAAACATTGTATTGTTGAGTAACTACGATAAATTAAGTAACATGTACATGTACAAGTGCGGTCTCCTTAGGATTTAAGATGATGAGCACCTGCATATGTGTATGGATAGTGATGATAAACATACACAGTCATTGACTGTAAGACTTTGCTGGACTGACTTGATTTTAAACCCCACTGGTGATACCACACTGGATACCACATCTTCAGGATACCATGCTGAAAAAAGTGATTGAAAGAAATGGACGGTGAAATTTTCACCCAGTTTGCCCCCATTGACATGCGCAAAGGATTGTTTTGGAGTTTTGGATGATGCTGTTGATGCTAAGAAATTGCTGAGAAAATTTTTCTGATCAATATTGTGATTGTAATGAAAATGTGATTGGTTTATCACCAGACCTTTATTAGCTCTTATTAAGTTATCTTACTTGGATAACTTAATTATTTAATTATGTATTGTGAGTTATTATTTATTATGAGTTATTCCTTTATAATTGTTGCTATTCTTGACCTCATCAATTCATTTTTATCCATTCAGTTTATTATTACATCAGGCATTGTCATTTTGTCAATGTCTTGATAAATCGTACTGTAAAGCTTGTTGACTTGAATTTTAGGTTTTTTGAGATTTAAACTGAGAATTTAGAATTAAGCTGGATGCATTGAATAAAGTGGAACTGTTCTGAGGAGACAAAAATAAGTGATGTGTTTCAGGATAGGATAAACAATGTACAAGTACTTACTACATAATTACACAAAAACGGTAAAAGTGCTTAATAAAATTTAACCTGATTCATATGGATTCATTGCTGGAGTTGATGTGCTATAGATACTGTGTTTGCATGTTGTGTTCATGTTGTACATGATCATGTTTTGCGTATTATGTGCGTGCGTATTGCATGCATTATACACTATATTGCCATGAGTATTCACTTACCCATCCAAATGATTGAAATCAGGTTTTTGAATCACTTACATGGTCACAGGTGTATAAAGCCAAGCACCTAGGCATGCAGACTGCTTCTGCAAACATTTGTAAAAAGAATGGGTCGCACTCAAGAGCTGGATGAATTCCATCATGGTGCTGTGATAGGATGCTACCTGTGCAAGTCCAGTCATGAAATTTCCTCGGTACTAAATATTCCACAGTCAGCTGTCGGTGGTATTATAACAAAGTGGAAGCGATTGGGAATGATAGCAACTCAGCCACTAAGTGTTAGGCCACGTTAGATGACAGAGCAGGGTCAGCGGATGCTGAGGCGCGTTGTGTGCAGAGGTCGGCAACTTCATGCAGAGTCAATTGCTACAGACCTACAAACTTTATGTGGCCTTCAGATTAGCTCAAGAACAGTACATAGAAAGTTCCTATGGATTAAGAATGGGATGTCACTAAAGTTCATATGCATGTGAAGGCACATGAGCGAATGCTTTTGTCAATATAGTTGATGCATGTTATGTGTGTTATGTAAGACTTAGGAGGTGGAGTTCTGTTATCATGAAGTTTCCACTCAGTTTGTTGGCTCCTTCAGTGTTACACTATGCTACAATAGATTTAAGGGTTTCCTGATCAGTGTCTCCTGCTGTAGGTTTGTGTTAGTTATCAACTGTTGTCCAGCAGGTATATAAATGTGTTAACTCCTTGCTGTTAGTGTAGCATTAGCAGTTGACCTCTGACAGGAGACCTGTGTGTGTAAGTGAGAGTGTGCCTGTTCAAGGTTGAGACCATGAGCCCAAGGCTAATTCTTATGCAGATCCTCTAGGCACTGGGTCAGTTGTAAATTGTAGTTATCCTTTTTTTTTTTTTTTAGGAAAAAATTGCCTAGCTGTATCTCTGTTCTGTTTGTTGTACACTGCAACACATATTTTGCAACATGTAAAATGTAATATCCTGCTACATATTACCATACCATTTCCCCACTAAAAACTGTAGCAATGTAACTGCAGTGTAACTGATGGCATTTGCTGTCTCTGTACACTACAAAAGTTTATAATGCCAGCAGATGTATACATATATAACATTGTCTGTGTGTACTTTTGGCTATAGGGGTTCTAGTCTAGGGGCTTTGTAGACCTCTGAAGTGGCATTCTGTAGTCAGTGTCATGCCAGTACTAGGAGCACAACTGTATTTAGTAATATTAATAACTAAAAAATTAATACTGTGTTTGTGTCTTGTGGTGATGAAAAATGGCATCACATGACTGCTATTAAACTTCAAAGTTGTAACAATACCAACTACTCAAAATGTAGGCTACAACTGCCAGAGCACCTAGATTAGACAAAGTTTGCAGGCTGGTGTTGCGGTATTTTGGTAAGGTTGGCAGCTCATATTGTTGAGGCTGAAAAAGGTTTTGTGTCTTTGCATTTTGTATCTTGTCCATTCACTTTTAATGGAGTTTTTGATGACTTGCGGTAAACTGTAATGTCATGGTGTGTTGCATCACAAGGTATCTGTTGAACTTTGACCACTGCTGTGCTGACCTTGGAACATACAGCCAATGACTTCAGGCTATATCTTGTTATTCTTTAGGATATACATAAAGAATAACACATACATACCTTAATTTCACCCTGGAGTGTTGTGTTGATTTAAATATACAGCAATGTGATGAAACTGTGTGAGACACCGCCAGGAGTGAGACACCGTCAGATGACAGGGGGTGAGGGTGAGTGTGTGCACTTTTTGCTCACAATGACCTCACCCACCAACAGTTTACAGCATAAAAGAGACATGGAACAGTGAAACTATTTTGGCCTGTGATGCGTCATCTATTTATGTTTCCCTGTTTACTGGGCTAGTCTGTCTAGTCTTTAGGCTTGTGAGTTTGTTTCCTGACATGGACTGAACTTTCATTTTGAAAGCGTCATGATTGATTTCACTTCTGACTTATACTTGAGTCTAGACTATTTGCAAAAGTTAGCTGCATAACAGTATGACGTGGATTCCAAACGTTTACATTTTTTTTGTATTATTGCAGCATGTAGAAGTTTTTAGTACTTGAGTAATACGCTTTTTCAAGTTTGTGCTTTTGAAGGCTTGATGTTTGGTATTGCAGATGTTTAGGGTATAGCAGCAGATTTTTTGTCACTGGTAAATTTTGTTGTTTATTTTTGTTATTGTCAATGGTGTTCATTTAAATGCTTGGATATGGGTTGTGTTGCTTTAAGTGAATAGATATCAGTATGTTGTGGACAGGATCCTCTGCTACCTATGTTTATTTAGAGTGAGGGTGCTATCTACACACACACACACACCAACGCACACACAGCACCCTTTGTGGAAACTAGATTTTTGAGTGAATCTGGAGATAAACGTGTAGTGTGTATCTCCAGTCTCAGGGTCAAACTGTAATTCTCACATTCACTTGATACTGTACTCCCACCTACTAATAGCACTGTCTAATAGCTAATAGCTTTGTGATTCCTTTATGCCACACACACACACACACACACACACACACACACACACGCACTCATTCACACCTGTGGGTTTTAAACACAACAACCTGTCACAACATTACTATTCAGGAGTTTGAGTATGCTTATTTCACAATCATCTATGCACAGCACACTACACCAATAAGAGTCATTGGACAGGAATGTGCTATTTAAATAAGTAGAATTTATTTGGCAAACATTTTGTGTTTTAAAATAAAAATAGAAATGGTGTAGACTTCACCATAAAGCAACCAGACTTCAGTCTGAACTGCAAATCATTTAAAAACCTTGCTCTGTACAGTATGGTGTGACAAATAAACAACAAATAACACTAAATAAACAAGAAATATAAATGTGATCAACTAAATTGTAAAACATTTACCCCTAGCTACTTCTATAACTTCACACTTAGCTGTTCCTTGACCTCACCCAGAAGTACTGTGAGCTCTTTTATGCGACTGATCTTGGATAACCTGTAACCTTGCTTTCCACGCTGTAATGTACTCAGGTACAGATAGAAGTAATCTCTCAGATTAACTTTTAGCTCATTTTTAGCTCACACTTCAGGTGGCATAGAATGGAAGCAGGAGAGACTGTGTGGACTATGAATTTGACAGATTTTGTCATCTTACTGATTGAACAGTGACCGAGTGCCAACATTGTTTAACACAAAAAAATTGCAATTTGATTAAGTGCAGTTTGTATTTCGCAAAGAGCTGCAAATTTGTATATCATTCGTTATGCTCAATGTCTTGGGGAATCTGGGAAATTTTTCCTGATGACAGACAACTCATGAATCAGCTAGAGACATTTTTCTTAGTGCTACAGTAGGGCTACAACACTTGCAACTTTTGTGACACTGGTGCTACATGCTTGTAACATTAACACACAGCCCTATAATTGGTAGTGTGTAAGCTTCCATTACTCATTAACTAGGTTAGTCCTGTAGCTTCAGTGCTAAAACAAAAGAAGTAAATCTCAGACTCCAGACATGCCAGTCTTGATTGTCTGTTTTTGGAAGAAAATTGTTTGATGTGTGTATATATATATTTTTTTTTTACCTGCCTGTTTCTTCAGACAGGTTCATTGTGACATTGTGAGGATACAGTGTGACAGTGATAGCAGCTGTGGGTGTGTCTCCGTATTTCACATTCATTTCAGCTGTTTGCTTTCATACACCCCAAACACTGCCCCCTAAAGAGAAAAACTTGGTGTATAAACTGAGATTATTAGGAAGTTCAGTCTAAAAACTGATACTGTACATGTAAACATGCTAGTTGCCAGGGTGACCGTATTTGGTGCATGTGCATTTACACAGTTGAATTATTTATTTAGTTATTTATTTTTTAATTGATGCATTTTGGATAATGATTCCAGATTAACCTGTAGCTAGTCCTCTTTAGGTCAGTCCAGACAATACAGTGTTTAAGGCAGTTCTTAATTTTTTTTTCTTTAAAATTTTCTTTTTAAGACGGTTCTTAAAAAAATATTATACCCTGTTTGTAAAAAAGGTCTCAAGTGGGTTTTCAGTCTTTGCAAACAGGTAATCTATTAGCCTGTCAGGTATGTGTGGATATAAAGTTTAATATAAATCCCAGATAGCAAGCGAATGTGGGCCCCATCTGGTAAAGATATGGCATTGCTGGCCCACTGTCAGCATTGGCAATCTGCTGTGAGCCAAAGACGGGCCACATATTTAAGATGCATTTAGCCCACCTGTCCCAAAACAGATCTGATCCGTTTCTCGCACAGATACAGCAGAGTTGCCTACTTATGGCTGAGACGGGAACGGAATAAAAGCTGGGTGCTCTGGTGTGACTCACAGTGGAAAAATAAGGCGTTAAAGTGGGTTTTACCCTAAAGCAGTTGGATCTAGCCCTAGGGAGCTGGCTGGAGCTTAGGAATAAAAGTTCCACTCCGGTTCCCGCCTACATCTGGGCACTAGAAAAAGTTAACAGTGTCATTGTTCAAACTTTTCACTTGCTCAGCTGAACCCTGAAAATGTTTTTTTTTTTTTTTGCCATTTTCATCTGAATAATTTTGGTTGCCGAACATTCATTGCATCCCTAATAATTTATCTCGTCTAATGTGTTTCCTGCTTTGTTTTATGTTGTTTCAGCCGAACATGATACAAAAGTGATTGTAGAAAAAAATTTCAGTCTGCTTGAGGGAGCTATATTTACGATATGTAATGTAGTCATTATGAAACATGCCCGCTTATGACAAGAAAACACAAAAGCAAATAGCAGCATAAGCAGGGTGACAGAAATAGCAGCAAAACATCAGTTACTATAGGCATCGCTGTTCACCATTGGAAATCTTTGGTAAGAAAAAAGCTGTCAACAATTCTTCACACTAGTAAATGTTTATTGAAGTTTTCCAATCCTTCTAAAATGGAGTTACGTGTTACCAGTTACATGTTGGTCCTGTTTTGTATTAATTGCTTTTTATATTTATTGCACTATATTTTCTCTACTGTGTGTATTGTGTTGTTTTGCACTTATGTGTTTGTGTTGCACCATGGTCCTGGAGTAGCATGGTTTTGAATCGCTATGAAAATGAAATGATGGTGACTAGGAAGCAAACTTCAACCTTGTATACAACATCAGAACATTAGATTGTAAATGAATGTGTAATGCTCAGTCCATTTAATATTAGATTTAGTCTAATGGTTTCGTTTTTTTTGTGGACCCTTACATAGGTATTGCATGTTTGTTCATATTCATGTTTACTTTGTTTTCTAAGAAAAAACGCTTGTGCCAATCAATCCATCATCAACGTTGCATTAAAAGTAAATATTAAAGTTATGTTCATTTCTTTTTTTATTCTGTATCACAAAAATGTAATGTACTTTCATGCAAAAATTAAAAAGCAACATTAAATAAAGCATAAGAACTTTGTGACCGCATAGCACACCAGAGCTATTATTAATATGGAAGAATTTCTGGTGTAACTGCAAAAACTAAAATGCTATAATAGTGGATTTTGTCCACAATTACAATATGTGTTATTAATGTTGCAGTATTTCCTTGAATATCTGCATATCTTCCAAGTAATCAGAAATATTGCTAAACTTTAGTTAGAAAGAATTAATAGAAAAGTATTAGAATAAACAAAACATTTTTACCATTTACCGTCAAGAGTTTTTGTTTTTCTCTTTTATTTATACATCATAATATATACAGTTTTTAATGGAATGCATGGACTACGCATACATCTGCTTTTTTGGGGGGGGGTTGGGTGTTTTAACATCACATCATTTTCTGTGTTTCTTTCTTTGTCTCTGTCTTTGTACAGAAATGCTGCAGTTTGTGAGTAACCAGGCTGATTTTCCTGATCTGTTTGAGGATCAGGTTGGGTCAATGCCTCTGCAGGCTGTGGTGGGAGCTCCCATTTGCTCTGGAGCTCAGTCATCCACTACTGGACTACAGAATAACCTGGTGACCTTAACACCCGCTCTGCCACTCACACCACCACACACACCTGTGCAGACCATCACAGCAAGTCAACAAACTCGCACGCCGCCTCTGCTGCAGCCCAGACCACAGCCTCAGCAACACATACAGGTGAAGAAAACAAAGCTTGTATACGTGTACTCGTATACATACCACCACACTAACACACAGATATGCAAAGTGAAGGTTTAGGTGCAACACTATTAATACATACAGGTCAGCTTTGCCAACTGCAGATTCTAAACATTTGAGTCCCATTGTGACAATCCCCTTAAGGTGGAACTAGGGGTATAGAGGGAGTAACAACATGGACATGTGAAGTGGCATGGAAGGATAGATACGAGCAACCAAATCTGTTTAAGTCAAGACTTTTTCGCAGTCCAGGTGCGATATTACAGAAGAAAAAGATGTAGCATATATGAGTATATGTAAACAATGACGTAGTATAACAAGAACGTTGAATACAGGGTACATCCAGACGAAGGTGGACAAAAATACAGCAGGTGGCACCCAAGGGTGGCACCCGCCCCTTACCTAGTGACTCTAAACAAAAGCAACAGCTACCGTGTTAGAGTATGGGCTTCCTTGAACTTGCTTATCCACACATCGCTGGGTAGGATATGGTAGAGAGTGAGAGCATATGAGAGAGAAAGAGCGAGTAAAACACAACTAAGTGAGACCGAGCAGAACTGGTTACATTTCTAACAACACACAAAGTAACCAACCTAAACTGCATGCAGCCACCATCTCAAACACACAAAATGCTCTCCCCTTAATTCTGCTCCGATTGATCACTTTTATGTGGCAAGACACGCCCCACGGGCATCAGCAGTGATTGGATGTGCAGACCTGTAGCACTTCTCCATTAGCCCAACACAGCACCTGTTAAGTGAGAGGGGAAAAGAGAAGGGAAAAAAAAAGAAAAGACAAAAAAAACATACATGCCTCACCGGCATGTAAAACCCATGTTGTAATAATAGTGAGGTTTAAAGCTGAACACTACATACATTTTGATTTCCATGAGCAGTGTTAGAGCTTTGCTAAGTTTGAGAAAGGTGCTCTAATGTGTATTTTTGCAGGTGGCTGCAACCCCAGTGCCTCTGCAAACCCAGACGGTGGCGGTGCAGTCTCAGAGTTTTCCTGTGCAGACACAGACGCTAACCGTGCAGGCTCACACTCAGACGGTCCCAGTACAGACCCAGGCACAAACAGTGATGATTGCTCCCACTGCAACACAGTCACGGTTCATACAAAACCCGGTCATCTGCCACCAGAACCCCAACACCAGCTTCCAAGGTGAGACAGCACAATGCACTGCACTTAAAAAAATACATTACAGATTAATATCACAAGAAGTAGCAGTGTAATAATAAAAAATAATTTGCATTTATTATATAAAATACATTTTTTACAGTCCATGTGAAATTGCCACAGCAACCCTGACTGAACCATCTCAGGATTGCTTAATATTTTTACGAAATAGCACAGTTGTGCTTTGTAGCTAGTTTGCACAAAATTTGGGACAAGCTTTAATTTAATTTTGCCATTTTATGGTTTGCTGAAAATCCAGAAAAAACTGTCAATAGAAAACAATCTTTTAACCCAACACCCAATGCTCCTCTTTAAAATTAGCCCACACTTACCCCAAAACAGAGTATTTTGTCAAACCCTTTGGGTTTGGGTCAGGTAGCAGAGCTACAGCAGAAACACAGTATCTGTGTGTGTGTGTATATATACCAGAACCTGCAGTGCAGTCTGCAGTGTTGTGGTGAGTGTGGTGATTCCAGTTGGATTCTGCATGCTGGAGAAAACTTGGGTTTCATCAGGCTTCACTGTGGTTAAAACAAACAAATGTATCTTCAGAATGATGCAGACACACCAGATACACAACTACGTATACATATTTACAGTTTAGATTTGGTATCAGTGTGATTTGATTTGACCAAAGGCAACCCTGACTGAACCATCTTAGGATTGCTTAATGCTTTCATGAAATTGCACAATTGTGCTTCATAAATGGTAAGCACAAAATTTGGGCCAAGCCTTTATTTATTTATTTATTTTGCCATTTTATGGCTTGCTGAAAATCCAGAACAATGTTTATTTTGTGGGCATTGGAGTCATACTGAAGTACAGTGGTGCTTGAAAGTTTGTGAACCTTATAGATTTTTCTATATTTCTGCATAAAAGTGACCTGAAACTCTCCATAGTTTCACACAAGTCGTAAAAATAGATAAGGAGTATCAAGTTAAACAAAAGAGAAAAAATGTTTTTTGTTTTATTGAAGAAAATGGTCCAATATTACATACATTGAGGACTAGCAGATAATTTGAAGGTGAAATTGGAGTCGGGTGTTTTACAAGCAATTGGATAACAATGAGGTGTGAGTGGGCGTCCTTTTTTTATTTAATGTCTGATCTTCACACCACATGTTTGTGGAAGTGTATTATGGCACAAACCCACAAACCAAGGAAATTTCTGAGGACCTCAGAAGAAGAGTTCTTAATGGTCATCAGGCTAGAAAATGTTAGGAACCCATCTCTAGCCAATCCACAGTCAGAAAGACCATTATTACTCCCCCTGGGAGTGGTTGACCAACAAAGATCACACCAAGAGCAAGGCGTGTAAAGGTCTGCAAGGTCACAAAGGAACCCAAGGTAACTTCTAAGCAACTAAAGGCCTTTCTCACATTGGCTAATGTTAATGTTCAGGCATCCACTATAAGGAGAACACTGAACAACAATGCTTTGCATGGCAGGGTTGCAAGGAGAAAGCCGCTACTTGCCATCATTCTGAATCATACAAGCAAATTCTAATGGAAAATGTCAGGACATCTGTCTGTGAGCTGAATCTCAATAGAACATGGGTCATGCAGCAAGACAACAACTAAGTACACGAGTCATTCTACTAAAGAATGTTTAAAGAAGAACAAAAATGTTTTGGAATGGTCAAGTCAAGTCTTCCATGTTATAGAAGGGTCTGAAGCAATGGGAGGAAACCCACCAACATAACAGGGGCAAGCTGTTTCGTTCGGAGGAATGGGCTAAAATTCCCCCGAGCAGATGTCCAGGACTAATTAAGTTACCGGAAATGTTTGTTGTGCCTGCACGAGGGGATCACACCAGATACCAAAAGCAAAGGTTCACATACTTTTGCCACTCACAGATCTTTAAGATTGGATCATTTTCCTCAATAAATAAATGACCAGGTCTAATATTTTGTCTCCCTTGTTTCAATTGATTCTCCTTATCTCCTTTAGGACTTGTGTGAAAATCAGATGTTTATTTTACATTTATACATAAATATAGAACATTCTAAAGGGTTCACAAACTTTCAAGCACCACTGTACATTAGATCATTTAAGTACTATGTTATTTATCATTTCTTTTTACTCCTTTTTAGTCCTTCAACCACAGATGCAGAGCATTGTGACATCACCGCAGGTTCAGCCGATGACCATCCAGCACCAGCGTTTGTTAACCCCTGCCGGTCAGACAATCCAGACACTGTCCACAGGACCCACTGCTGTTCACACAATGTCACCGCAGGTGCAGCAAGTGCCTGTGAGTAAGCACCCTGTCGGAGGTTTACAACCCCCACTTTCACCCAGAACAGACATGCAATGGAAATTAGATCTTATGAAATCTAGTCTTATTGTTTATGTAAAATGTATACATGAAGAATCTTTTGAAAACTCTGAAAACTTCCACATAATGTAAGGAGTCCAGGAAGAGTTCTTAAATTTGGAACCTTTTTACATTATGTGAAGGTTCTTTAAACCTTTAAAGTTTGTTAGCACCTTTGCCTCATACTTCAATGTCTCTCTCCTGATATTAAATCTAAACTGTAAACATGTGCGTGTGCGTGTGAAATAGGTATTGGTGCATCAGCCGCAGATTCTGAAGACAGATTCATTGGTTTTGACCACATTGAAGCCTGATGGAACCCAAGTTCTGTCCACCATGCAAAATCCAACTGGAATCACCACACTCACCACACCACTGCAGACTGCACTACAGGTTCCAGTATGTATACACACAGATACTGTGTTTCTTCTAGAGATCTGGTTTAAAATTTTTATTTACTAGTAAGGTCAAGTGTACTGGTCAGGTTTGGAATTAAGTTTCATGCCCATGCAGACTTCTGGTTTCTTTCATTTAAATCTGTTTATACATCACTGTTCATGCTTTTATTTATAAACCTCTTAATCGGTGAATGTACATGCATATACACAGGTAAATGCACACATGTAAACACACATATAATAAAATTAGTAATTAGTAAATCTTCACTTTGAGCCAGCCATGACAACCAAACTCGCCACTTAACATCCCATCAATGCACAATGTGGCAGATTAATGTGTTCGACTGCTAACGGCATATCTTAAACATGAGCTATGGTAGGAAATGCTGTTCTGCTAGATGTTTAATGTTACCGGTTCATATGTTTTAGTATATTGGGCGATAATGGGCTCAAGCTATTTTGTGACCAACAAAACTAAATACTAATAATGTCTTTGATTTTCCACAGTGGTAGCACATTTGATCTGTTGCTATTAGAGTTTGACCCTTGTACAAACGAATTCACCTCAAAAATCAAGAGCCATACACTGGATGTTTTGAACACTGCAGTGCGGATTTGGTTGGATTTAACCACTTTAGCATTAGTGAGGTCAAGTACTTATGTTAATAATTAGTTCTGTAAAGAAACACTTTTGTATAAAATGTATTAAGTTCCATCACTCCAGAAAGCACTGTTCTACAGCCCAATTGTGGCAGGGGGAGGGTTATACCTGTTTAGTTTGACCTCAGCCTCATGGGCAGCTGCTCAAGAGCATCCTAGCTAACTTGAAATACAGTAAATTCATTGATCTCTCTCTCCCTCTCCGTCTCCCTCTCGTAGACTCTGGTGGGAAGTAACATTCTTACCACTGTTCCAGTTGTCATGGGTGGTGGCGACAAGCTACCCATCAAACAGCTTCAGTCAGGTCCTACACACAATGGAAGTATAACCAGGGCCATGGTGGAGCAAAGCACAGCAGTTAACACCACAACAGGTGTAGTAGTGAAGGAGGGCGAAAGGAGGACGACCCACAATATCATTGAGAAGAGATACCGCTCATCCATAAACGACAAAATTCTTGAGCTCCGAGACCTCGTCATGGGCAGTGACGCCAAGGTACAGTCTCTAGATGTGTGTTTAGCAGTGAACACCCAGCTTAAACTAATATGGCTACTAGTTAATAAAAGCTAGTGGGGACTGTTAGGAGAAATTTGTTTGCATATTGTTTACATTAGTGATGCAGCACTTGATGCAGAGTGAGACCAAACAGGAGTCTAATTTTAGCTGTGGACTGCAACCACAAAAAGAGTTAGGAAACAACATTATAAGCAGAGATTGGTATAGGTACTCCAAACGAATTTTGAAAAGCAATACTGTCATCAAAGACAACAGTGACAGGGATATGAACTGAACTCAGTTAACTTGAATTGTCTGTGTGACAGATGCATAAGTCGGGTGTGCTGCGAAAGGCGATAGACTACATTAAGTATCTGCAGCAAGTGAACCACAAACTGAGACAGGAGAACCTGGCGCTGAAGATGGCCAGTCAGAAACACAGTGAGTAGAGTACAACAGACATACCTGTAAATAATCTAGTTTAATTCCATTTTATTGAAGCAGTGATTAACACAACCAGTAGTTGGTTAAGATTACAATTACTGTATATTATATTAATATTATAGTACAACCCTGTATCCAAAAAAGATGCTGTACCTGATGCTTTAATGTAAATTAAAGCAGGATGCAATGAAGTGAAAGTCATTTAAACCTTACAATTAATTGAAATAGTAAAAAGACAAAATATTAAATGTTGAAATGGAGAAAATTTATTGTTTTTAGAAGGATAAACAGCATCATGTCTTAGTTGTTAGAAAAATTCTAGCGGTTAAAGTATGGATATACATTAGTCACAAACTTTTGTCACCCGAGAAAGGAGATGTTGGGGTGGGCCAGGGCAAAAACAACAAATCAGAAGTGCTAACCACCCAAAACTTTCCTCTCTCCACCAAAACAAAATACTGGCAGCCCACCCTTACAACTCCTGTAACATTTTAGTTTATATTAATATATATTGAAGTTTAAATTATAAATCCTTTAGATTGTTGCAACCCTTCAGTTGTACATAACTAGCTCATTTCTTTACATTAGGAAGACAGCAATTGTTATTAATTGTCATTAATTGTCATTAACAAAATCATTAGTCTGACAACAAAAGAGTATTTTAAAAGCAAGAACTGCTGCGGCAACATTTTGTCTGTTGCCAGACTGAAACATTCCAAAATATATAGGGTTTAAATGATTTACAAATCATTTTGTTCTGTTTTTATATAAATTTTGTACAACGTCCCAACTTTTTTGGAAACAGGATTGTATTTTTTTATATTATTAAGGTTTTGTTCTGAACAGATAAACAGTTTTTTAACCAAATTTTATCATTTCCCTAAGTGCCCAAAGCATTTGCACACTTCTGTATATGTAAGTAACTACACTACATTGCCAAAAGTGTTTGCTCGTCTGCCTTATGCATATGAACTTGAGTGACATCCCATTCTTAATCTCACCCTTTGCAGTTATAACATCTTGAACTCTTCTGGGAAGGCTTTCCACAAGGTTTACGAATGTTTTATTGGATTTTTTGACCATTCTTCCAGAAGCATATTTGTGAGGTCAGACACAGGCCTGGCTTGCAGTCTCTTTTTGCAGTCAAAGGTGTTTTGTCCGGTTGAGATCAGGACTCTGTGCAGGCCAGTCAAGTTCTTCCACACCAAACTCACTCATCCATATCTTTATGGACCTTACAAGTGTGCAGTTATGTTCGAACAGGAACAAACTGTTCCCACAAAGTTGGGAGCATGAAATTGTCCAAAATGTCTTGGTATGTAGAAGCATTAAGAGTTCCTTTCACTGAAGCTAAGGGGCCGAGCCCAACTCCTGAAAAACAACCTCACACCCCTCCACCAAACTTTACATTGTCACAATGCAGTCAGACAACTACTGTTCTGACAACCACCAAACCCAGACTCGTCCATTAGATTGCCAGACGGAGAACCGTGATTCATCACACTGGAGAATACGTCTCCAATACGTCTCCACTGCTCAGTCCAGTGATGGTGTGGTTTACACCACTGCATTTGCTTTGCATTGTGCTTGGTGATCTGAAGGCCACATGAAGTTTGGAGTTCTGTAGAGACTGACTCTGCACAAAGTTGGTGACCTCTGCGCTCTATGCGCCTCAGCATCCTCTGACCCTACTCTGTCATTTTACGTGGCCTAACACTTAGTGGCTGAGTTGCTGTCGTTCCCAATCGCTTCCACTTGGTTATAGTCCCATTGACAGTCACAGACTGTGGAATATTTAGTGGTGAGGAAATGTCACGACTGGACTTGTTGCACAGGTGACATCCTATCACAGTACCACGCTGGAATTCACTGAGCTCCTGAGAGTGACCCATTCTTTCACAGATGTTTGTAGAAGCAGTCTGCATGCCTATGTGCTTGGTTTTATACACCTGTGATATGATTGGATCATCTGGATTATATTATTTGGATGGATGAGTGAATACTTTTGGCAATATAGTGTATGTTATATGTTCTTGCTCACTCACTCACTCTCTCTCTCTCTCTCTCTCTCTCTCTCTCTCTCTCTCTCTCTCTCTCCCTTCTTGTTTCTCTCTATCTGTCTCTCTCTCTCTTTCTTTTTTCTTTATCTGTCCCACTTTCTGTAGAAGTGGTATGTGTGGGGGATGATGTGGAGATGAAGCCAGATGTGTGTGTGATGACTCCGCCCCCTTCAGATTCTGGCTCCAGTTCTCCACCTCAATTCTCTCCTTTCTGTCTGGACTCTGAGCCAGGAAGTCCACTGTTGGAGCATGAACAGGTACATCCATACTTACACTGATCATCTGTTTCTGCGGTAACAATAATGCTGAGATAAACGTTAAAACCATAGTACCACAATGAAAACAGTAGTGCTTCTTTAGGTTTACACAGGCAACTACAGGGTTAATGTACCTGAAAAAAATCTGTGCCTAACAGACCAAAACGTTCAGCAACACGTTCCTAAATGCTGCTACACAGTACGCAGAGTAAGTGCCTGTGAAAACATTGTATTGTTCAAAAATAAATGGGCTTTACAAGATGTTCAGTGCAGACATGAAAGACAAATATGCAAAAGGACAAATTTTGTATAAAAGCACACAATGTTAAAACACAAAAACTATATTTACATTTATCACTGCATATTAAAGAGGCAGGTTTTCAGGTCTAATAAGCAAGTGGTTGAGGTGATTCTTGCAGATGTACTAAAACAGCGTTAAGAACATGCATCTTAACGTTGTTCTCTAAAATTGTCAGATGTAGTATTTAAATTAATCTTAGCAAATACAGCATCCAAAATACACTTAACTTACCTTAAAATATATTAATAGTTATGAAACTGACCTGGTATTGTTGACCTATGTATAGTTTATTCCAAAACTATATCACATGCATAATTCAGATAATTTATTAAAAATTGTTCAGAAAATTCCGACATAATTCAGACAAATTTACTGCTACCGGTCTTCTCACTGCCGGTTTTTTGAGAGAAAGTAGCACCTATAGACTGTGATGGCTGAAAGTCATGTCAATGTTATGCTCATCTATTTTAGTATTGGAAGTTTATAGGTTTCCAAAGGAATAATTTGTATAATTTAAACAAGAAATGTAAAACACCCTCACCATCTACCATTACCACCACTTGTGCAGGTGAAGAGTGAGCCAGTTTCCCCCTCCTCCTCTGTGGGTGTGATGGACCGCTCCAGAGTGCTACTGTGCACTTTGACCTTCCTGTGTCTTTCCATGAACCCCCTGCCCTCCCTTCTGGGATCTGATGATAGCAGTGCCCATTCATGGCCTGGAGGAGAAGGACATGGACCCTCCAGATCGCTTGTGTGGCTGCCTACACAAACACAGAGCTTCGGTGGGTTTGTCACACACTCTGTATACACAGAGTAACTCGGTCTGTATGTTCTACTGTTGTAATACTCAGTCTAGAGACCACAATCTAGCAGTCTCAGTCATGAGTCTTGGTGTAGGGTAGACTTGGAAATTGTTGTTGAGACCAGCCAAGTCTGATATCTCCGTCTGAGGTAACTGGAATATCAGTTATTATTGGCTATCAACAGAAACAGGATAAACAGAATTCCTGTCCTTTCTCTGTGTCAGGGGTTTCCAAACTTTTGCACCACAAAAGTTGCTGCAGATGTAACCAATGTTTCTTCTCACTCACCTAATGAGAAAGCTGATTTAGCAGCTTCCAAGTGCTGGAGGATGTTTGATTTGTCCTGTTACACTTTAAGTAGTGAGGCAGGTATATTCTGGCAACCGTAACTACTGCATATTTAAAATAGAATGGGAAAATCTGGACAAGAAGCAAATAAATGAAAAGCCATCTTTATCCTCAAAAAGAGCGAAGTATCGATAAGGTATTAATTACATATTTTTTATGTTTAGTCTCTTAATGTTAGCTTTTAAAGCTTCATTTGAAAAGACCCCTAGACAAACAGCACAAAGCAGAGTTTGTCACATCCAGTTCTCATGTAGATGAAGCCCAGAACTACATCTTTATTGCTTTATTGCTGTCTTCAGTTTCAGTTACGCTTGCACTGAACATGTAAGGATAATTAGCTAACATTTTGCCAGAAAACATGATGAGCTTGATATAAATATAATGTTTTATGTTTGGAAATAATCAACCATGTTTTTCATCTTTAATGTTTGTTTTAACATATTTAAAATTAATTTTAACAAATGCATTCATTTTTTCATTCATTTTTGCCGATCACTAATGTCTGCTTTGTGACCCATTTTCCACATACCGAACACACACTGCACTGTACCACCTCTTCTCGTTCTGTGAATCCCATTCCACACCATGTAGATATTTATAGTGTCATCCTAGTGCAACACCATCTGCAGAAGCCTGAAGTTACTACCACCTTGAACATGCGAGGTGGACTAATTTTTTATATAAGCTTGTATTAGAATATTACCACCACCCCTGGATTACAATAAACTCACAATCACTCATTCACATTAATATTTTAGACCCATATTTTATACAGAACACATATCAAATGTTGAAAGTAAGATATTTTCCCTTTTCATGAAAATTATTAACTTGCGTTAGTGCCTTTGGCATGGGCAGCTTACACATCTGGAAAAGCGCCATTAATGCTTAAGCATATAGAGATTTTAGAATAACATATGCTTCCATCCAGACATCCGTTTCCTCTTTCAGGGACGGCCTTGCATATTTCAGCAAGACAATGCAAATTCACATACTGCAACCATCACGTCAGCATGGCTTCACAGACAAAGAGTCTGGGTGCTGAACTGGCCTGCCTGCAGTCCAGACCTTTCACCAATAGAAAACATTAGCACATCATGAAAGGAAATTTCAGCAAAGGCGGCCCAGGACTGTTGAGCAGCTAGAATCTTATATCAGTCAAGAATGGGACAACATTTCCTCTCCCTCTCCCCAAGACTGTTGTTAAAAGATGAGGGAATGCTGCACAATGGTAGACATAACCCTGTCACAGTTTTTTTGAGTGTTGAGTTGTAAATGAGCTAATAATTTTCATGAAATCGTAAAAAGTCTCACTTTCAACATCTGATACATGTTATGTGTTCTGTGAATAAAATATGGGTGTATGAGATTTGCAAATGATTGCATTTTGTTTTTGTTTACATTTATTCACATTTTACCCAGCTTTTTTTGGAATTTGGTTTGTATGTGATTAGTTAGACCAGCCTCTCCAGAGCTGCATTCATGCACACTTCTATCCCAAAGGTAACCCACCTGATCAAGCTCATCAAAGCTTTCTTATATCAGTGATTTTGGTTGAAATCTTCTGGACTTGGATTGAAAATATAAACAGGAAACAGAACTACTAACCATGTGTTCTCTTATCTAATACAGTTTATTGTAGATCCTTGCATCTGGATGTAGTTTTATGTGAACCACCAGAATGATGTAGTGCTTCTTGTACTGTACTGCTGGGGAAAACAAAGTAAGAAAGCAGTAAACACCTGTAATTCCATAAGGTCACTAGAACTGAAAGGGCATAGCCGAGAAGTCCCTCACCTTGCTGTTTCCATGGACAAATAACATTAGTTTGTATTAATATTAGCAATGTATATGGCATTGCAAAGCTGTAATGGAAAAACTATCATTGAAGTCAATTATTAATCTGCTACCACGTGCAGTCTTGCTTATTTTCTTACATTTCTTTAACCTAAAACTGCAAACAGGTGCCTTCTTCGTGTGTGCTCTGTTTAGCATGGTCCAGGGACACACACATTCATATGGTTGGTCTTACCTAATTATAAGTAAGTATGAGATTGATAATTAAACAGTGATATGCAAAAGTTTGAGTACTCCTGGCAACGTTATATAATAAAACAGAAAATCTAAAATGTTCCATAACTGCAGCACTAATTGTGCTCTAAAATGTGTCAATGTATATTTTTGTGTAATAACTTGCCTCTCCTCCTCTCTTTCTCTGTAGCGGCATGGCTGTGGTGTGTGTTGCCGTGGGTGACTGTGTGGGTGTTGTCTGGTGTTGGGGTGGTATGGGGGTGCGTGAGGATTTTGTATTTGTGGGAGCCAGTAACACCCCTACACTCTCCAACATCAGTGCTGTTCTGGAGACATCGTAAACAGGCCGACCTACAGCTCTACAGGGTACACTCACACACCACAAACCAATGAATAATTCATGCATCTAGCATAAGAGCTAAGAATTTGGCACCTTTCCTTAGAACTCACAGCAGGAGGAAAGGAGGTGACAACCAGAACATACTTAAGCTAATTTGCATAGCCATGTTAAAAGAAGTTATTTGAGAACATACATAACATTTATGAATAATTGCTTTGTCTGGCTGTAGACAAACATCATATGAAACTATTTTGTGCCCTTCTTTTTGTTGTTAGCCGTGCAGCCTTTAGCCAGCTAAGTGATGAATTTGTATCAGCAGTCATGTATTAGTTTGCAACCTAAAGCCCAGCAAATCAAATTATGGTTTTGAAATATTAAGCAATATGTACGTGAAATATCAAGTAAAAGAAGAACGTGAAGTTTACTGCTATGGCTTATTAACAACTTTGTCCAGCATTATCTTTGGTTTTGTCTCTATGAGAGCTCATTTCACTTTAGCTAATACTGTAATGGAGCAGCCCTTACCCTTTAACTTCGTCACCAAGAAAATAATAATAAGTAATACTATTAAAATATAATGGATAATACTATTATATTAAAATAAAAATGATTTTTGTGTGGGATTTTTATGTTTGTTTGGGGCAATAATAACAAAGCAAGTAGGCAATTTGAATTATATTAGCTTAGCACCTTCAGAATAAAGAAAAAATTAGACCTTTTGATAACGCATGTTTTTAAAAAAAAAATGTTCCCTTATTAGTTTGTTGTTATAAAAACATAAGCTTACCAAAAACAGTCCACATGTGTTGAGTGATTTACTTGTCGCTTGCTTCTTCTCTGGATGAGAACAGTAAAGGCATTTCTAGACTCGGTGACCTGTAATGATTTCTTTTTTTTTAGCCTAACATAGCTCTGCTGGTTGGTAGAGATGGCACTATTAGGTAAAGTTCAACATCTGTTTCAATGAGATACAGTGACCTCAAAATGTGCTTTACGAAAAAGTTGAAAAACGTTACAAGGTGAATATGTCTAAGGAGAATATGTCTGTACGAGGGCATGTTAAACCCAGTATTGAAATGGATGGTTTTGTCCAAGCAAGAATTTGCCACATTTTGTAGTGCACAGTGACATTTCCTGAATTTCAAGTAACTCTGAGATTATCATTAAAGATGCATTGTGATTTGAAATGAATCGACAACCCACTATATAAGACAAAAATTAAGGTCTGTCTCTCTGTCTCTCTGTCTCTCTGTCTCTCTCTCTCAGGGTGATTACAGCGCTGCAGTACTCAGTTTAGAGACATGTCTTTCTGTTTTATCCCGAGCTCTACCCTCCACCACCTTTGATCTTGCCTGTTCTATCTCTTGGAATCTGATTCGCTACTGTTTGCATAGACCTGCCCCCTTTGGTTGGCTTGTGCGTCTTGTTGGTGGAAAGCATGAGGGTGAGGAGTCTCAAACAAGCTCCAGAGATGCAGCTCTAGTCTACCATCGGCTCGCCCAACTGCAGCTTACAGGTGTGTTATTCTACAGAGTTAATTCAAATAGCAGTCCCACAATTCAGTATCTAAACCTTGATTTTTATACTTATGCTGTTGCTTCTATTCTTGTGTGTAGGTAAAATGTCAGAGCGAAGTGCGTTGTGGAGTGTCTGTGTGTGTCTGAACGCGGTTAATCTGAGTGAAAGTGCACAGGGGAAGATGAACCCTTCTGAGCATGCTCAGATTTACATCTCTGCTGCCATCGCACTTCGGACCGCAGTGGGAAACCATCTCACATATCTACCTGTGAGTATGCATATGTGATTATGCACACATACACACATTTGGATTTCTGTGCAAGTATATACGGATATGCACTAGCATGGATATTTAAATAGGATTGGCTTACGTGACTATTTCATTACAGTAAAGACAGTTTTACTACTACAACAATCCCCAGTGAAAGTAAGAACTTGTTTACCACTTAATTAAAAATCTGGGATTAATTAATTTATTTATTTCATGCAAATCATAGCAAAACACTTGTAATCCGACACATTAATATAATTTAAAATTGCTTTCCTCCTTACCCCACAGTTCCCTAGGGTCTTAATTAAAATATCTGTGACGTGCTTTGCTCAAAATATAGCAAGAATCTAGCATCACAGCACCTTATCACACAGTCCTAAAAAACACAGGCCATAAACACAGTCCTGTTTAGAACTAGATTTAGAATCTAGAACTCTAGATTAGAGTTCTTGGTCACAATAAGCTGCAGCTCACCCTAGTCCAGTTCCAAAGGGCATGCAAGTACCAGTACATATTCTCTCATTTTACGTTAAAACGTCATTCACATGTTGCATTCACAAATTCTCAGACACTGAAGTTCATGTGACATTTACAATTCCCTTTTTTTTTTTTTTAAACTACGTTCATTGGATTTTTCTTGCTACATCCCTACTACTACTACAACTTTACTGGGCTGCACTATAATATTGTTTTGTTTGACAAAGATTAAAGATTCAACTTGCCTGCTGTCACTGCGGTTGCCTTGACATCCGTTTTTTTAGGGAGTAGAAAAAATGCCCCCGCTACATCCACACATTTAACCAAATAAACGGGCTTTATGTTATTGGCACACCCCTAATTTAAGTCTTGCTAACTAGTAAGAACTGTTATTGCTCTTGTTTTGTTATTGTTTTGTTTAGATGCATACCTCTTACATCATGGTTACCCTTAGTAATTCTTCCTCCTGATCCTATGGAGTTTCTGCTTTAGCTCATCTGAATGGGTAGTTTCCATTGCTCAAACCACCTCCTTATTAGAAATGAAACATTTTGCTTTTATGCTCATTACATTGATTAATGTTGGTTTACAGATTGTAAAACTTGGTTTACAGATTTCTTTTGCTGTAAATTGACCTGCAAATTGTGTTGGTTTTCAAACATGCAAGTTTATACTGAACTGATCTTGTAAAGCTATTTTTTTCCTAATAATAACATATTTAAATTAAATATTCTTCTACATTTCCTTTGTGCCATAGATGCTACCAGGTGGCCTGAGCTTCAAAAAAAAAAAAAAAGATGGACATAGCAACAGTAACACAGAAAGGGAGGCAGAACTTGTAAAGAGGAAATAGTACCAAATTGAAGTGCAATCTCTAAATGTGAAGTGCAATATATACATTACGTTGCTTTTCCATATTAACATGCTGTATTCATGCCAAAATGAAAAACAAAGCATCTGTTGAATTGTTTGCACATCGCTTGACTTCCTTACCGGAAAACAATACACAATTGTTTTCATTCAGATCAAAATGCTGAATTGATGTCAGAATTAAATACAATCCTCTGTAAATTACATCCTCTATTTTGCTTTTCACACTCCAGTGCTTCAGACATGTATGCCTTATTGAAATGCAATTGTTACACTGAAAAAGTTAAATGCGGTAGACAGAAACCCATTGCATTGATTTAACGTCCCTTGACCTCTGAACAGAACAGCAATACATGCAGGTTTACAATTAAAAAAACGAAACACTTTAGTGTGACAGTTGTATGTGTGTTGTATCTTTCATAATTCCTAATTTGTATGCTTTTTTTATGTTCTGTCAGGGTTATCTGTTGAGTTGTGCAGAGAGTTTAATTGGTCAATCAGACTCTAAACCCCTCCCAGATAGCCTACGCTGGCTCTTCACCCCATTGGGGAAGCAGTTTTTCTTGAGCTGTGACTGGTCAGTGAAGCCAGAGAGCAGTGGAGGAGTTTACACGTCTGAGAGAGAGCAGGGTAGGTACAGAAATATATATATTTATCTATATATATATATATATATCAGTCAAGATGCATAAAGCGTACAACTATTTGTGAAAGTTTGTTTCCCATCAGACAGAGAAATCCCACTGCAAATAATGTCTGTAATGCCAAAAAAGGGACACTTTCTCCAGATTCTCTGAATCTTTTGATATTATGTGCTGTAGATAGTGGGATATCCCACAGTTTTATGTTGAGGAAAATTTTTCTGAAATTGTTTCACAATTTTTAGACACAGTTATTTGTAGAGTGTTGAAACTCTGCCCAGCTTTGTTTTTGAGAGACTCATACCCTCAAAAATGCTCTTTTTATACCCAGTCATGTGACTTTGTTGCAAATGGCTTCTCCAGCTGTTTTTTTATTAGTATCACTTACTTTTCCAGCCTTTCATTGCCCCTGTCTGGACTTTTTGGAGATTCGTAGCTGTCATCAAGTTTTAAATGAGTTAATAATTTTCATGAAATGGTGAAATGTGTCACTTTTAACATCTGATATGTGTTCTGTGTTCTATTGTAAATAAAATGTGGGTCTATGAGTTTTGCAAATAATTGCATTCTATCTATTTACATGTATTTACATTTTACACAGCACCCCAACTTTATTGGCATTGGGGTTGTATATCAGCTGCTCTGTTTATGTATGAACAAAGCATTTACGATGTTTCCAGTAGTATGTCAAGGTACTAAAGATAATAGATAAAGTATATATTGTGTTTGTAGTTAGACATCTGTAAAACATTAGTGGAGTTAGATACTGTACGGCACAGATGAGGCAAAATAATATACACAGCTCTATAATAATAATATATTATATAAAAAGCATAACACAAAAACTGAGATTTAATGTATTTTGTGCGTTTTGTATGTAGCGGATCCTATTGCACAGCTGCATCGCTGTTTCTGTGAGAAGCTTCTGGAAAGAGCCGTCCACACTCTCATCCAACCACACACTGACTCTGAGACGACCAAATGTAGGGAGGAAAGCGGGTACGTAAATACACACAGGCATGTGTAGGAACGCAAATATGTGGATTTATACACTTTTATTCAGTCCTGCTTCTGTTAGAGAATTTGAGTGTCTTCAAAATCTCAATTTTAACCATATAAAGGGCTTTAATGAGTTTCTGAATTGGAGCACATTTTAGAGGAGGAAAACACTAAAGTGTAGAGCACAGTGTTTCCATGGTGGAAATAAGATAACACTTTACTGATGCTAAAGGAAATTGCAGTGCCACAGTACTATACATATTGCACAGAAGAATACTAGAATAAATAGACCAAGAGTTACAGAAGAGCTATTTACAACAAACGCTAACACTGAGCAAGGTACTAGAAAAGTATGTATATACATTAATCAGAATAAATATATGAAGTATGTAATGTGTTAGACATATGCAGGAGCAGCCTTAGTGATTTTTGCAGTTATAAACATATTAAGAGATAATAATAATAGTAGTAATAATAATAATAATAAGACAAAAGAGGTGTGCCTATGTACATAAATGAGCATGTACACGACATTAACAAGAGCAGCAAATGTATAATTACACTATAGAGATATGAGGTAGTAAAGACTATCAATAAAATATAATATTAATAAAGAATTATTACTAGGAGCCACAGTGGCAGGAGTGGTCATCTAGAGAGCAGACATACAGTGAAAGTGTAGGAACAGCAGCATGTCAGGTAAAACTAACATGCAAATGAGTGCATGATAGTAATAATATAATACTATAAACTGGACATGTAGCAGTATGCTTTGACTCAACACATCACACAACAGCACAGAATATAGCACAAGCAACAACAGACTGGTCCAGTTTAACAGAATGTCCAAAGGAGTTTAGTGCACATGCCAAAGGACCTCAACTTCATAAGAAAGTACAGAGGACTCTGTCCTTTCTTTAACACTGCTCAGGTGTTAGAACTCCAGTCCAGTCCACTGCACATCCAAGTGCTTATAAGTACCAACCATCTCTACCTCCACTCCATTGATGGTGACTGCTGGTGGAGGAGGTCTAAATTTCTAAAGGTTCAGTTTACACCAGTCAACAAAGTTGTGACAGCTTCCTGTATTCAGCCGCAATAGCCATGTCAGCTGGGAATTTCTGAAGATGGCATGTTCCAGAGTTGTATCTGAAGTCAGAGGTATAGATATTGAACAGGAACGGTGCTAATACAGTTCCCTGAGGAGTCCCCGTGCTGCACCTGGCCATGTCTGAGAGACTAAATTGATACACTGCTATTCAGGTTGAAGTTTGGAATCACTTAATATATAATTGTTATTGAATAAATGGTGTAAGTTGAAACTAGACATCAAAACAAAAACTGGTGGTTTATTAGATTTATTAGATATTAATTGTAATGTTAGGTAGCCTAATCAGGTCGAGTAAACGAGGAATAGAGTCCAGAGAGAACGCTCGGTGCACAATGGAAAGGTCGACAATACTTTGCAAAGAGGAGGCAATGCAAACAGGTACTTACACAAGGTGGATTACAAACAGGTACTAGTGATTAGTATTCTGGTGAGTGTGACCTAGAACAGAGTACTAGCATGGCTGGTTGTGAACAATTTTGGGAGCAGCAAAGTTAATGACATATAGTACATTACCAAATAGTAAATAATATTATATAGCAAACTGAATATATGTATCTGTAGTAAATTCTTGCAATAATATTTCTGGATATTGGCATTATTATAAGTTAATGCTCAGTGCTATACAAACTTTTCAGTTATTTTAGAATCATCTACATGTTTGTTCTTTAAAATCATTAAAATCTGTTTCTGATACATATTTTTATTTTATTTTATTATTTTTTTTTTTAATCACTGTTAAAATCAGCAAAACATAAAATTGGACCTGAGGCAGCCAAACTTCTGCATGTGACTGTATAAACTTCGTCCATCCCACTGACCCTCCATAGTGTCTTTCTCTATTCCTCCTTCCTTCCCTGTCTCCTTTTGTACGTGTGTAGAGAGTTCAGTGGTGTGTTGGAGTTCCTGCAGTTGTTGAACAGCTGTACTGAAGAATCTGTCACCCCTGCTCCGCCCTTTCATGCTTTGTCCAGTCACAACATGACACCAGGTACATGGTTGTTACTTTGCGTATGTGTATGTTCTTATACCACCACATAAGGACAGACAAAAATCACAACCACAAGTCCTGTAACAAGTTATAAGTCCTGTAATAACATTGGCATATGTATTTAACTATATATGATTTAACTGAGCAGTGTTTTAAATATGAAAGATTAGGTATATAGTTCCTGCCTTTAACATTTGATGGGCAGGAAGAAAATGGGCTCGTCTTCGTTTTAATTTTGCTACTATTCCCTGTATGTCCTGTTTGCTGTGGTTGTGCTTTGGTCAGTGGGAGACCCTGTGTGTCGTTGGTGGGCTTCCATTTTGAAGGCGTCTGTTCATTGGCTGCAAGGTGATGATGCATCTGCGAGATTACTTCTTGCAGATGTGGAACGAATGCCCAGGGCACTGCACTCAATAGAGTAAGTATCTAAGTATGTGTGTGTGTGTATGTGAGTAAAAGACAGGGTGCAAGAATACCAATAAAATAAGGTACTTGGTAACAAAAAGGGAAAACCAAAAAAGGATTTCCAAAACTGGAGTAAAAAATTATTACAATATGCAGAGAAAATTATAACTCGATCAGAGACCAGGTAGACCACCAAAACAGTCAACAACGTTTATCTTTGAGAAAAAGGACAAAAATCAGCCCCAATCTTGCTTCAGATCTGAAAAAATCCACAGGTGTTTTTGTCCATTCTTCCACTGTGAGAATATAACTCACTTGCTCTAGTGTGTAGGTAAGTAGGAAACAGACAAAGGAAGAAATAGAAAAAAAAAAAAAAGAGAAAGAAAAACTGAAAGCAAGCCTCTTAAAATGAATAGGTTGGATGCGCTAAATCCAGAAAAAAATATTTCTGTTAAATATATTTTTTTATTTTTTATTCCTCTCTAAAATGAACAACTTGTGCTTGTGTTCATTTTACCAGAAAATTAAATAAATGAAAGGTGATCTCTTGTGTATAGCTGTGTAGTTAATGGAGTGATGATTTATTGTGTACTTTGTTTTAATTCTCTCTCTCTCTCTCTCTCTCTCTGTGTGTGTGTGTGTGTGTGTGTGTGTGTGTGTGTGTGTGTGTGTGTGCGCGTGCGCGCGGGCACATACATATGTGCATGTGCGTGCGCATGTGTTTTAGCCACCCATTGTCGAAGGCTGTGTTGGCGATGTGTAAGGCGATGCAAATGAGTGTGTGTCCACAGAAGGGAGAGGGAACTTTGAGCTGCATCACATACTGCGATAGGGCCAGCGCTTACCTTCACACCAGCATCTCACACACACACACCTACACCTGGTTGCACAAGGTACACACCCACGTACACACACTTAATGCAGCATATATTACATTCTGACTTTTTGTTTATACTACCTTTTTGTTTATCCTACTTTTTGTAGGAGATATGTAAAATGTATATGTAGGAATTAAACTGTGTGTGTGTGTGTGTGTGTGTGTGTGTGCGTGCGTCTGCGCGCACACAGTTATTGACGGTGGTGGCTGTGGTGCATTGTAGTTGCATTGCATGATGCTGCAGCCTAGTGCAATGTGTCTGCAGTGCAATACAGAGGCCTACCATATCGCTTCTTACTCTCTCTATCTCTCTCTCTCTCTCTCTCTCACTCACACACACACACACACACACACACACATGTACAGAGAGAGGGAGGGAGGGAGAGATATCTCACTATAAACACATGCACATTTAAACACCTGCATACATACCTCTGTTTTGTGCTTCTTGAAGGGAATGGAGCTGTTAGTGTGTGACCTTTTGCTCACTCTGAGGACCAGCCTATGGCAACGAGGTGGTGGAGCCAGTGGAGAGCCAGGCCCTGCCCCCAGTTCACAACTGGCTGGATTCCAGAGGGTCCTGAGCTCTCTGCGTAAACTAGCCCAGGGTTTTCCCCAGGCTCAGCACAAGGTAATACTAGGACTTTGCCACTTATGATCGATACAAAACCTATTACCTCTAATAATGCAGTACTGATCTTTAATGCAGAACAGACAATCGGGCAGACCTCATTATAGATCTCTGATATAAAATCTATGACCCCACCTTACTGTTAATCTCTTCTGCAAAATTTGTGAGCCCCAATATCATATTACTGATCTCTGATACAAAACCTATAACCACTAATATGTTGCTACTGATCTCTGAAACAAATCCTGTCACCTATAATACCTTACTATTGACCTGCTAATATGCAGACAGAGCATATGTAGTTTATGTTGCAGTATGTCTTTCCTTTTTCATGGCAAAATTGAAGGAACTTGTGGTCTAGCACAGTGATTGTCAGACTGTGGGCCATAGTGTCAAGTAGGTCATAGGGGGCAAGTGGGTCACAAGAAAGATGCATCAATGCCTATTTATAATATTGATTAAGAGCTCCTCATGCTGCTGCAGCTTACAAAGCACCCTTATGTATATGAAGGGCATTTATGCTATAAGTGTTGCGCGAACAACAGTACAAGAGACATGTAGTTGCAGTGCTTAAAGGTTGAAGGCTTTTTTTTTTTTTTTTGCTTTTTTGTAAGCTGCAAGGTAATAGTCCTACTTACGACTCATGACCAGCAGCACAGAAACATTCTGCTTTAGCCAAATTTGTGCTGTTGAAAACTATGTCTACAAAACTGGCAGTGCTCCCAGGATAGTGTGTCTAAAACATTTTTTTTGTCTCTTTCCCTTTCTCTCTCTGTCAGGTGTTTTTGCATGAGACTACAGTGAGGCTAATGGCAGGAGCAAGTCCAACTCGCACACATCAGCTATTAGAGCACAGCCTGCGCCGAAGAACACACACTTATACAGGTTAATGTTGTTTCTGTGTGTGTGTGTGTGTGTGTGTGTGTGTGTGTGTGTGTGTGTGTGTGTGTGAACATTTTCAGCCAAGTGTCTCCACACTAAAGCACATTAAATCTTTGCAAATTTGGTTGCTACTTAAAAATATTCAGTGTGTAAAATGTAATAAAAAAAATAGATATATATTTTATATATTATATAAAATTATATATATTTAGATATTTTCATGTTAAACCTTATTATAATAAACCTTATTAGTGTCATAATGCATACATCCAGCAGTCACAAATTCGACTGCCAGTAAACATGTAATCTTATTGAACTGACTAAGCAATCTTACTAAACAAACTGCTCAGCCAAACTTCCATAAAACATCATTGGCATGACTGCATGTAACAAAGTAAGCAGTTTTAATTACAGTTATCAACTATACTAAGTATGTTGACACACACAAGGAATTTGGTTTCGGCAGTTTGTGTCCCCCTAATACAGTACCAATATACACATACCTGAATGACAGTCCACAATATACACAATAAATACAGACATTGTACAGTATACACAATATACAAACAATAAACAAACTGATATATGGACAAATAATATACAGTTTACAAATATTTACAAACAGTATAAGGCAGTAGTGTTGAGGTAGCGCAATAGCATTATTATACATGTATGAGGAGGAAACTGTAGTGTATAATCTGGCATGTGAGTGAAACCGGTCAGGAAGCTGGTGATCCACTGATATAGGGCGGTGGGTACAGTGAGCTGGGAGAGTTTGGAGAGAGGATTTCTGGGATGATTGTGTTGAATGCTGAGCTGAAGTCCACAAACAGGCGCATGTTCCATGGGTAGTCAATATGTTGGAGGATGTAGTGCAATTCCATGTTGACTGCATTCTCTACTGACCTGTTTAATCAGTAGGCAAACTGTAGGGGGTCCAGCAGGTGTCCTGTGATTTTCTTCAGATGGACCAACACCAGTCGTTCAAATGGTGTGATAGGGGCTGATGGTGCTGAACTGGACTGACTGAGGGGTGTGAATCTGTCCATCTCAAACCTACAATAGAAGTTGTTCGGGTTGTCAGCCAGGTCTTTGTTTGCTTTAACGGGCAGGGGTGGTCTTCTGAAATGTGCGTGTGTCAAAGACCATGCCACACTAATGTAGGATCGTTGACTGAAAACCTGTTTTTCAGCTTTTCAGTGTAGGCTTTTCAGCTACTCTGATCCCTTTGGTCAGTGCATTCCGTTCCTGCTTGAACAGAGCCTTGTCTCCACTTCTGTAGGCATCTGCTTTGGCCTGATGAAGCTGTCTTAGTTTGGATGTGAACCAAGGCTTGTTATTGCTGTATGTGTGGCCTTGGTTAGCACACACAGGTCTTCACAAAAACTGATGTAAAATGCCACAGTATCATTCAGTTCGTCAAAAACACTCCATTTAGTGCATTCAAAACAGTCTTGCAGCTCTTGTTTTGCTTCTATGGTACATTTCTTCACCGTTTTCACCACAGGTTTTACAGTTTTCAGCTTCTGCCTGTAGCTTGGAATAAGTTGAACCAGGCAATGATCAGTGTCCTACAGCTGCAGGGGGAACAGAGCGATATGCTTTCTTGAAAATAGTGTAGCAGTGGTTCATTATGTTGTTATCCCTGGTGGGCCAGTCAGTGTGCTGCTTGTATTTCGGGAGCTTGTGGTTTAATTTTGCTCTGTTAAAGTTCCCCAGGATTATGAAAAGTGAGTCCGGATTTTTCTGTTCAAAGTTAGTTATTTGATCAGACAGTTTATGCAGTCACAGCTATTCACGTTGGCCTGGGGTGGGATGTAAACACCGACCAGGATGAATGAGAAAAAACTCCTGCGGTGAATTAAATGGCTTGCAGTTCATGAACAGTGTCTCCACGTTTGGGCTGCAGTATTTATTTAGCACGGTGACATCCATACACCAACCTTTATTAATGTAGAAGCAGCAACAGATTACAAACCATTTCACACATGTACATATGTTTTAACAACAGTTTGAATGAATGAAATCATTGAATGAAAATTATATTATCATTTAAATTACATGAAATTATATTTAATATCATGGGATTGTTGCAAATATACCCAAATTATTAGAGGTTATCAGTTTTAATGTAGTGTTAGTGAATATGTGCAGGTTAGGTGTCCTTTTTTATACGAAGTGTGTTTTTTTTTTTTTTATTGTAACCTTTTATTTTTTTTCCTTTTTTGCTGTCTCCCTCCTTGCTTGTAGAGGGTGTGTGTGTTGCAGGTGAGCGGGAGAGAGCGCATGCCATTCTTCTGGCCTTCAGTCATCTGCCTGTGCCTCTGCTGACCCCTCCTGGACACCGTGCACACATGTTAGCAGAAGCCAAACGCACCCTGGAGAGAGTGGGGGACCGCCGTACACTCACAGACTGCCAGCATATACTGCTGAGAGGGACCACAATCACATCATAAACACATACATATACCTACTGCACATAGTGGGCCAATCATTGTGAAAGTTACCGAAAGCCTCTCAACTGACCATTTTAGATTTGCTTAAAAATGACTTCTGTGCTATTTGTGTTTTGTATGTATGGTGTATATAGGCTGTGTTTCTGGCTACTGTAAAACAATGTATATTTGCCACCCATATAAAATATAGTTATTATTTGTTGTTATTATTACATTTGTCATAAACCTGGAAAATGTTAAGACCAAAAACCTTTTTAGTGATATGATATGAATAATAACAGTGTATTTTACAGGGCATTAATAAGCCTTTAGGTTACAGTAGAGTAAATTTCCCACTGTCACTGTAATGCTTATTTCTAAAAATATTAAGCAAATCTGAGATGGTCAGTCAGAAAGAACTTCTGAAGTCACCCTGTACACACACAGAAACCTTTTGTGCCCAGGTTGGAGGCCTTACTGATAAGAATTTCCTCTTTATGCAGAGGCACACACAAACAAGCAAACCTTCAGAAAGACACAGAGACTCACACACAAACAAACATATATAAGAATTTGACTGAAGAGATTTGATTTTAATTAGAACCCTGTCTAAGTCCAGTGTGTCTCCATCTACCTCACATGCAAACATTGCACAATGCTTTGACATCCCGCTCACAGATTGGACTTGCAACAAACACAAGAACACACACACACACACACACACACACACACACAGAGAGCAGGAACCAGTACAGTAAAGTCAGAAACCATGTATTAATTTGCCAATTTTCTAAATGACCATCAAAACAGCCATTAATTACAATTTACTCATTTTCAGGGGCAGTTTCTGAGAAGAGTTGATATAAGATAATCCGCTTATATAAGGAAAGAGACAATAAAAGAAGAATAAATGAAACGCATTTGAGAAGGGACTGCTGATTGCAGTGCAAGACCTGGTAGATCACCATCACATAAAAGGTACTCAAAAGCTGTCATTTTTGAGAGAGAGGAAAAACTTGAACTATACTCTTGATTTTGATCTGAAAAAAATCCACAGGTTTCTGTCCATTCTTCCACTGTGACAACTCAATTCTGTGAAAGGGGCGTGTAGCGTTCAAGAAGCCATTACAGACAACAGAAAATAAATACAAAAAAAGATCATGTGCAAATCAAACAGAGAAGCTGCTGGTGTCCTCAGAACTGTGTGGACTGAACACAGAGTCCTAACTTGACATCACTTAATGTATTAATGTATTAGGGATTACTCTGATTGTGAGAAGCAGAAAGTTCTAATACTGAACTTGGAAGTATGGGAAAAATATCTATGCAGGTCTCTTTCAAAGACTAAATGCAAGTGAGATCTACAACATCAGTGTTACTTTTCCCTGCTTCCCTTTCTTCAGCAACATAGCAGGCTAGAGCTGTTTGACTAAAACCTGTCAATCACACATTCTCATTAGAAATTCAGGACCCTGCCCAGTCAGTTCTCAGATAGATCTGAAAAGTGATTTTCGAGTGATTTGTTTTATTGTATTGCTGTCTTTTTATTTTATTCAAATGTTGCTTTTTGTTTAATGTTACACCAAATTTGTACATAATACAAAAAAATATTTTATGATCATTTGCACTGGGACTGGGATGTTTTTTGCTTTTTTTCTATTGCTGAAAATGGGTTACCTTGTACTTGATGGCTGGTTTGACTGAAAATTAAATATTCAAAGGTGGTCTCTGAAGTTTGCATATACTGTATATTATGTACTAATTATGCAATTTTTACATTGTAGACCTACAATGCAACACCTATTTCTAAAACATTAGCTTATAGCATCTATTAATTATTTAGAGTGATATCACCCATATTCACCCCATTAGATATGTACACTGGATTGTATATAAACTGTAAATAGCATTGTAGAGACCAAAGTCTTACATAAAGCTTAATGGGATCACTTCACCAGTGCAGGGGAGAGAGATGGAGAGATTGAGAGAAAAATGGTAATAATAGTAATTGAGTAACAGATGGTGTACATATACAGAAAATAGATTTTTTTTTACTGTGCTTTCTCTAAGATATGTTTCTTTTATTAGGGTGATTTTGTCTGTCAGAGCCACTGGAGGTGTCTCTGGGAATATAATGAGCTGTTTTTGTTTCTTTTTTTTCCATCAGTAACATTTCCTGACTTTTTTATTTTATTGTTCGGGGTGTCAGATTGCCCCACTTGCTGGCACAGGAATAGCAGGAATAGCAGCTAAATATTTTGCGTTATTATTATTGTTTTTTTCATTCAGTAAAATGCTGCCTGTGTGTATTTGCGGGAAGGGAGAAGTGATTTCTTAGGTAATTATTTTTTGTGGATTTGAATGCTTACAACCAAGACCGTAGCTTAAGGCTTATTTAGACCTTTTGCCTTTGGGTATAGTTGAGATGTGTGTATGTGTGTGTGGGTGTCTGTTTTAAAGCCCTATAATGGATTGATATTATTTGGTGAAATTCCTGCTGAATCATATTACATACAGCTCCTCTTTTATGCTTCTCTTTAAGTGTGTTGTTTTTTTCTGTTTATTTTGTTTTGTAATAAAATAGCAGATGGTATTCAACACCACACCTGATCTTGTGTCTTTTTTACATCGAGTTAAGCTGAAGGGGTACAGTAAGTTTGTTTCTTAAGTGAGATTTTTGAGTGATATTTTAAGAATATTAAGAATCAGAAAACATCAGAAAAACAATTCGGTGAAAGAAAATGTAAGATGGCCATATATGTACATTGTAGTAATGGTAAAAATAGTAGATACTGTTATATGCAAAATTACACATTAAATTACAGTGAATCAGTTACGATGGAAGTTAATGCATTCCCTACACTGAACTATTACTAATGTTGCTTTTTGTTGCAAATTCAGCAGCGCTGCTGTGTCTGATCCCCGATCCCAAAACGCACAAACACACCACCACCACATTAGTGTCACTACCATGCTGAGAATGATGCACCAACCTTATAATACCTGCTCTGTGGTGCAGAGATACGGATGGACTACAGTCCATATATGCAGAATTGCAAAGCGCACCTATAAGGTAAATGGGGCTGATAATTGTACAGGTAAAAATAAAGGGACTGTGTTAATCATTTACATGTATCGGGAAAAAAATAAATGCACAGAAATTGCAAGACAAGGAAATTAAGGAGCACTATTAGTTTACAAATGTGCACTAAATAACAGTAAATATTTACATGTGGGGATGAGAAAAAATGTTCGGCACCAGAGGGCGGGCACTGCGCTGTCCACTGTGGGTGGTAATGCTTTCTATGAAGTATTCCCAGGTACACACGTGCCACAGTGGATCGAGGAATATGAAGTACCCGCACAACTGCAGAACTAGAATGTCCCAGTTAATAAGGCACCCACTACCATGCCTCATTTGACCCTCAATAATTCACGGTGCCTTGCCATGGGCATGCTGGCAAGTATTCAACCTTACTCACAAGATTACACCTCACAATTTACACAGGTGTGGTATTCCCAAAAAAAAAAAAAAGACATCTAAAAATAGAAAATGCACGATATAATTATTATTTCTATTATTATTAGTAGTAGTAGTAGTAGTTGTAGTAGTAGTAGTATAAGTAGCAGTTGTGGCAGACTGAAGTGTGTGATTATTGTGTATCTTGTAAAATATCATTTAGTTTTTTTTTAAGATTAAATGTATTTTTTTGTAAGATTAATGTGTTTTGGATAACTTAGAAGACGCAATTATAAAGTTACATTTTTACATTCAATAAATTAATTTGAGGATATGCAGTGTTAATTATTAGAGACATTTAATGTAGGAACTAGTGTTGGACTGTTGTGGGGTTGCACGGTCCATATTAATTGGTGCACACTCAACAGTTTGTCGCGTGTGGAGAAAAATAAACTGGGGAATAAAAATGAAGAAAACTAAAATAAAGGGTATTAAAACAGGTTTAAAAGCCAAACATGGAGCCAAAAGAAGAGGAAACAAACGTGTTGTTGTGTTTGACGATAAAGAACGCCAGTAAGTGCAAACCGAGTAAGAGCACAGAGGGAGAAGTTAGCTATAGAATGTAACTGCTGCACCTTTAAGGGGGGCAAAAATTCAAAGTATTTCTTAGTTTTTAATTCCGTCTTATTTTCAGAGATTTTCTAACCGGTTTCCACAAGAGGAAGGTGGAGAGGAGGAAAGCTGCGGTGAAGGAGATGAAGAATAAATTGAAGGAAGAGCAGAACAGAGTCCGAGAGGAGGTGAAAGAGATACAGTGTTGATAGAGAAACATACCTGTGAATGGAGAGAGACACTGTACGACATAAATGTAAATGTAAACGATTTATTACTGTTTACAGAGACATACAGAATATCTGAAGATGCTGAAAGAGAGGAGAGGGGCTCTAGGTAAGGTCTATGTGTGGGTGTAGTTTTAGGATGGTTGTTTTAGTGGTAAAATTGGTTTCATATTGACATTCGGATTTCTTTCTTGAATAGCTTTCGAACGGCTCACGCTAAAGGGTTAAACTTGTAAATGTTGTTTTCAAACAGCAAACATTTTCGACATAAAGTTGTAGTTGTTGGTCTTGCATGTCAACAACAATAATGTGCATGTTTTAACCCTTTAGCATGAGCCGTTGGAAAGCTATTGAAGAAAGATATCCGAATATGCCAATATGAAACCAAAATTACTGCAGTGGGGCGTGCTTGGTAAAATATGTGTGGGTAGTTCGTAAGATTTAGGAAGTAGGGATATAGATTTGTTTGTAAGAATGTACAAATGCATGTAAGTTACAGGACTCAAGGTTAGTGATATTAAGAAACACTATAAGTTTACTAATGTACTTTAATCTGAGTGCGGTAAATGTTTACACCTGTACTGCATGTATGCTACAAATGACACTGTGTTCAGCATGTATTTACTGCATGTGTTTTCTGTTGACAGTAATTAATAGTCCTCTTTGTATTTTTTTTTTTAACAAATACTACTGTCATAATAGATACTAACATTTAGCACTGAATACATACAACCCTGTTCCCAAACAAGTAAATGCTCTGCACAGTGTAAATAGAAATTCAATTATGTGTTAATCATTTAAATCTTATATGCATGAATGTGAACGTTCAGATCATATTTCATGTGTTTTACGCACGCATACGTTTTTTTTTCTGTAAGCATGTGCTCAGTGCTGTCAGTGCCAGCTATATCAGCGAAAACAGCAAAAGCAAGAAAGCTGCCTTTTTTCACCATGTCAGCCTGACCATGTGAAGTCATCAAACTGTTGTCCTGCCAGAGCAAAATGTGTTGCACACATGACCTGCTGATGTGTCCATTTAGCCTTTTTTTTAATACAGTGAGTTATTTCACAAATATCATGTTTTTTGTTGGTGGTGACAGTGGCGAGCTGCATAAACATATTTATGTATACACATGTGACATTTCAAAGATAGATTAGTTTACATTACAGACAGATACAGGTCACTTACATTTATGTAATTGTAAACCATTAGGATGGCATCAGCAACATATCAAAATTAATTAATGAGGCTTGTTATGTGAATGCAGTCCAGGTCAAATTTGTGGGTGGGTGTTTTTTTGCAAGGATTGTGTGTGAGTTTTTAGTATGATTCGTGTGTCTCGATAAGTTTTGTGTGAGGGTTCTTGATTCATAAGGTTTGTGTATACATAAGGTTTGGGTGTACTTTATCAGAGCATTTGGGGAAATTAAATTGAATCCTATGTTTCTCTGTCGGCACGACTTAATGTTGTTTAGGGGAGGTTAATGAACTTGAGGATGCGATCACAGCTACCACCCAGAGTGTAAAGTATAATCATCCGAATCACACAGTTACCGTGACGACTATCAGTGACCTCGACCTGACCGGCGCTCAGCTCCTGGAGCCTCTGACCTCTCAGGTAAAGAAGCTATAAGAGCGATGGATTATTAGAGGGGGAAACAACAGTTCTTCCCCTATACTCCTAATATTGTCGATCAACCGGAAGTTGCCTGTAGTATTTTTACTGGAGATTTGAGGCTAGAGATATAGAGTATAGAGATGCTAAAGTTTGTGAACCTTGTAGAATTTTCTACATTTCTGCAAAATTTGATCTAAACCTTAAAAACTAGACAAGGAGAACCAAATTAAACAAATGAGACAAATAATATTAGACTTCAGGTCATATTGAGGAGAATGATACAATTTTTTTTACATCTGTGAGTGGGAAAAAGTATGTAAACTGTTCACCATCAACTGTTCAACCTTTCAGCATCTGGTGTGACCCCCTTGTGCAGCAATAACCCAACTAGATGCTTCTGGTAACTGTTGATTAGTAACATCAGCTTGGAGGAAATTTTAGCCCATTCTTCCGTGCAAAAAAGTGTCTTCTCTGTTATGTTGGTGGGTTTTCCTCCCCTGAATGCTTGCTTCAGGTTCTTCCACAACATTTCTGTTGGATTAAGGTCAGGACTTTGACTTGGCCATTCCAAAACACAATTTTATTCTTCTTTAACCATTCTTTGGTAGAATGACTTGTCTGCTTAGGGTCATTATCTTGCTGCTTGGCCCATGTTCTCTTGAGATTCAGCTCACAGACAGATGTCCTGACATATTCCTTTAGAATTTGCTGGTATGATTTAGAATTTATTGTTCCATGAGTAGGCCTAATGGCAAGCATCCTCAGATGCAGCAAAATAGGCCCAAACCATGAGACTACCACCAATGTATTTCACAGTTGAGAAGTTTTTTTTTGTCCTGGAATGCAATGTTTTGTTTTGTTTTTCTCAGAACATAACGCTATTCGTTTAAACCAAAAAGATCTATTTTGGTCTAATCCGTCCATAAAACAATGCACCAATAGCTTTCTGGCTTGTCCATGTGATCTTTAGCAAACTGCAGATGGGCAGTAATGTTGTTTTTGGAGAGCAGCGTTTTTCTATTTGCAACCCTGCCAGGCACAACATTGCCAATTAGCTGGTGTTAACTGTATGCCAAATCATCATGTACTCATGTACTCAAACTGTGTTAAACTAAAGAAACGCACTTTTAACATCAAACATAACATAAAAGTCTTGAGTGATTGGCTACAGTTATGGTAAGAAGAACATTGTTGAAATTAGATTTTTTCCTAAATGTTCCTTCCTGAAAGAAAAAGTACAAGTTAGTTACCTGATTTTAAATGTTAACTTAAAATACGTAATTGTAAGTATTAACAGTATGTCTGTACTATCCTGCAGGAAGCGGAGGAGAGTGAGAATGAAGAAAAATGTGGTGAAAAGGGGGAAGTAGAAGCATTAGCGAAAAAAGCTGGGAATCCTCTGCTTTCTAAAAAGTATTTTCTATTTTTTCTAAAAAAAAAAAAAAAAGTTTTTCTACTTTTCTATTTGAGCCACTTTTATATTTATTTATAATATCATGCTCTCATTTTAGTTTAGCTTTACAGTGCTTTGATGGCATTAGTGTTACATAACCACCATATTACAGATTAGAAATGGAACTGTAATAGAGTTCTTGTCTCTGTCTTTCTTTCTAGGATTAAGTCTCTGTCAGCCTCGCTCAATGCTTTCACTAAACAGAAGCAGAGGAGGAAAGGTAAAAAGGACGTTAGGGGACACAGACGTCAGGTTGAGAGGAATTCATCTAAATCTATGGGCAATAAGTGCCGCCTGGGACGAACCACGAAGAAGCAGCGACGCAGGCGCACAGGCAGGAAGGGGCAAAGTCAGGACTGAAAGGTTAAAAGTGGTGTAAGAGGACAAATAATTATACACGGATGTGTTCAAGACAACAGTGGTTTAAAGAACGTGTGAGCTGAATTTTGCTGTAATGTTTTGGTATTTGCAGCTTCAATGAGTGAAACTGCTATTGTAAGGAAAGAAAATGGGGAAGCGGAGGGTTGGGCGGGTGGTGTGGGGTGGAGATGCGCAGTAATAAAGTTTTTCTCTTGCTGTATTATGATTTTGTCAAACTGAATGTGTATTTTGGGGGTTTGGGGGGCATGGTGTCGTGTACAGAATGAACCACATTCCTTTAAATAAACTTGAATTGGTTTGAAGTAAGACTTTTGACTTCGAATTAGACTAAAATTATTTTGTGTCACCCCTTATCCTAATTGTTGTAGAGGTTCCTAATGGTGTCCTGTGATGATCCATCCCAAGCAGCTTTGATATTAAAACACAGTTCCTGCAGATTTTGTGGTAGGGGTGGAGGTGGAGTGACCCCAGGCTTCTGGATGTGTGATGCAGTGTTATTGTGATGTTAAGGGTAGTACTCCAAACAGTAAGGGGCAACATACCAGAGAGAAACACATAAAGCACACAGTCCATCCTCCTCAGGGTTAGCATTCACAGCTGCTTCCTTACCTGTCTAGTTTGGTCAGTTTTTCAGCACCATGGTGGACGCTTTTTAGCACTGTTGTGGCTCGCCTGTCATTTGATGCTGGCAGACCTTAAGTTTGCCGTCACACAATACAATGTTTCTCAGTTATTGTGGGGCTCTATTTTGGGCTAATTCTACACAATGGTTGATATGTCAAAATTATTCCATGATAAAGTTTTGAATACATTACTGTGCAGAGTACAGAGTAATAAAAGAAAATGGCACTTCATTTTAAAGTGTGGGTTTTTTTTTTTTTTTTTTGATAAAGTAGTAACCAAAACCAAAGTAAGTGCTGAACGTCCAAAAATGTTATTAGGCTGTCAAACCAGATAATATATATTTTTTATATACATTTTTTTCTGTAGTATACGGAATTTATTGAAACTCTGTTACCAGTTTTTAAGGAAATGTATAAATGGCATTTAAAGCCATCATTTGAGTTCATTGTTTTCTAGCAATAAATGCTTATATTTATGAAATGATTTCTGAACTTCCTAAACCAATAATAAAAATAAATTCTTATATGTATGTATTACTTTAAATAATAAGGTAGTACACATTTTCTTATACTGGTATTTTTAACTAAATGGTTTGAACAAAGATCATATTCCCATAGTATCATAATGCAGTAACAAATCTACAACATATAGTAGAAGGGAAGGTTAAAAATGTCTTTATTTAAAGCCATTTTCTGTTGAATAAAAGTAAAAAAATTAAAGATGCCCGTGAATTTAGCCCGAAATAAGGCACATTCAGGAGTAGATAGCTTGGCAGGCTGCACATAATGCAGTATTATATACTACATTGCATATTTTACTAATATGCAGTTTGCATGAATGTTAAAAAAAAAAATTCTCATGCTTTCCTGCAGATTTTGTGGTAGGGCTGGAGACAGAGTGACACCAGGACTTCTGGACGTGTGACATGTGACAACAAACTGTTCATCTTGGCACTGACCTAGTTGACGTTGATGTGTTAAGGGCAGTCGTCATAACAGTCTGTGCACATGTAGTCCTACATCATCCAGCTGTCTGCCAGTGATGCTGGCATTAACAGCATGACTCATGGACGGAGGGCATCCGCATGCCGATGGTCTGCCATTGTGGCTGTTGGATCACTCCGCACACGTCAGACATGTATGGCATGCATTACATCAGATAAGACAGTTCCACTTCCCGGAGCCATACAATGTTAACCCTCTCAAACTACTACTCAAAATACGTTAATATGTGTGTGTGTGTGTGTATATATATATATATATATACACACATATATACATACACCTTAATAATAATAATAATAATTATAATAACTTTGATAAAAAAAATATTAAAAACGTAAAAATTTAAAAATGTAATTTTTTAAATGGTTTATTCCTTTTTTTAAATTCCAAATCATTTTTGACCTTTTTGACTTGGGCAAAAAAAATTGAGTTTCTAAATGGCAGTGCCACTTCTTAATAGACAAATGACCATCTTGTTGCTGTGGGAGACTGTCTGATCAGTTGGTTGATTAATTGTTGTGTGTGCCATCTGTCTGGCAGCTGGTCTCTCTTTTGTAAAGCAGCTGATATTTAATCTATCCCTGAGGCCTCAGAACCAACATGGAGGAACACTGTGCAGCAGCCATTGTAATGGCAACCAATAGGATGTGTGAAAGAATGAGTTACTGTGGGGAAGAGACATGCTGCTGTCCTCCTGCACTCTAAACACACCCACACAGCCTATAGAGAACTGCAGCAGGTAAGACTAATGAACAGACTACACTAAAGTTACTAATATGACATTTACCCTTTTTTTTATGAACCACTTCATGGTTTGTGAGTGCTATTGGCATTGAGTGCACTGTATTCTGTTTGATGTGTCTGTGTGTAGAGTGTGTGGTGTGACAGAACTGGTGTCTGTATAGTGTTTCAGTGTTGAGTTTTCACTCTTAAAGCAGCACAAATTCAGCTCACTAGCACACCTGTCAAGCCTACTATTGTAGGACTGAAGTGTGTTCATGTTGAAAAGTAATCAAATTAGGTGTCCATCACAGATAGACCATTTTCATTGTTTGTATTGTTTTTCAGTGCACTATAGATTAGATTTTCTAATAAGTAGGATAGAATGCAGCACAACACCCTGGGTCAAAATGAGTACACATCACAGAGAACACAATTTTAATGTAAATTCTTTTTATTTGCTTAATTTAATTTATAGGAAAGTATAAAATATTAAATCTGCTATAGATTTTGTGCATCATTAAACTACGCACATTTATTTTTATTTAATAACACGTTTAATTTTACTTATATAAATAGTTTGTAAATTGATGATGAAAAGGCGTAAACTTAAGGGACAGTTTGGGAACGTCCACATCTGTATAAATCAAGAGGCGTTATCTTCTGTGGGGTTCAACATTGGCCATGTGATCAGGCAATGTGTGTTGTAAGAGTTCAAGCAAGGCTCAATAGTGGAATGTCAGGCGAACATGCAGGCCACACCATTCGGAACTCTCGTAAATACCAGTTCAGGACATCTTGGGCCTGATAGCATGGTGCGTTATCCTGCTGGAATATCCTATTATTGTAAGGGTACATGAAAGTCATTAAGGCCTGCAAATGATCATTAAGCAGTGAAATGTAGCAGGGGTGTAGGGTATGCACCACACACAAACCCGGTACTGTGACTCATCGGATCATGCCACATGTTGCCAGTCCTCTAGGGTCCAGTTAGCAATCCCATGAGCCCAGGTGAAACGTTTTGTCCGGTGTTGTGGTGTTACACCCCACAGTGTTCAACCTCACTCACAAGATAACAGCTCATTACTTAAACAGATGTGGGCATTCCCAAGCTGTCTCCCTTGAGGTAATGACACTTCTTAATTTACTTATTGCTATTCCACGACTTTTGGTATGTCAGTATTATGTTGATGTTGATAAAATAGTGGTAAAAGTTGAAAAAGGAAGATATTAAGTCCTCCAAAATCTTCTCAAAACTGTTGTAACACAATGTTCAAGCATCTTTTAGAGGCCTTAAACTGTTTTTTTTTTTTTTTTTTTCTATTTCTTTCACAAACATTGCATATGTTTCTTTACAGCAGAGCATGATATTTATTTCAGGATGATTTTATTATACAGAATTTTTAAAAAATCGGTAGAATTCCCCTTTAACTGTACATACTGAGAGACTATATTTGTAACATTGGTAAAAAAAAAAAAAATCTGATACAATGATACAAACACAATTCTGTATAGGTTATCTGACTCTTACTGTGCTTACTCTCATTGTGAGTTATTTATATCAAAACAATACTATATTACAATGATCAAGTGATTAAAATAAAAAGGGTTTGAATCCTCTAACACACACCATGCAAAAAATAAGCAAACTAACATCCTGTAACATCCTGTATGTGGAAGACCTAAAGGGACATAGATTTGCATATCTTTTTGAGTCCTTTATTAAATGACAAGTTATTTCCATTTGTTTTATTAAGGTCATGTGATATTTTCAGTTATGCTTGAACATGTGTGAACCCTTTATCGTTTTGTGACTTTCTATGTAAATTTCAAGTAAAATATGATCAGACCTTGGGTGGGCATTTGAATTATTCAAAATTATTGAATTCAAGGCTCTGTTTCTGCTTGTTGCTCCTCTCATTACAAAAGAGTGAATGAACTGCTGATACATGAAGTCAGTAAAGCGTTATTCACCACCATTAGTAGCCTTTTAGCTGCCCCGCTGTGTTTTCTTTAACATCCCCATGTTTATAATCAGCTTGTTGTCCCACAAGCTTTTGGTGTTTCACTAAAAGTGTCATTAACTGTTCTCCCACCATCGTAACATGTTTGTTTGAGCTGCAACTGTGGCAAAAGAACTTTGATTGGTCATCCTGATTTTAACACATCTGTTTCACAAAAAAAAAAAAAAAAACAGAACAGCTGTGACTATAACATTATGCAGCATCACAGTCACAGTCACAATCACTTAATGTGTTTTTTTATGTGTAGAAATTGGAGTTTGTGGGAAAATAAATATTTTTATCTGGATGGCTCTGCAATGCCCACCCCAGCCTACCTGTAGACACACCCTTGTTGATAATTATGGTTAGGAAGTTAAGTCAGTCAGGTATGAGAGTGAATGACCCTATCCTGGTAGCATATTCTATGTGATTGAAAAGAACCCCACACTAACATCTAAGGACCTGTAGGCTTCTCCTACTCTGGTAGGAGTTCTTGAGTTTTCAATCTGACAAATGCTGAATAAGTATAATAGCATGGAGAAAGTCACTATTCTCAAGAAAGATAAGAAATGGCTGAATGTTTATTTATAACAAAATAAATAAAGAAAAACTATTAAATGAGAAAAATGTCCACTGGGAAAAATGTCCAGTAGAATGTACATTTGGAATGAGGAGGACAGCAACCATTTAGTTAAAGTCATTGCTGCTCAAGGGGGTCAAACCAATTTCCTGAAGCAGTAGTTCACTTACTTTTGCCAACAAAGACATTTAATGTCAGATCAGTTTGTAGTTATTAGTTAAAGAAACAAATGGAAACTATACTCTTTTTTTGTGTTATTTAATTTATTGGGATCTCTTTATCTGTTGTTGTGAGTTAAATGAAGGTCTGATTATATTTCTAGATAAAATCTATGTAGGAATTCACAAAATGATACAGTGTTCACAAACCATTAAGTACCAGTATATGTCATCACAGTGCAATGAATGTTGTTTTCTCAAGATTTTAATTTTTTTTTACCACAACATAACAGACATGTACAGTATATAAGAGATTGCTTATATTCTGTTAACTGCATAAGTATCTTGAAATGTTAAGAAAACAACATTTTTGTGTTGTGATAACAATATAAATAACTCGAGAACTCATGAAAATAATTGATTATCAAAGAGTAAAAAGATGCAAATTCAGGGGCTTTCTGGGCTTCCGTAGCTCTGAGTACAGGGAGAAGTGATGGTGATTTTTATGCTAGTGATGTGTTTCAAAGACTAATATATATAGGTGGGTAGTAAGTGGCACCATTTACTTATTTCCATGTAATCTAGTAACATTTGGATGAATTTTAACTTTTCCTGAGAATTTTCATTATCATTTTACATTTAGCTCCTTTTTGGACTAAAGTTCATTCTGAACTTTACTTTTCACAACAATATACAACTAATTTTCTTGCGATAAATGTATAATGTGATTGTTTTATGATGCTACTGTTTTCTATATAGTACATAGAATTTGTACTTCTAATTCATAGCATCTTTAAAAAAACAAATGCTTGATACCGGAATATTATATTCTAAAATATAAGCTAAAAAAAACAGCAATACGTCTCCACTGTAGGATTAAGTAAGCATGTTTACAACCAATGTAGCAATTATTACATTTTTTTTGGCCTTACTGCAAGATTAGATTGATCTAGTTACTACCCACCTCTGTTCATCTCTGGTATCAATTGTAGTAAAGAATGTGTGATTTTTCTTTCTTGTCTCTCCTCAGTGTGTGATAAATGTGTGTGAGTTGCTTGTCTACCCATGATGCCTTTCGCTAGTGATGATCTAGTGTGCCCAAAGTTTCAGCCAAACATCTTTAACTCATCCCGATGCCATGACTGTCTGCGCCTCAAACATACACACACACCTCACACTGCTGAGCAGGGAAAGCCTCCTCTGGAGAAAAATAGCCTCGGCACAGCTCAGGCACTGAGAGAAGAGGAGAAAGAGACAAGCAAGGTTTGTGTGTGTGTGTGTGTGTGTGTGTGTGTGTGTGTGTGTGTGTGTGCATGCGTGCGTGCGTGTGTGCGTGCGTGTGTATGTGCACGCGAGAGAGAAGATAGATAGATGAATAGGTAATTAAATGGTTATTAAATGAGAAACTCTGAATGAGAAGCACTGAAACAGCAGACATGCAGTATCAGTCACAGAATTAGTATCAGTTTTAGTAAAAGCAGAATCAGCATTAAAAATACAGAATTTGTAATAGAAAAAGTATTAGGGACACTGTGTAGGCTTTAACATGCTAATGAGGCAGCTAGCAAAGGAGAGTAAAATGTTATACTAACAGTCATGTATAACAGATGGAGTCGCTCATAACAGAAAGAGAAGAATCGTATTTAGATGTTCAGAATCAGAAAAAGTAACAGAAAAAGCAGAATTACAGTTAGAATCAGTGTCAGGCAAAGAAGAATCAGAAAGAACAGAATCAAATTCAAAGTGAACAGAATGTGCTGTTGAAATCTTGAGGCAAATAACATAACAGAATTTGCAACACACATAATTGCATTGGGACATAGCAGTTGATATCATGGTTCTTGTTTGTGCTACACACAGACTCTCTAGCCTTTATAAAGATGCTGACCAATGATTTGAGTAGTGTCACCAAACGACAGCAAACCTTACACATGTTGGTTTTCCCCTTCCTTTCTCTCTTAGTGGTCGGAAATATTTAAAGGCCTGTCGGCAATAAATGGAAAACATTGAATCATTGCTTTGAAAGCTTAATTTATAATGATTTATAATGGTTGATGGACAGATATTTGATACTAATTAGATTGAAGATTCAACACCTTCCTCTCATAGATAAAGGTGATACTTGGGATAAATTAGATACTGACTTTTTAATGTTAATGTTTTATATTGATTGATTATATTGATGTTGTGTCTTCTTACTACAATACCTAAACTGTTGTATTCAAATAGGTCATACAGCCCCTGTGTTGTCTGCAAATAAGAGTCTAGTCTGATCTATAGGCTAGTAAATACAACCAAGCTGGCACTAGTAAAACCCTTACTTTGGTTGCAGTACAAAATATGTTGATGGTAAAACTAACTGTAAACTATCTTAATTCAGCACAAAATTAGCATCAGTCAAAGCTTTAGTCAAAGAAAAGAAGCTAAACTGATGTAAGATATCAAAATAACCAGCTTCTTCATTTCTTGTTTGAGAAATCCTTTCTTTTCATTGTAATTAACTTTTGAGGACTCCTGGTATGTGACTGTCTTACTCTTGCATTCAAGGTGTACCACTCATCTGTGTTTTAACTGTAAACTTAAACATTGACGTATAGTCTACCATACACTAACTTGTATGTGAATGTGAATTTATTACCTTGAAAGTACGCAATTTAAAAGATTAGTGTTAAATTTAAGCCCAGTTAATGTATTTAAGCCTAGTTAATATTTAAGATCAATTTAGCCGTTCTATAAACTTCATATTAATATCCATGTGATGTAGTTTTGAACAAGATGGAGCAACCTTTACAAATTCAGAACTAAAAACTTTTAAACACTGTTTTGAAAATGTGCTTGATTGAATGAATTATGTAAGTTTTAATTAAAAATTTTTTGTTAAAGGTTTTCCATGTAAATTTGACGTTGTCTAGATGGGTTAGCATGTGTGTGTGTTCGCACACGCGTGCATGTGCTCACATTACAAATTCATGAAGGCAGATCATTTTCTGCTCTTTTGGGAATCACAAGTAATACAATACACATTTGCTGAGAGAGGGAGAGAGGGAGATAGAACTGAGATCATTTCTTCTAGACCACATTTCTGATGGTGTGTAACTGTTATTTCACTTTGTTCCCTTTCCAACTTCCACCCAGTGGGATGAAAAATTACAAATTACAAAGTGAATGTCATTCTGAGCTCATTCTGAGTTCATTTACCTAATTTTGGTTAATAGTAAGAGTGTTGGGTTTGATACTGATGTCTACACACTAGCTATTCTTTCATGTTACAGTGAGAGACAGAGAAGGAACAGCAGAGATTAAATAATGATGAAGCAGAGCAACACCCAGGTAGTATTACAACAGCGTAATGCAAACCTAGCCACACACACATGGAGTTGTTGAGTGTGTAAGATCTAGAAGAAAAGACACCCAAGATTAGAGTAGCCAAAGTAGCTGTGCTGTCTTGTGTTCAGCTCCTACTTTACAAAGTTAATTTTAGTAAAAACTGAACCTGTATCAGCCTTTCAACCATTTTGATTGCTAACTAGCACTGCAAAGGCTGCTAATCAAGTGTGAATTCAGATAATAAATCAGAAATAAGAAGTCTTTAGATCATTTCCAGCTTGTTCTGGCAATATTTGATGTAACTGGACTGCACTGCAGTAAATAGGCCTGCAATGCTCATAAATCAGTAAGTAAGACTGTAATGCACTTGTTGCAGATCATGTGCTGAACTGTAATTCGCTGACTGAAAAAGCTGCAGGTACATTTTTAACCTTCTCACCTGAGTTAAGTACATCAAAGTATACAGATCAAAAGAGGTTTCTGCCTAAGCACACAAGTCCGCACATGGCAGCTGCTATTGGATGATGTGGTGATTTGCTCTGTTCTGTAATTGGCTGGCTGTGTTTTCCTGGCCTATCAGGAGGATTTTGATGAAGTGTCTGTGGTAAGCAGCTACTGTGATGTGAACCGAGGCTCCCTCTGCATCCTCAGCCCTGGCTGTGACCTTTACTTGTGCGACGGAGACAGCGACCGCAGCTCTGACAGGTAAGACACTCCTTGCCTCTTTACTGCAGAGCTCAAATATAAACTACAGTTTCTGCAAATGAAAAAGAGACTTTTTCTGATATTTCTCTTCTTTATTGTTACATTATTGTATATTTATCACATGTTGGATCTTTTATTTATTTGTTTTATTTATTTATTTGTTGTTTTAACTTCTATACATAGATAGTTGCTGCAGTTCTTTGACAATGCAAATGTAATTTTGTCATGTCAATAAAGCAAACTTCAACTTTAGACAGTGTTATTAGCTTAGTGTGAAAAGAGGATTTTTGGTGTTTTTTTATGTATTAATGCGTATTTATCACACTTTGCTAATATCTGACAAAACAAAGTTAAAAGAGCAAAGTGGACATTTGATTGATAAGCTGGTAATGTATACCACTAAATGCTTCTCATCAATGCTATTATCTTCTGCACTTCTATTTTTTGCACTGTGTGTTTATAAATATGCTCATTTTCATAAGCATAGTGCACTTAACTGTTACTGTAATGTGTACATAGTGTGTTATTACTGTAATACCCAACTGTCAACTTTATTCAGATTTAAATTTACCATTAAAATCTGTATTAAAGTTCAGTTTTTGCTTTTTGACTATATTTGGTCCATGTTTGCTTTTTACACTTTTTAATAACATGCACAGTTTTCTTTTTTTTCTTTTCTTTTTTTTTAAATACCAGTCAGTGTCAGGACGACTCAATCTACAGTGTTTCTGCTACTTCAGAGGAAGACTTTCTTCACCTTCATCAACACAGGATGACTCGATTGGACCCTCCACATCACCGGCCCAACGCCTGGGCGTGGAAGGAGGAAGCACAGAGCCGTGAAAGCTTTGGACGCCATTCCTTATCCTCACATGGTGAGAAATACACCAAAACCACACTCTGACAGCTCCAGTTACGGGGTGATGAAGCACGAGTGTTGTTTACATGGTTCTAATGATTTCTCTGGGTGTTCCTCAGTGCTGGGTTACTGTGCATGCCACCTTTCAACTGACAGGGTTACAATAAGAACTTGAATAGAAAAGGTGAAATTAGATGGTTCAGTGCTTCTGTACAAAGCTAGTACAATTCTTAGAGATCCATCATGTTTCTGTTTTCTCACATGCCTGAGTCAGCAAGACTGTGATGGTAGTCAGCCATCTAGATCACTGTAAAATGCTGATTACTTTAAAAAGCATGTCTAATTCATGGTAGTAATTCAACATCATCTGAATTGACACTCACATTGTCTTGTGAGATGTGAGGTGTTTAAGGACTTGGCAAATTAATGGCAAATTAATTTGTGGTATAAAGCAGTATGTGTCAATTCAGATGATGTTGAATTACTACCATAACTGCTTTTTAAAGTAATCAGCATTTTACTTGCTGATTTGCTTGGACTACAACAAAAATGTGGCCTGGCTGGGTGTTCCTGAGGTCTGAATAGGAATGTCTGGTTTATCATGTGCTTGTGAAATTATTGGGAAGCTCATTCTGCTACTGTAATCCCTCTCCCTCTTTCTGTAGTGGGCTCAAAGGCAGAACGGGACAGAGAGAGTGGATATTTCTCTCTGGGCCAGGCTGCAGGTGCTAGAACGTTACGAGATAAAAGTCCCCCACCTCCTCATCGGCATTCTGAACGTGGACATCCTCTGCCCAGCAATCGCACCCCAGAACCCAAAGCCACCATCCCTTTCCGCAACCCAGACTTGGGCGTCGCCTCCCATAGAAGAACCACTGAGATCCCGAACCCAGATCCAGTACCTCCAGCAAGCTACGCTCCAGAACCTTTGGACCTTAGCATTGAGGTGGCGGCTCAGGTTGGCCCCAGATCCCCAAGCCCCACACCTTTCAAACAAGCAGAATCACTAGCTGCATGTAGCCGAAGGGGGATGCGGATGTCCTACTCATCCTTCTGCCAGCAGTCTGGTACCTTATACTCCTCTCGACAAAGTTCCAGACTCTCTCGCTCTTCCTCTCCTTCCCAAGGTTCCTCCCCTTTCAAACAGACTGAGCCAGTCTCCTCCCTGACCTTTCGGGGGTTTGGGCCCACTGGGGGATTTGGGGCAGATGGGGCCCCAGTGTCAGGTGGTCTTTCACAGAAACAGGTCCGGAAGTCCAGAAGCCCCACTAAGAGTTCTTATAACCATCCATCTGAGTCCACAGAACTAAAGAAAAACTTAAGGACCTTTGCCAGCTCGGTGGGTACTGCAAGTAGTCTTGCTAAATCTCTGTCCAACTCTTACACTGATGTAAGAGCTGGGTTACGCAAAGCAGAGGCGAACAGTGGAGATGGCACCAACTCCCACAGCATTTTTCCATCAAGACAGAGGAATAATGACACTTCAGGCCAATCACTTCTTAGAAAAACTGAAGCAAACTGTTCAAATAGTCGTGGTCGTGAAAGCCAAGGGTACTCTCCATTTCTGAGAAGCTATGAAGCCAGCCAGTCATTTTTGCGCAAAAAGGTTGAAGATCAGTGCAGTGCATCTCCTGTCAGGAAGGGCTATGGCGCACCAAACCAATCAGAGACAAGTCATATATTGAATGTGAGGGGTCATAATAGCACTAGCTCCTTTCTATCAAGGAGGAGCTTGGAGACAACCAGTCAATTATTTCGCAGATCTGAGACCAATAGCTCCACTCACAGCCATGGCCGTGACAGTCGACACTCCTCCTCCTCAAGAAGGAGCTATGACATACCTGGTGAATCAGTCGCACACAAACCTGAAGCACACCAAATGTCTAATAGTCATAGGCTTGACAGTAGGAATCTCTCCCCTTTAAAACGGGGTTATGATACTCCAAGTCAGTCTCGTCCACGCAAATCTGAGACCAGCAGTTATAAGGGTGGCAGGGACTCTCGGAGTTCCTCCCCATCTAATGTGAGGCATGAGCCAGCTGGACAGTCAGTCCTGTATAAGACCAAAGCTGAGATGACTGCTTACATGAGGAAATCAACCAATAGCAGTGCTGAGTCATGGCGAGGCTCCACCCACTTTTTCTGCAGCCCGCCAATCTCCCGTAGCCCCTCTCCATCCAGGAAGAGTGCTGAGAACAAGTCAATCAGTTATTCTCAGAGACCTGTCCATGCTGCGTGGGATAACACTCAGACAGGAAGTAGGAATAGCAGTCAGAGTAGGCGGAGTCAAGAGGATCACAGCCCCTCCTCTGACTCCAGGAGATTATCAAATAGGAACAGAAGTCCCTCCCCTCAGATGCACAGACATACTTCCTCTCAGAGCTCCATGGACTCATTAGAGTCAGGCCACTTGTCAGCTGGCTCTTCTGGTCTGAATAGGGAGGAGTACGCCATCATGGCTGACCTTCCGAAGGTCAAGACTGTCTTCCAGAGGGATGAGCTGAATAGGGTGGAGCAACTTGAAAGCAGAAACAAAGACGAACCCTCATACTACAAACCTGCTAGGTAACAGGCTACACTGGTCTAAATGCAACATAAGCTTATTGCTGGGTAATATAATCTGTTTCGGTGTGCCAGGCATATATTAATACACCATGATACTGATTTTCACTTTTTGCAGTATTGATAGATAATTTGCTAGCATTGCTGGGTGAATGAAAGGCCCATCATACTCTCCCAGAGAAAGTGATACCAATTATTCTCTCACAGACTCTCAGTCATGGATGGCTGAGGCATCAACAAGGCTTCAGATCACACTATTCAGGAGCTTTGTCATTAACTTCATCCATGTAAATTAAATAGGGTGTGTTATTGATTGATTGATTGATTGATTGATTGTTTGATTGATTGATTGATTGATTGATTTTTGTTTCTCCCAGCACTACATCAGCTTAAAAAACTGATCCTACAATGTGCTGTATATCCAAATTCAAGCCTAGAGGGCCTTAACACAATAGAACTTTGTTTCCATTTCTTTAAACACATATTTGTTGACAATTACCTTATGAGTGGAATCAGGTGTCTTAAAAGTTTACCCGGGGAGATGCAAAATCTAGTCTAGTATTGTTCTGGCTGCAACCCTTTAAGAGAAAAATTGCAAAACTCATTTACACAATTAAGCTGTAACCCTTCAAGGAAACAAGTTTGGCAAAACTCTATTTGGTCCAATTTTCTTATTTATCCCTAAATAATTAATCAATCAAGATTTGCTTGATACCCTGCAAACTGGGTTCTGACATTGTACAATGTAATTTTATATAAACCTGGAAAAATCTCTCTTCAGCCACTCCCACTCTAAAACTGCCCAGAGCGGCTGGGATGAGCCTGGAAGACAAAAAGCAAAACCATCTTCTGCTAAACACACACAGGTAACACACTGGCACAAATAAATCACTCGTACAATGACCTGATATTCAATTTATATAATAAACTATTCAGCATTTACAATAAGCTAGTATTCCAAATTGTTTATTATTCTATTAATTATTCCATATCTACTATATGTTATTCAGTATATGCTATAACTTATTCAGTATCTACTACAAGCTATTATTCAGAGATATTTTCTGAATTACTCAGCATCTGCTATGAATGATTTAGTAAATACTGCAAATATTCCATAACTAATATAAATTATACAGTAACTACAATTAATTGTTCAGTATCTACTATGAAAACGAACGTCTAGTTATGAGAGTGAGGAAGTGTAGACCAACATACTTTACCTGCAGTTGTGTGTCCTGTTCCACATCCTAAAACATCAGTGCCTAGATATACAATCAATACCTTACTTTAGTACTCACTACTCGGGTGTTTAGCCTGGGACTGTTTTTGATCAGGCATTATATATTTAGTGTTTGCTTCTTTGGCTGTGCACTGGAGTTACAAGGCTACTGTAGCTAACAAGTAATGGAAACTTATGCCCCACAATTAGCATCATGCTACATGTCTAAATCATCACACACATACCTCAAACCATGTTTATGTTGCATAATCTCTAATCAGTCGGTTTATGTGATTTTGGACACTGACTGACATACTGTTACCTATAGCAATGGACAAAACTGAGTTTTTGTTCCTAAATGTTTGTGCGGTAAACTGGTTTTCTGGTTTGTAGCGCAGCAGGCCATCGGTGCATTTCTCCTCCAGTGTGGTACAGGCTGAGGAAGAAACCATTCACCAGGTGTATCCTTCTCTTCATTGTCTCTCTGTGTCATTATCTTTCACTCTTTCACACTTTTTATCGCTCTCTCTGTCCTTGTCTCTTTTTTCTTCCCTTCACTCTCTCTTTCTTGGTTCACTGCATGTATGAAGGCATGGGTTTGTCATTTTGTGGTCAAATTCAAGGATGTTTGATTTTGAGGAACAGTATCACAGTGCAAAATAATTCTTATCTTCTAATGATGCTTACCTCTGTCACAACTAACGCATTAGTGCTGGATTCAGAAACAGATTTGATTCACCTCCAGGCTTTTTCTGTATTTTTTATACTGACCGTTCACATTTCATTTCATTTCTTTTTTTTTCATTTCTGGGCACCAATGTAATATAAATATTTTTTGCTTGTCTGAGTAAGTAGAAAAAACCCTGAATAGCTAGTTAACTAACTATTTCACTATATACCAATATATGTGGCGTTACCCTACGGGACTAGGGGAGAGGGACTTAGCATTGGCCACACTTGTATGTATGTATAAGTTATCAGGTGTTATCTTGTGAGTAAGCTGAACACTTGTCATTGTGCTAATGGCAAGGTGACGTGAATTAGCAAAGTTTGAACAAGGCATTACAATGGAATCCCTTGATTGGGCTCATCATTGTGGGGGTACATGAAGTCCATGAAGGGCAACAAATCCTCGCCAAGCAGCAAAATGTAGTGGCCACTGGTCAATGACATGTTGAGGTGGTCCAGTAAACTCAACCCATGCCATGAGAACACACCCAACACCAGTGTGGAACCGCCACCAGTCTGCACAGTGCCTTGTTGATGACTGGGGTTCATGCCTTCATTGCATCTACGCCACACATAAACCCAACCATCAGACCGAAACTATTGGTATCATGACTGATTGCACCACACCACATGTTGCCAGTCATCTAGGGTCCAGTTAGCTACCTCACAAGCCCAGGTGAGGCGCTACATGCAGTGTCATGGTGTTAACAGAGGCACTCTAGTGGGTCTTCTGCTCTTATATCTTATAGAAGCTAAAGAACGCTGCACTGACCTGCAGGATATGTGTGTGAGACTTCCTGCATTGAATGTAAATGTGATTTCTGCCAGAGTCGTTTTTCTGATCACATAACCAATTCTAGCCAGGCACCACCAGGCATAATCATTAAGCACGGGTGGGCAGCAACTGCACTGTCCACTGTGGGTGGTAATGTTTTCTATGACATATTCTGAACGATAAAGTTGAGTATACTCAAAGATCCACAAAGCACACTTAAAACCAGATGTTTGAGTATGGTATTGATGGGCATTATTGTCCCACAGTGCAATGGGAAATGGAAAGGTGGGAGCTTCTCATATCTGGAAATTTTTTTAAAAATGGCGGATGGCAATGCAACGATGGCTGCGGTGGTGGCAGGACCAGAAATGGTTCAAAGCAAATCTGTCAAAACAGCAAGCTTGTCCAAAAAAATAATTTTAGTAAATAATTAATTTATTGGTTTGCATTTTGTAAAAAAAAAAAAAAAAAACTCTAAAAGCAGCTTTTAGCCTAGTATGACATGAGCATCATCACTTTAGTAAGAGCTTGTTAGTAAGAAACGATGTAGCATGCTAATATGTTCTGTACTAGCTTGCAAAACACTGTTAAGATTTGTACATAGCATATACTGTGTATTTGTGTGTAGTACACAATTGAGACACAGCCCTTGACTGCGTCAAGCACATTCTTAACACAAAGATCAGTTTTTTGGTGTGTTCACATCAGCTATTCTGGGCAAAAAAACTGTGTTGAAAATGTGTTACATATCACAAGAGTAAAAATTTAGTGATATATAAATAAATAAAGTATATAAATAATTGTTAAAAAATAATTTAAATTCACATCATTCTAAGTTAAACTTTATCTACATTGTAGGGGTTTGATTGGGTAAAAGAAAAGTTTCTGGTGTGCTGATTGGTTGCTGTGCCAATTTTTGGTGTTCTGATTGGTTGTTGGTGGTGTCCGTTGCGTTCTGATTGGTTGCCATGATAGTTAGCGTTCTGATTCGTTTCTGTGATTTTTTTTCCGGGTGCTACGAATGTGTGGTATTCCTATTGGTTGTTTGTGGTACATCTTAGGCTCTGATTGGTAGCTCTGATTATTTCTGGTGTTCTGGTTAGTTATTGTTTTCTGATATTCCGAATGTTTGCTGCATGTTTTCTGATTGGTTGCTGGTGGGGCGTTCTGGATTGGTCGTTTTTGATGTTTTCTGAGGAATCCGCCCAGGAAGCCGCGCGAAGCCCAGAACTGGAAGTTGTGAAAGGGTGAAATTAAAGTTTAAACGGGGGCTGTAGAAGTACCTGAGAAACGCAACGTGGGTGTGAGTGTTTGTGAAGTGAGGGTGTGTGTGTGCCTGTGAGAGAGGGAGAGAGCGAGAGAGCGAGCGAGTGAGAGTGTATGAATACTTATGTGTATGAGAGTGTGTTTATTCCGGAGTTGTTCCGCCCTGAGCTCTCTGTGCTGGCACTGCTGTAGCAGCTTGAGCTTCGCCCCGCTCGCGCACAGCAACAGGTAGAACCGTGCGCTTACACAACGTCACTAATGGATCAATGATCGATAATCTGTTCTGCGGATCTCGATCATTCCTCTGCAGATCATAAACATGACGGTGAGTTTCTGAAAACGGGTTTAAAGGTTAATATATATATATACATATACGAAAATGTGTGTGCGTGTATGTGTGCTTCAGGGTGTGTCTTCTTAAACATCGCCCCAGCGGTGTTGCATGTAAGTTTGAGGGTTTTGTTTTTCCGTGGTCGTGTGTGCACAAACCAAGAAGCAAAATGTAGATAAGCGGTGCATGTTTGTTTATCTCTTTAGTGGGGTCGAATGCCCCAGTATGATTAAGGTTAAGATTATGGGTCAGTTTGAGGTAATATTAGAACAATTTGGTAGAGACACACATGGAAACGCCCCACAAATACATCAGTGGTTCTCAGCTCCTGGAGACTCCATGCTTAGAACAGTTTCAAAAATTTCTTGCCCCAGAACATCTAATCCAGCTAATCAGGACTAAGTTGGTGTTGGGGAAGGGAGTAGTTGATACTGTGCAGGGCAATGGGGTCCTTAGGGTCCTCAGTACAGTAGTTGAGTTGTGTGTGTGTGTGGCGTATAGCTGCTCCAAAACCACATACTATATATTCACACACTAAGCAAATAATGAATAGACTTCTAATGGAAGCACACTAGTTTTTACATACTCTTTAGTACAGAAGTATGTTATTTTGGATGCAGCTTATATGTTTCTGTGAGGCCCAAAAAAAACCCCCAAAAAAACAACACTGCAGTGATCCAAATTTGGTTTGAGCAAAACTGCTTTGAGCAAAGTATGCTTTGCTTTAAAATGTCATCAAAATTGTAATTATATGTAAAAAAAAAAAAAAAAAAGGCCTTTGAATTTAATAATAAAGGTGCTGCATTTTCAAATCATGAAAAAAGAGTGTAGGTTTTGTTTAAAAAGCAACAAGGTTAACATATAATAAGGTTAACAGATAAGGTGCGCCTTTACAATATTTGAAGCCATTTGCACAGTATAAGATATGTATCATGATATTTAGCATTGTGTCATGGTTTTTTAACCACATTGGTGTCACTGCTGGGCAGAGAATAGTCCAACAACCAATAGGTGTTTCTAATCAAATGACCACTGATTGTAGGTGTAAGGTAGGTGCAAAAAATGTGTCGTATATTGTCCCTGTCTGAACAAGTCTTTTTTTTCTCATGAAATCATTTTACAACTGCTCTTTACATTATATACACATTTCATTAATCCAGAATTATTGGGGGTCCTAGCACGAATAAGTCTAGTAAGGCCTTTTGGACCAGTAAGGCCTCACAAGGCCTACAGCAGTTTGGACCTTGTTTCTAGTTGAATGAAGATTTAACAGCTCAGGCAGTTTTCATGTGATTTGGCACCATGTCATTCATTTGTATTTGGCTCCATCTAGTGGTCAAAAAAGGAAGTGGTCAAAACAGGAGATAAACAAGATTCACTTTCAGGGCAGTGTTGTAGAGGCCCACTGAGACCTGGTCAGCTGTTTTAAACAAGTGAGGCCTAAGAAGGCTTAAAGCAGTTCGGATCTTGTTTACTGACAGAGAGGCAACTTTAGGTAGTGGGAGTTTATCAACAGACCTTCATTTGCCATAAATAATGAGCAGTGGTCTATTAACATTATATAGGCTGAAGCTTATGTGTACAGGCCCTTATAGCATGAGGGGCCATTGTGGCACACAAAAGTGATATTAAAGGCCTTAGAATAATTCCGAAAGCATCCAAGTGTTTAGATCATTGATCAGGGGCCTGAGACAGACATGTGTACCAAGTTTCATTGAGATTGACCTTTTACCCTTGATTTTATAAGCTGTACTGTTTGAACGAATAGGTAAAAATACCAGAACAGTAGTCCATTTTCTGACATAACATGTAATTACAAAGTTGTGCAGGATACAGAGCTGAATCAAATGGCACGAGGAGTTTATCTATAGACTGTGTAATAACATTGTTAAAGGCATTTTAATGATTTTAAGTGTTTTTAAGTGCTGTAGCGCCCCCTAAAGGCCAAGCTGCGCCATTCTTGGCACAACTCATCTAAGTCCCAAACTATACAGGTTCCTAAAGCCCTAAGTTGATCTGAGTAAAAGCTGAGGAGGTATAGCAATATTAGCTGTAAATGCAAAGGCCAAAATGATTGATTGATACATAGAAGCCATGCTAAGTAAAAAAAAGTCAACATTTTTTGATGATTATTTACCTAGAGACTCCACAGAGTATTTTAAGACCAGTTTGGAAGAGCTATGATCAGAATCCAGAGACTAGTTCAAAAAGTGGGACTTTTAAACAGTTAATGATTGCAAAATAACTATGCATTTTTTGAACACAATTGTATTTACAAAGTTGTTTGGAATACTCCAGTGCATTATGGCAATCCATTTGTTTGACAGTAGGTTGAAATTTGTATGACATATATCTGATTTTCCAAGATAGCGCTCCCTAGTGTCCAAATCTTTTGAAATTTTACTGGCTGTTACAAAGTGCCTCCAAAGACATACCATTCAAGTTTAATGATGATTGGTTAATGTTAAGCCTTTCGAATGCCTACTGACAGCTGATAATCCCTGTAATCCCTCAAAAATGCAGTCTAAACTTCTCTAAACGCGGCCTAAAAGTGCCCACACACTAGAAACCGCAGGGATGGAGCAATTGACACATGTGCATGCAGATTCTGTCTGTCTAAAAGGCATGTACACAGCTGGAGCAGGGGTGGAGTTTGTACCGTTTAGATTCCAACAGGACAGAAAACATTTCTATCAAAAACATTTGGAAAGAAATATGGTCATATACAGAGCCAAGTAGATAATAGCCACAAAGGCAAAGAAGAGGAAAAGAGTACCACACTGACTAGTTTGGATTTTCATCCTTTTGCCTGTGCCCACCCGTCCAGATTTCTATTAATTGATGTGCCTCCATGTCAGAATTCAAATCAGAAAATAAAGTCAAAATAGTTCGATTTTTTCTTTTCCGTTTGTCGAAGCATCATTTCTCTGCATATAGGCATGTTTCTAGTCTACTAGAGCTAACACACAGTCCTAACTGGAATACATTGAGGGACTGCTTTTACGATGCTGCCTCAGACCATAGTGTGTAAACACCCTAAATTTGCAAAACTTAGCCTACCTCTCCTAAACGTGGTATGACTGTTCTAAACATGGCCAAACCCTTCTGCAATGTAACGGTCAGCCTGCTGAACTGAGGAAAAAAACCTCCTGCTGATGAGTCACATGAAGCTGAGGATGCACAACTAAATCACACAGAGCTAATGAAGCCAGAATACACTCCTGCAGGAGCTGCCGAATACGGTGTGAATACAGCAGTGTTAGTCAGAGCATTCTAGAGAATTCTACAGATTGCAGATTAGTGCTGTGTTTGTGTACACAGAGCAGTGTGTGGAATGGAGTGGCATGTTGAAGCGAGAATGGCATGTTGGAGACACAAAACTCGGTGTGTGCGCGTGTGTGCATATGTGTTTGTTCATACAAGTAAGAATGCAGGTGACGCAGAGTTTCTTTATCTTAATCCATAATCATGTCTTCACTACATTGGGAGCACTCTTGTGTGTGTGTGTAGTATATGTACAGCTGCAAGTAAAAGTAATCAGAATCAGGTTTATTGGCCAAGTATGTTAACACACACAAGGAAATTGGTTTCGGCTGTTTGTTTCTCTCTAGTACGGTACCAATATACACATAACTGACTGACAGTCCACAATGACTCTACATATACACAATAAATACAGACATTTACAGTATACAATCTACATAGTATACACAATATGGAAGCAATAAACAAACTATATATGGACAAATAATATACAGTTTACACATTATTTACAAACAGTATAATGTTTTGCAAATCTTATATGCAGCTACATGATACATTTGTTTTTTTTATAACACGTGCTGTGATAAGATTCAGAGTGTGGTTTCACAGGTGCTTTCCCTATTAAAAAAGTTCTTTGGAAGAGACAAAAATATAACTTTTACCTGCAGTTAGTTTAGTTGTTTGTCTATAATTGTGACTTGGGTCAGACCACATGTTATTAGTAATAAATGCAGAATGCATTTACACATACACATTTCTGTTGATTTTTGTTGATTATTTAGTGAAAATAAGTAAGCACAACCTCTGCAGAAAAGTTTTAAAAAATAAAAATGCAATGTCTTCCAGAATCGTTCAACATACCCCTAGGGAACCACTGCTGTACCAAATCTAGACTGAAATCCGATGTTGTCTACTGTGTTTATCTTCCTGTGGAGTAGTACAGTTTTTGTTGGCCAACTTTTTTTTTACACTAACTCACATACTATCTCTCTGCAGCCTGACCTGCTTAACTTCAAGAAAGGATGGATGTCAAAACTGGATGAAAATGGAGAGGTACAGCATTCCTGTCTTTAGGTTTATCAGTTCATCTTTTCCTGTGTGTGTGTGTGTGTGTGTGTTTGAGAGAGAGAGAGAGAGAGAGAGAGAGAGAGAGAGACAGAGAGAGCTTTACGTTCTCTTAGTGTGACTGTTGCTTTTGCTTTGATAGCAGGTGTGAGAGAGAATGAGGGAGAAAGAGAATGAATCTGTTATACTGTGTTTTCTGGTTCCCTACTTATTAGGTACATTGCAATCAAATAATTGTTCATAATATTACAACTCGAACATGAAATGTTAAGTTACTGTCATAATGTGAAGGTGTGTATATCTGTGTATACAGTGGAAGAAACACTGGTTTGTGTTAACGGATGCTGGTTTGAAGTACTACAGAGACTCTGGAGCAGAAGAGGTGAGTGATCACACTCACTGGAATACATAAATTACACTCATCATCAAAAAACAATTGCACTTAGAAGGAAGTGTCGGATTACAGTGCTATTTTGGCCTGTTGGAATAGCACACCGGAGTGTGCGTTCAGAAAATCTGACATCGTACGAAATTACACCCCACACCATGACACCAGGCCATCTGGACGTGTGATGCGTGACAACAAAACGTTCATCTTGGTGCTGTTCCCAGGGCCTCCACACATGGATTTGTTGTCTCCAACAAGACAAAAGCGGGACTCTTCACTGAAGATGACAGTCTGGCACAACTTCGCTATATGTCCACAGTCGTGGCTGTTGGGTCAGTCCAAGCATGCCAGACAATTTGTTGGTTCTTAGTTCACTTGCACCGGACGCTACCAACACAACAGCTCAAGTCAGAATGGAAAGCACGCAACAGGACGTCATGTCACATGCACGGCCAGGCGTGAAACTTGAATCGTTCGCATGTCTCACAATGTCAAACCTACCCACCAAGTTAATTTCTGTTGGTTGATTTCTTCTGGGTGCAGCTATTTTCTCGACAAAGAGTGTATAACTGTTTAAATTATGTTCCCCTATAGTGGTGTCAAGACACTAAGTACGCCAGACTGGTTCTGAATTGCAGCTAGTTTGTTGGTTTAATTGAGGCTGATTTATAGATTGAATTGTGGTTGAAATGTGGGTTGAAACAAGACTATTAGCATACATTTTGGGTTAAATTGAGGCTAAATTGTAAGTTGGGGCTGAATTGTGGGTTGAATTGAGGATGAACTGTGAGTTGGAACTGGAGTGTGAATTGGAGCTGAATTGTAGCAGAATGTGAGTTAAATTGGGTCAAAATTGGGGGTTAAATAGAGACTGGATTTGGATTAGAATGTGACTGAAACTGAATTTAGGTCGAATTGGAACTGTATTTAGGTTTCATTGTGTTCACTGTGATTACAACTGTCAAACTGTTTCTGCCACTGTCCACAGAAAGAGGAACTGGATGGGGAGATAGATCTCAGATCATGTGTGAAGGTCTCAGAGTTTGATGTGGAAAGGAACTATGGGTTGCAGATCGAGGTAAGTAAATCATAGTGAAATTGAAGATTTATGCAAGTCTTTATACGAAGTCTTGTAAGTTCCATTAGATCAATAACACTTTTAAAACATTTAATGAGCAAAAGGTAGAATTTTATGCAATGAAAGGAGAAATTTACATGACATCTTTTAAGCAATAAGCGAAAGTGGCGGTTCTGTAAGATCCTGCAAAGAGAAAGATTATATATATAATTAAATAAAATTTACACATATACATGGTGTGTGTGTGTATTTATGTGTGTGTAAAGGGAAGACTTTTTTTAATAGCCTTAATGTATGTAGCCGATGTAAAATTGCTCTCTGTCTCTCTCTCTCTCTCTCTCTCTCTCTCTCTCTCTCTCTCTCTCTCTCTCTCTCAGACAAAGGATGATGTGTTTACATTGTCGGCTATGACTGCTGGTATCAGGAGGAACTGGATTGAGGTTCTGAAGAAAAGCATCAGACCCAGCAACTCTCCTGACCTAACACAGTCAGTCTTTCTAACACACTTTTCAACCTAACATAGTTCATCTCACATATACATCCTTATGCAAACCCAGGCATTACACAATCAGCCCCTCTCACTAGCCTAATGTCTATCTACATGACCATGCACACATACACAGAATATCTATTTTATCTCTCTCTCTCACGAACACACACACGCACATGCACAGAATGATAATAATGCAGGCAAAACAAAATGTGATTTTAAATTTCTTTCTTGAAACTGCTTGCTTTCATCTTTCTTTGTTTACATATACACTGATCTGATCACCCCTCCTAATTACTGAGTTCAGGTATTTCAGCCATACCCATTGCTAATTGCTGTATAAAAAGCCATGCAAGTTCCTTAGACACATGCTGGCAGTGGAATGGGTTGTATTTAAACAGAGCACTCCAGGATGCCACTTTCACAAAATTTGTTTGTGAGGTTTCTTTCTTGCTAGATCTGCCCTGGTCAATTAGAAGTGATATTTTTGTATGGTGGTCATATGTCCACAAACTTTTGGCTATATATTGTATGTGTATACATGCATACACACAAAACTGGCCAGTTCACTAAGTACACCTCCTTATATCCACACTCGTTGTCCATTTTGTCAGATCCATTAACCATGTAATCTCAGCCCTGCATTGACATTGTCATGGTTTTGACTTGGACTGTGTGTGTGTGTGTGTGTGTGTGTGTGTGTGTGTGTTGGACTGCTACAAATAGATCAGATATGCCCTAAAACTGCTTGTGACAAATTAAAGAATGTTTTTGCTCTCTCCTGTAAAGTTTTCTTACAATATAAATGTAAAGTAAATATGTAGGTCATGGCTAATTGGTTCTTCCCAATTTTTTTCTTCATTTTTTTCTAACTTTTTTCTTCAGCCTTAAAAAAAACATTGTGAAACCAAACCAAGTGAACCATTGTTTTGGTAAAAGTATTTGAATAGTTGAATAAAACAAGTTCAACTGCTTGTTACCTCATGAAGTTTTTTTTTTAGGTTGACCAAAGAAGCGAAAGCATGGACCCACATACAGGCCCTCAGTGTTTAAGGGTTTTAACAACTGTTCCAACACAATGACATAATTACTTAATTCTAATAATGATCATTTCTGATAAGAATAATAATGATAATAATAAAAATAAGCTGGAAACCTGTAGACTAGTCTTCCAAGAAATAGGAAGACTAATTAAAATGTCCTGGAAAAGTGTAAAATTGGCCATTTAACCACTAAAATTGCATATTCTAGCATTTTCTTTCTGACATATTTTAGCATGTTTGGAGCTGATGATCTCTAGTTTGAGTGTCCAGTAAAACCTGTTACAGTTTATTATGCTAAAGTGAGGCATGAGGACAGAATTGTGAATAATCTCTCTTGCTTTCTCTCTCTTCCCCCTACCCTCCCTCTAGGCTTCCGGATAGTAGCAGTCATAAAGAAAACTCTCGTCACCCATCCTCCTGCCATCTCCTCTCCCAGTCAGAAACTTCCTCTATTCTAAACCCTACCCACTGCAGATTTGATTATGTTGAGTTGTCTCCTGTGGCCATGCCTCCTTCCTCTGCCAAAGCCAGTCAGAGAGAGGCTGGGGAAGGTCAGGTCCGTGATCATGGCCAGTGGCAAGAAGAGAGAATCCAAGACTCCTCCAACAGCCACTGGGAGGCGGTGCTGCAGCATAAAGGGTCAGGAACAGCTTTGGAACAGAAGAAAATCGAGGAGGAAATAGAGAGGAAGTGGGCAGAGTTTGAGCGCCTGCCACTCAAAGAGATGAGGTCACTTCCTACATTGGGGTCACGGTCTGGCCTGTTAGCCAATGAGGCGCTGCAGAGGGAGGTAGAGCGTGCAGATGATTTTCGATTTGCAAGATGACAACTGCAAATTATCAATCCATCTGTGTGTGTGTGTGTGTGTGTGTGTGTGTGGTAAAACAGTGACCTAGAATGCTTTAGTCAAAGACCACTGACTTGAGAAAGCCCCTAAGTGCAAAAAAGAATGCAACAACAAGTGTACAATTGCAAAACAAGTGTAAAAACAGCAAACCCAGAGCCAAACAGCAGTAAATTCAGAAATACAAAAACATGAACTGTCAATTTTTTATATATTGTCTACAAGACAGTTTAAGATGTAAATGAAGCATTTCTGACTGTAAGAGGGAAAAACTAGTCTGAATAAGTATTGTCTTGTATTGCACGTATTCATAATAATTATCATTGTGTTTCTGGATTTGCTGCTGTGATAAAGACCCTCATAAAGACATGTAGAGAAAGTCTGAACTGAAGGCTGAGCAAAATTTTTTATGAATTTGCAACATGTGCCTGTTATGAGGCATGTAATATTGTATTCATAAGGTCCTTTGGCTAAAGTGTTCCCCGGTGTGTAGTTTCTTACATAGTTGTGTGGTGCATGGATTAATATTTGAAAGTGAAAAAAAAAACATGGATTTTTCAAAATTGCTGCATAGACAAATGTAGAGAAAAACACATTACGATGTGTGGTTTTGGCCATTTCTCACTCACTACTCTTCTCTAAAGTTGAACATTTCATATGAAATTTAAATGTCTATATTCTAATTATATTCTAATAATGTCTATATTCTAATTATTTATGTATGCAGATATTTTGAAAATTCATTTGAATAATAAATAATTTAACCAATTCTACAGGAAGAATTGCATGGGGATACTGTTTAGTTATTCTAAATATCACTGTTGGAGATGAAACAGTATGAAAATTTAATGTCTTGTGACCAAAGTTACTACCGTTATCAGTATTATCACAGTATTGTTAAAATGCTGAAAATGTTCAAAAAGTACTGATACACAAACTAAAATTATTTCCCAAAGTTTTATATTGAAACAAAATTATCAACACTATGCACTATGTTTGTTTTGCGTAAACATTATAATAATATAACCAATAACCTTTGTAAACATTTGAAAATCATATCAAATATTTATTTGCATTAAAGGTGGCATCCTCTGACCATGCTAGGTTCAACCAATTCAAACACAAGATAATCCAAACTTTTTATTGTGTTTTTAGTGTTACCTTAGTACAGACTCTTCTTCTCCCCTATAGTTTTGTGCTAAGTGATAATCAACCATGATCAATTCAAATTTGAAATGGTAATAATAACTCAGAAATTCTACTGTGTTTTGCAGTGAATCCAGTAACAGTTGCATCACTAATCAGTGTAATGGCAGAACATAAACACAATGAACCAAACATTCAGTGGGCTTTATCTCTCACTCTCTCTTATTCTGTCCACTAGGTGGCATCTCTGAGGCAGCAACTGGAGCGAGTGCAGGGTTCTGGGGGGGTGTGTGGGGGATGTAT
>CM067475.1:18009027-18037874 GCA_034552555.1 Semaprochilodus insignis
ATGGTTGGGGGGGGGTGTGGTGTGAGTTTGGAGCAAATGGAGCATGCTCATAGACAGGCTCTAGAGGAGCTGCAGAGGAACCATGAGCGTCAGACTGCTGAGCTGAAGAGAGAAAAGGAGAGATTACTGCAGGAGGAAATGCAGGCCACAGCGCGTGGTAAGAAAATGCATAATTGCACACTTTGACTAATCTGAATTACATTTATAATTGTCATTTTTGTTCAGTGTAGTCCCGCTTAAGTGTATAGCTTGCAGATGGAAAAATCACATTTTATAGTGTAACAAAAGAACATTTGAGATTTTTTTTAAAAAAATTAATCAGTAGTTATTTGCTTTCCACCAGTTCAGTCCATCACTGACTACACCATCAGGCTCAGTTTATATAAGAGCTATACAACAGTTATTTCTAACAATCTGATGCACGTGAGCAGCTAGAAGTCTATTTACAGGTCCTAGCTCCAGCTTTCCATACTGGCCTCCTGCTGGTTAGAACGGAATTAAGATGGATGTTGTTTGTGGATTAGGTCTGTGAAATCAATTGTGTTAATTTACACTAACATACCAAAAGTCATGCGATTGCGGTATATGTTGCCGTAGGGGACGGCTTGGAAACGCCCACACCTGTGTAAGTTGTGGGGTGTTATCTTGTGTATGAGGTTGAACTCTGGCCAGGGTACTCATGGCAAGGCGACATGAATTATAGGCGTTCAAATAAGGCATGATAGTAAAATGCCTCAATTGAACTCAATTTGGCCATACCACTCCTCAAACAAATTCTGTGCGCAAAGGTCAGTGGCATTGTTTAGGCGAACCAGTGGACCCAATCCATGCACCACACCAATAAGGAAACACCACCATCCTGCACAGAGCCTTATTCACAGCTGGGGTCTCATAAGCCCAGATGAGGTGCTGTGTCCAGTGTTGTGGTGTTAACAGGATTTTCTACTTCCATATCCCATGAAAGCTAAAGAATGCTGCACTGACATGATATGTGTGTGGAGCCTCCCGCATTAAATGTGGATGTGATTTCAGGCAGAGTTTTAGCCACTGTGGATGGTTATGCCTTCTATGACGTACTCCCAGTACACACATGTAGTGTAGTATAACCTTGTTTACTGAGCCCATTAAGTGACATGGTGATTATTTTTCATAAGATGTGGTCACTAATTAATATATTAAGGCCACAAATTAATGTATTTAGGCCACACTCCCGCAAGATTCTTAAATCATGGCCTCTGTATATTTATTTGTGGCTATGCCTTATCACCATGTTACCTTGGGGGGTTTGTACCTGATTACTAATGTGTTTGTTACCTTAGTCACTGTTTCTACTGAAATACTAGCCAGTGTTGTGAACATGCACTAAATGTTTTTAAAATTGTAATTACATTGAAGTCCTGGAGTTGTTGTATATGAAAATGTATGTCAGGATGGAATACTCTGCAATTGCCCACAAGAATAATATTCCACTGACCACAGTGGTAAACTGAAAGTTACTGCTGGCACTGCAAAAAAAAAAAAAAGATCTGGTTTGCTGTCATCCATCTACCGCATTAGATCTTCTCCTTTTAGAATCTTGATTTTAAATTGCATTAAACAGGGTCTTACCAGTTTTTATACATGCCACTGAGCACAGTAGGATGTAAATTGCAGTGTGTAAGATTTAGGATCTGTTAGCAGAAATGGAATATAATATACAATACAGAACAGGAATATATTTCATTAGTGTGTAACCTGTAGCTACAAATTGTTAAGTTTTAATTTATTTAGAATGAGCCCTGTAGAAAGAAGAATCTTCAAAATGTCCAACTGTATTGCATATTTACTTATTTGTACTTACTTATTTAAAATAGAGGTTACACCCTGCTCTTTTAAGTATGTCATGCAGGTCATCTGTCTGCAAGCATCTGCTCTCGCTATATATCTCGCTATATATGGAAATACATAGAACATAAATGTAATAACACATCAACACATCTCTTAAATAAATTTCAGTGCCTATATGTAACAATAACATATAGGGAAGACAGGGAACAGCCTAACACATTTTGAATCCTTTTGTTGGTCTTGTAGCCATGCCTTGTATTTTCTCTGGTTTTCCTAGATGTCCTGAAAAAAAAGACACTAGATATATACTAGAGAGCTGCATGGGGATGAAATTCTGTCCCCACCCTAACTGTCCCTGACATTCCTGTACTAATCCAAACGTTTCACCACCATCCCCTCCTTATGTACTGTAGCCACTCCATACCAACACAGCCCAGCAGTGCTATAACTGACATATCTACCAATCAGTCAACCTTTATTTTGACTTGAGGTACATTGAGGGTGACCCTCATTTTAAATGTAGCCGAGCGTTTACAGTGAGCAGGGATTGATAAAGAAAAAAAAATGAAACAATATTTAATCACCATAAATAACAACAAACAAATTTAAGCAAGCTAAGAACATTAAAAAGGAAGAGTTCAAGTAAGAAGATTAAGAAGGTAAAAATAATTAAAAAAACACATCTAAGAGACTTTTTTTTTAAAAGAGGAAAACAATGTGCTAGAGAAAAGATATTTAAAACAAAAAGGTAAAATCAATCAAGAAAATGTAAAATGAAGCTAAAACTAACTATTAAATAATCAGAATAAAATAATGAAGAACAGGGGTAAAGGAAAATAGGGTAAAGGAAAATAAAATAAAGTGATAAGATTAATGCAAAATAAAAACAAGATTAATCAAGACAAATAATAAAAAATATATATCATACAACCAAAATAAAATAATAAAATATGAAAGTAAGAGTGTAGAGTGGTATACTGAGTTGTTTGAGGGAACTGGCAGAGGCGTGTTTATAAATTACATCACTGTAGTCCAGTACTGCCAGTAGGGTTGCCTTTCTGTAGGTTGTAGGATTTTTTTCTGTACAAGTGACCAAGCTTTTGTCTGCATTTAATAACCAGTTTGTTTATGTGGGTTTTAAAAGTAAGTTTATCATCCAGCCATATGCCCAGGTATTTATATTCTGAGACTCTTTCTATGTTGGATCCTGCCAGGGTAGTAATATTTTCTCCTGCAAGACGCAGGAAAAAGGGGTCCAGCCCATCATCTCCAGTAGATGTTTGTGGATTAATCTTAGCAAGAACATTTGCAATCTGTGTATGGAGAGAAGGGCTGGAGTGAGAAGAGACCACGGCTTTCAGAAACACTAGGGTTGAGATCAGATTGATTTAATTGCAAATCACAAGGTCACGAGGTGACCAGCTTCAGCAAAAGGTGTATAAAAAGCCTGACAGAGCTCCTTCTGGTCAGAAATCAACTGATCATCAACTAAATCTCTGGTTGGAAAAGAGAAGGAATTATTTTTAAGGGAATTTGCTGTTTTCTAGAAATTTTGAGGGTTTGTAGAGTGTGTGATTAAACTGAGAAAATAGTCTGATTTGGCTTTTCTGATTACAGAGGTACATTTATTTCTCAACTGTCTAGAGGTAAGCAGGTGGTCTCTGTCCCCCGTGCGTCTGGCAATGGACCAAGCTTTATTTCTGAAGTGAGGAAGCTTCATCATTAAGCCAGGGACTTGATCTGTCTCTTATTCTTGACTTTTTGTGTGGTGCATGTTTATCTATACTATCTTTATAAGTGGAAATATATATTTTTCCACCCTATAAATCGTATTTAATTCAGGTTCTTTTTATTCTTGGAGGTGAATCATTATGTACTCAGTGCTCATATGTGGTAGCAGTAAATATGCCTAAACTAAGACAACAGTACGCCTGAAATGTAAAAAGTTGCCCTTTTAATTATAATGTTTTATATTTTGGACCAATTTTTAAATTGTTAAAATATTGAGTTCTTAATTAATGGTTTCTTTTGGCATTATTGCCAAAAGATCCAGGTCTTACATCAGCAGCAGGTACTTTCCACTGGTTTAAAACTGTACTGTATTAATACGATCTTGTTAATGCCCATTTCACAGACAGTTTTCACTCTCACTTTCAGTTTTTCTCAGGCTTTTTGTTTAATTTTCTCATGTTACCAACTATACAGCAAATTAAAATGACTCACCTTTGAACAACCATGGGTTAGTTTATTCTATTCTGTGTTAATCTGATTGTGAGTTTTAATACACAGGCTAATCCAAACCTGGCCTTTATACTATTGTTTTTTTTTTTTTTTGTATTTAGTGTTCAGAAAACACCCTGTCTATCAGGCTATCAGGCCCTTCAGGCACATTTGACCATATGTAGAGCTTTACATATAAAATACTTATAGGGGAACAAAAATGTCATAGATATAAAATTAGTCTGTAAAATAAAGAATGGTGGGTCAAACAGACAGAATAAATTGACCTTATTTGCTGTAAAATAACTTGCCTGTGATGTTAATAAACAAGAATACTGTAAGGATATTTTAAGGGGTGTGTGTGCGTGTGTGTGTGTGTGTGTGTGTGTGTGTGTGCGTGTGTGTGTGTGTGTGTGTATTAGCTATGGAGGCCCTCAAAAAGGCTCATAAGGAGGAGCTGGAGCGTGAGGTGCAGAAAGCTAAAACCCTGGCGACACACACAGCAGACACATGCACTCTCAGAGACCAGCAACAGTGAGTATATTCACACACACTAACCAGCACACATACACCCTACATTAGCAACACTACGTTAGCAACTTACATAATTGGAACGATACAGCTGCGATGCAGGTGTTTCCCAAAACTATGGTTGGAACTATGGAAGTAACTACATTGGTAACTTAGTAGTCTGAACCACCGTTAAGCGATACAGGTGTTTCCCAAAACCATAGTTCCACCGAGCGTTTGCAAACACTGTGGTTAAGTTGTGTATTTTGAACTACAGCTGTAGACCTGTGGTTAGAAGTTTAGTTCCTGGTGATTGTCATCGATGACGCAGGACGCAATAGAGGGAGACATGTCAGTAAGCTAAAAAAATTTACCTCAGTCTTCTGGTACCAACATTTGGGACATCACGTGCTGTAAACGTAGTTTACAAATATATTATGTGTTTATGAGTATAGTTGCATCAAATCACTATAACTCATGTGTGGGTCAGCAGTGTAACGTTAGCCTAGGCCTATGAAAAAATCAGTCTTTAGATAAAAAGAAAAAGATAGTCTTTATTACAAACATATATCATAAGACACAACATAGATGTACATACTTCTGTATTACTGGATGTAATTAAAAAATCCCACCAGTGTATCTCTTCTGTTCACAAATGTGTACACATGTAGCTGCCGTTGCAGGTTTTACAGAACACTGGTAAACACCCTATATAGCCTAATGAGAAACTGTATCAAATGTGCACTTTTAAAGTGAGGTAATAATTAGGGTCCTAGCAATAATTAGGGTCCTAGATTTTTCTTCTTCTTCTTACTACGTGCTAAGACCCTGTTGTATTTGTTCGGATTTTTCTTATTATTATTTAGGGTTCAAGTACGAAGTGCATAGAACCCTATTGAAGATTTTTCTTCTTCTTCTTATTATTATTATTATTAGGGGTCCAAGCATGTAGTGCTAGAACCCTATTGTAATTGTTAGTTTTTCTTCTTTTCCTTCTTCTTCTTATTCTGCCGTAAAATGAATGGAGCAGACTAAACCGTTAACCGCACAGACATTAAACTTGGTCAATCGGTAGTAGTCCCTCCTGCTACTCAGGCACAAGACATGAGCCCTATTGGCCTTAAGGGGAATTGGTCGGGAAAATTTTGACAGACAAAACACAATAGCCATATAATAGCATGTATGTATATAAATGATCAGCCTATGTAATGTTAATAGCCCACTGCTCATTATTTAGGGCAAATGAAGGCCTTCTGATAATGTCACACTTCCTTTAGGTTTTGCTTCTTTGTCTGTAAACAACGTCCAAACTGCTTTAAGCCTTGTGAGGCCTCACTGGTCCAAACGACCTCACTAGACTTATATGTGCTAGGACCCGCATACGTTTTTGAATTATTTTTGTCTGCATGTGAAAGATCACACAGTTAAGAATACTACTGTAGTATTGCTAAATGAACTCTCAGAGATTTGTTAACCTTTTTTTTCTTACAGTACTACACCAACATTACAGCAAGTACAGCATGTTCTGCATGTTGCTCAAATCTATAATGATCAATGAAAACTAAAAAGTATTAAATCAATGGTTAAAACTGTTGAAACTAGTGAACCTTCTAATTAGACCATCAGTAGGGCTGAGGGAAATATTTATTTTATTTTTTTCTCACCAATGTTGCTACTGGGATTTAACTGTGATTTTTTTTCTGTAAAATGAGGACATCACAAGCACTGTTGTTGTCTTTTTTTCTTTCTTGGTAAAATTACCTGACTTCAACTTTTTTATAATAGAATTGTGCTTGCATTTTAACTCTCCAAATATTATTGCTCTGCACTTGTTTCATTCCCAAGTTTTGTGTGACAACAAAAGGCTTTAATTATTGAAATACAGAGGGGAAATTTGGCCAGTCACAAATAGTTTTTCTCTGTATTATCTAGATAGATATAGTGTTGGTTTTGATGGATGAAAGGGACTTTTACCAGTGTTCTATAGAGCTTGTCCAACTTAGCAACATTATGAAATAATGCATTTATGAGTGAAGTGAGTTGAGCAATTTTTCCACTGTTCACAGATGACACAGGAGGGTGGAATGGAATGTGTTGCTCATGGAATTGTGTGTATGTGTGTAGGTTAGAGTTACTGTCTCTGAGCAGAGAATTGCAGTCTCTGTCTGAGCGTTACTCTCAGAAATGCCTGGAGCTAAATCGCACCCAGCAGCACAGTGGGGAAATGGAGTGGGAGATCAGCCATAAGAATACAGAGATAGAGCAGCTGAGGAAGGAAAACCAGGTAATCAAGGGATGGAAGGAGAAGGGTTTTAGTTTTTTCCAGCAAATAAATGTTTGACGCTTTTCAAATTATTAAAATTTTCTTATTTTATTCCCTCTCACTCTGATTTCTTTCCTTTAGGACCTGCAAACTCGTTTAACAGAGGAGATTCAGCAATTGCGCATGTTTGTCACAGCTCAAGGGTCAGAGGAGGTTGCTGCCAGTGACAAAAAGGAGCGTCCACTGTGCGAGCTGGAGGTGAGACTATATCACTGCCTGCCAAATTAAAAGCTGGAAACACTTTGTGCCATTGTAATTACTATTATCTTTAATAACAGTATTGTGATAGTAGCATGCTAGCATCATAATAGTATGGCAGTAGTAGTAAGAGATAAAAGTAGTAATAGTTGCTAGTAATAATAGCTATTGTTAGTATATCTAGTAAAAGTTGTAGTAGACAGAGTTGTAGCTGTAGTAGGAATACTATAAATGTTAAAATATTAGTAACAGCATTAATTTTGAAGTAAAAAAATGTCATAAATGTAGAAGTAAAACAGTAACCATAGTATAGAATTAGTGGTTTACTAGTAAAACATTGTAAAAAAGTAGTAACAGTAGTAGAAGTAAAAGTGGTAGACATATTACATAAGTAAAAGTGGTAGTGGAGAAGTGGTAAGTAAATGTAGAAATAAATGTAAATGTTATGTACAGATGTAATAGTAGTATTAGCAGTAGTATAAAAGTAAAAAACAGTAGTAGCCATTGTATAATAAAAGTAGTTGTAGAAGAACTGCAAAAAGTTGGGGAGTATAGTAGTAATATATAAATAAACAGAAGAAGTATTACTTATGTAAAAGTATTGGTAAAAAAAAGAAGCAGTATAAAAGTACTAGTAGTAGCAGTATAATGCATGTAAAATACCAACTGTAGTAGTATAAAATAAATAGAATTATAGTAGTGAAAGTAATAGTATAAAAGTAAAACCTTGTTGCAGTAGAAATAGTAGTAAAAAAGTAGTAAAAAATGTAAAGTAGGACTATAAAATAAAGAGTAGCAGTTGTATTGCAAAAGTAACAGTAGTAGTTGGGAAAGTAGTGGTACAAAAGCAATAGTTATGTTAAAGTAGTGGTAGCATAGAAATAAACATAAGACTTAGATGTAAAAGAAATAGTATAATAAAAAATTGTAGTAGCATAAAAATAGTAGAATAACAGTAGTAGTAGTAGAAGTGGAGGTAATAAAGGAGTAGTACTAGTGGTTATATAAAAGTAGTAGTAATAAAAATAATTATAATTATAGTGACTACTGGTAGTCATAGTGTATAAGTTGTAATCAGTAATAGTGGTATTAGTAGTACAGGTGTTTTAAAAGTCATATTGTGCCTGTCTGTGTGCAGATGTTACTGAGGGTGAAGCAGAATGAGGTGGAGTATTTACACAAGGAGATCATGTGCCTGCGAAACGAAGTTCAGTTTCTTAACACGGTACTGTGTGTGAGTGCATTAGAGAAAGAGCAAAAGTAAATCAGCATCAGTCTGTATGTGACTGGTATTTTATATCTATACTTCAGTAATTACAAAAATGCACAAATAGTTGCACCCAGAAGCAGTCAACTGACAGGAACGAAACTTTGTGGGTAGGTTTGACATCATGAGACATGTGAATGATTAAATTTTCATGCTCTGCCGCACATGTGATGTAAGCACACACGGGCCTTATCGCTGTATCTGACTGACCCAACAGCCACGATTGTGGACATTCAGTGAGCAGTGCTGCCCTCCGTGAGTCCATGAGTCTGCCATTGGCACAACACAGCACTACATGCATGCAGACCATTGTGACGACTGCCCTTTACATCATGTCAGTGTCGCCAAAGACTGCAATGGTGTTGTGCCAGACTGCCAAGTAGTGACTTAGAAAGGCAGTGAGTCATCTTCAGTGACAGGTCCCGCTTTTGTCTTGAAGGACATGACCAATTAATCTATGTGTGGAGGCATCGTGTTCAGCACCAGGATGAATGGTTTGTTGTCACGCATCACACGTCCAGAAGGCCTGGTGTCACTCCATCTGCACCCCTACCGCAAAATCTGCAGAAACTTCATGAGAATATTCAAGATGCATGGCAAGGATTATCACAGGACACTACTGACAACCTCTGCAACTTCATGCTGAGATGTATGCATGTTGCAGTAGCAAACATGGCAGGCTGATGCCATAGTGAGACACACTTCTTCTGTATGTGTAGCTCAATAAATATTGCCCATATCAGTGTAAATCTTTCATCATTTATTGTTATTCCTGTTAATCTTTATCTTCCTTCCGAGTAGCATTGCAATCCAACATTTCCTTCTGGGTGCAACTATTTTTTGACATTGAGTGTAATATTACGTTTTTAAAAATATCAGATCATAAAATATAAATATTTTCTTCTTCTTGTGTGTGTTTTAGGAGAAGCAGGGTGTGTGTACACGCTATAAGGATGTGTGTGAGGAGTTGCGAGGGATGAAGGAGCGCAGTGAGCGAGAGGCTCAGACTCTGAAGGAGCACCTTAGACTGGCCATGGCAGCGCTGCAGGAAGGCCAGCACCTCAGCAACAGCCTACAGCACTGACCTATATTGAAAACACAGGGACTGCAGCAGCTTGAAGGTTAGAATTGAAGAGTTTTAAGGTTAGGGTTCGGGATGCAGTGTCTAGTGTTGGTAGTAACCAACCCAGTAGTTTTAGGTTCATAGTGGGGGTTGTAAGGTTTTGTTTAGGTTTGTATAGCCTCATTCAATAAGCTTAATTATTTTGGCCCAGTTTCACAGACATGAATTTAGCCTAGTCCTGCACTACGCAACATATGGTATTTAATTTTTTTCATAGAAAGGAAAATGTAGTCCATGACTAGGCCTAATCTCTGTCTAGGAAACTGCCCTGTTGTTTTTGTTATTGGCGATGTAATTTGTAATGTACTTTATTTGTTTCAGCTGAAGTGGAGGAGCCAGGAGGAGCCTTTCATTTCAATCCAGTCAGCCAATTAGCAGCAGGGAACTGCCTCAGCTAACCTGTCCTGATGCACTAGGTTGCTTAAATCTGTCTCTGCACTTTATCATGTCTTTTTTGCCCTTCATATTATTGTATTATACTGAGAGAGAGAGAGTTTTTGAATCTGAAAAACGCAAATGAAAACTTAAGCACTGAAGTATTTTCTCTCTCTGGGGCTTTATTACAACTGGAAACTTGAGGAAACCTGGAAAACTGCAAACTCACTGAAACTGAAACTTTGGTGCAGTGTATGTGGATCTGTGCTGTGTGCTTTTCATAATTTGTCCAGTACGGCAGTACAGGCTGCTCTGACAGGTAACACACTGTCCCACTTAAATCCCTTAAACACTGAGATGGGTGTGTATGTGGATCCTCACTGGACGTCCTCTGTATACTTAACTACATTATTTACATTTTAGTCTAATAGTAGCTACTGAATATTTTATAGCAGCTGAATATTAAGTCTTAACAGGAGGTTAATAACTGCATAGTAAGTCTGGAGTTCAAGGGCTACATCACATGGATTTATTCGTGCAGGTGTGTTACCCGTGTGTGCAGATTTGTAGAGTCATGTTTGGAACCAAATGTGGAAAATCAGGTGAGTGAGGACTGGGATCCTGGAACAAACAGCACAACTCTATGACCTGGAGTCAGTCTCCCAAGAAATACAGCAGAAATGGTAGCCCTGATACTGGAGTGCTGCAGTGTCCGTCTCTCTGAGTGCCACAAAAACAGAAAAACCAAGCCTTGCTTCAATGAGCCATTTTTTCCCGTAAAATAGATATTTTGTCTTTTGGCAAATGTTTTTACATATTTAATGTAGTTATTGATTATTTTACAATTAAAAAATGCAGGTTGCAGTTTTTGTAGTCTAATTTATTTTGTGTGTATACAGACTAGCATACCTCCATATGCCTGGATCTGGTCCAGTTAGGATTAAGAAAATAAGCCAGTCTTCAGAGAGGGAAGTAGTAAAAAATAGTAAGTACAATTAAGGAAAACAAATGGAGCAAAACTATCTGTTGTTGAAAGCTTCTGTTTCAGTAAAGATGTACAGATGTTGGCGATTTAACAACTTATATTGATGGATATTTCAAAAGCACAAATGTGAAATACACTCATAATATAAAAAAAAAGTAGTTGCACCCAGAAGGACGGGTCAGAAGGAATGCTATGTGGAAGGAAGATAATGGTTACCAAGAACAATAAATTATGAAAAATTGAGACTGAAATGGACAATATTTACTGAGCTACACAGACAGAACTGGTGTATCTTGGTATGGCGTTGAGTCACCTCAGGTTCCTAATAGTGTCCTGCGATAAGTCATCCTCTGCAGCTTGAATATTCTCATGCAGTTCCTGCACATTTTGCTGTATGGGTGAAGGTGGGGTGACACAAGGCCTTCTAGAGTTGTGACGCTCGACAACAAAGTGTTCATCCTGGCGTTGACCATGTGGTGGCAGGGTAATTTTAACGGTTTGCGTGCATGTAGTCCTGCGTCATGCAGCTGTCTGCCAGTGGTGCTGGCACTAACTAGGGGTTGCAAACATTACTTATTTTATACTACTCAACTATCCTCTGTGTGTCTCACAGAACTCTTGAAATTCTATTAATGAACTCCAGAGTCTTCTCCTCCAGTGCTTTAGAGGGCGACAGTGCTCAATCTGTAGACTTATCAGTGCTCGTCATGGGAAGATGGACCGATTCTTTTGAACTATGCGATTTAATGAACCGAGCATCCGGTTGAACGGTTCATTGTTGATTCATCGGGAACCCCATTCTAGTCTCATCCGTGTACAGCTACGCTCGACTTGCCTGCTGTGCTGAGTCACAGTGTAATGCACAAAACACCAACACCACGCAAGCTGCAATCAATAGAAAATGTAATATGTAAATGTACGTTGAAAGAGTTCTTACTGTGCTGCCATTTAAGATTATTATTCGAATTTTAGCTTACTTGAACCTTTCAAACTATAGCGAAGATGTAATTATCACACAGATGCTAGATTCAGTTAAACGAGTGAACCGGTTCAAAAGAGCCGATTCGTTCGCATGCTCAGAGTGGTCATGGCGTCTCCTGTGTCCCGTGCTGCTGTGAAGGCGGTCAAGCCGATTTTTAGCCGGGATGTGGACGAAGCGAAAAGGCGTGTGAGGGAGCTTTACCGGGCATGGTACCGAGAGGTTCCAAACACAGGTACTGACCCGACCAGGACACACACAGCGGTTATAAACACACAGGGTCAAGGTCAGAACGAGCAGAACGGATAGCACTGAGCTAATAGCACTGATGCAAACGTAATATTGGCACTGCAAGATATACATACATACATACGAAGCAGTGTTCACTGAATTAGACAAATGTTCTTAGTGCAAGGTTGTCTGACCTGAACAGTTTAGTAGCTAGTATTTCCTGCGTCGACTTATCTGCCGATTAAAACTTTTTAGGAGATTATACGTGGGTCTTGGAGCAGCAAAACATAAGTTACACATAACATAGTAAATATAATTGTTAGTACATGTTAGGATTCTTTGAAAATTGGCTAACCCGCCTTACAAAGTGCTAATACATACTGACAAACGTAAATAATTGATGCTTGTTGGAATGAGTGTTTGTAAATGTTTCTGCCATTCGTCATGAAGGGCATAGATGTCAAACTAAATGGCAAACGTTATCGCTATTATCTACAAGGTGGACCAACAAAGGAGGTGTATCTAATAGCGTGGGCAGAAAGTGGACACAGTGTATAAAAACTCCAGCAGTCCATCCACATGAACCAACACAACGCACATGAACATGTCACTAAGACTGTGTTCAAACCGCAGGATTTCATGTGGTTTTCTGCTGTCCAAAGTATCAAAAAAAAGTCTATGTGGATGCTATCTGGATATGCCAAACATCACATTTGGGCTGGCATACTGAACAAGGCCTTACAGAGTCTCTGCAGTGCTAAGAATTATGCACCACCTATGTAATATCTACTTGGTGGTGTTTCTGTGAGGCCCCTGGTCATTGGGATAAAGGGGGGCCAGCGAGTGTAGTTTGGATATTCCATGTTACAGGACGATTACCAGAGAGATTTGCTAAATGGATTTTTAGGATTTTGATGAATGATTGGCTTTGTCCCAAAAGTGTCTGAAGTCTAGCCTGTATTTAGGCCTGTTGTGTGGAGAACATTGTAATTTTCAACAATGTAAGGTAGGCCTCAGTCTGCTCGTTAATGGGTAATGGTTTTTTTTCCCCCTCATGATTCCAAGATGAATCCCTGATTTTTTTTTTAGTCTTGTATTGCTTAATTTCCTATCATATGTTTCTATGAAGGGCCTGATTAATTTGCGATGAAATACACAGAACAATGGTGCTCATCTTAGTAGGCATAATTAAAACTGCACTTCAAAAAGACTGAAATAATCACAATTCTAGGTTTTGCGATGACTGGTGTTATTGTGCTTGTTTCAGTGGCGATGTACCAGCTGGACATCTCTGTGCGGCAGGGCAGAGAGAAAGTCAGACAGATTTTCAACAAAAACAAGCACGTCACAGATCCCCGCGTCATCGACATGCTGGTCATCAAGGTAAAAAAAAAAAAAAACGGATCAAAAATGAATCCACCAGGATTACTGTGAAAACAGCAAGAGCTGGTTTGGTGCTGCTTATTCCAGCAAAGCAGAAGCATGCCTCCTGATTCTGCTCATTTAAACTGTTGCTTACTTTACTGTTGCTTAGTTATAAGTGTGCTTCTGCTTGATTTGAATGAACATCTTTAATTTACAGGTAAGATTGATTACAAAATTAATTCAGAATTGCTAATTTGTTTATTCTTGGGTTATTCCAATAAGAACCGTTATTGTGATTAGAGCTATAACAGTATGATGTAGCTGGGGGATGGAGCCGAATGTTAGCGAAAACACTACAATTGTACAGCGTAGCACCATGACTTGTGCAAAAGCTGCGTCACGTTAAAAAGCAGTGAACACTATAATATCTAGTACAGAGACATCTAATTCTGTATTGTGTAACCCGTTTGAACAAACCTGATTTATGAAGGGCTGAAAATAGCATGCACATTTACATATAACAAAAGTATTGTATACATGTAGACTTAATGCTACTTCCATTACCAATCTCTTGATGTATCTTGAATGTATTCAGTTCACTGCTGCTACATCATTGCTATGTTGTTGATGAGTCTGTTTAGTGTAAAAACATGTCATCTCTTATGCCTTTATGTTCCTCTAAAGGGTAAAATGGAGCTTCAGGAAACCATACACATTTGGAAACAGAAAACACATGTGATGCGTTACTTCCACGAGACTGAGACCCCCCGCCCTACCGACTTCCTCTCTAAATTTTACCATGGGCATGACCCCTGACCTTTTTAGCCCTACATTTGCACCTACATTGTGGAACAGTGTGCTGATTATCTGCTGTTGAACTGTAAATATACATACACATTATCCAAACGCTGTGTCTGCCTGTGTTCTTACACACTGGATTCATATTTAAAGTCTCTAACTTTTATTATTATTATTATTATTATTATTATTATTATTATTATTATTATGACGACACAGAAGGCAAACCGATCCAAAAATCTCCCTTTTTCTGTTTGTCTCTGAGTGGTTTTGTGCCTTTTCACAAGTCTAGATGAAGCTGGTAAAACCAAAAAAAAAGCTGGCTTCTTGTTTTCACCCTAGAACTACTAGGCTGAGGCTGCCTCGTAACAGAGTAAAAACCAGACAACTCTATGGATAGATTGGTTTCTCCAGTACTGACTTTATTGGGCTTAATACACAGAAGAAGAGCCAAGCTCTGTTAAACACACACACACACACGCACACACGCACATCAGTTTAATGAATAATGATCGTCTTCTGATTGTCCAGTGTAATCTTCCTCCATTAGCAGCACCTTTAGTCTCTCTTATCTGCATAGACACACAGTTTACATCAGTGGGTTATAATCCCAAACTCACATTTGTGCTGTTCACCTACATCAAACTTGTTTCTTTTTTCATGAACGAAAATGTACAGTGCATTATGTAGGATTTGATAAAAAAATCTTATGCTTAGTGATAGGCTGCTGTGGCATCCCATCAGAATTTTGTTCCCTGTCCAAGTAAGATCTCAGTTTAAAGGGATCTGTTTGTCTAAGCAATGGATTGTGGCTGGGAAGGGAAGATGAACAATTGCATACAAAAGTGTGAACAGCCCCAGTCAAATTAAATGTTGATTTGAGTGAAAATAAGGTAACACCCTCTACAGAGAACAAATATAAGCTTTTCTTCAAAATTTAGAGCACAATTTCTATTTATTGCTTTACTTTATTGTTTTCAAATAATAAACATAGCAAGTAAGTTAAGATCCTGGCTAATCTTACAGATTAGGGCCTCCCAGATCAACACTAAAGCTGTTTTTTCATGGTTTGTTAAAAATAATAGAAAAGGTAGTGTACATACAGTAATTTGACAAAGTAGTTCATCAGCCAGCCTGTATACAGTTTGCTTTAGTTTTGCACTGGAGATACAACACAACTGTTTAGACTTTAAAATGATTGCTAATGTGGTTAATTTTAATGGTGTTCATTTGTATAAGCAATAGTCTCATACAGTGTCAGATAGCACAAACAAGTCTAATTGAGGTTGCTTGGCAATACCAACACAGTTTAAAGGAAATGAGCGATGATTTAAGCATACAGTTTCCATGGTGCCAATTGATGGATACAAGCTTCCATTGGCCTCCAGTCCAAACCTAAAACTCTGTGCCTTTGGGCTAAGGGGAATAAAGATTTTTTTTCCTCTCCAGAATTGGACCTGTTCTAGTATGAGTGAAGGGTTCTTGCCTGAGTTCAGTCGTCATCATCATCATCCTCTGGGACAAATATATCGTGCTCCTCCAGGAGAGCAGCAAAGTTTTTGCTGATCAGCGTCCCCACATACAGGAAAGGCACTACCACCATGGCGATACGAATCAAACCAAATGGCGTCTAATGGGGGAAAAAGGAAAAGAGTCAAATGAAGAAATGAGTTCAAGGTCATTCAGAGTATGCAGTTATTTAACAAGTGACACTTTAAAATGTATTCATTTACCACCCACTTTTATAGGGAAAAAAAGATGGGGGCCAGATAGGATTATTTTTTGAATTATAATCGAAACACGAAGGTGTGTGCTCATAGCAAGAAGCACCCTATAAAACCCATAGTCTATTTCAAGGGTATCCACAAAAAAAAAAAACAGTTTGCTAGCTTGCTAACAGAGACCAGAGGCATCCAACCTCATCAAACTGCAGCCACCTCCTCATCTCTTTCTCATCGCAAGGAAAGCACTAGAATTATAGGTAAGCAGGTTTTTGGACTCAGGTCTATTTAAATAATGCAAACCAGTACTGTAGAGTAGTTTGGCACTTGTAAAACGTCTGGCCAATTTGATTACGGGTTCGGAACTAATAGTGGTATAATCCCCAGGGTGCACTGCAACATAATGTGCACTCCGAAACCTTCCACTACAAACACTGCTAATATTCTATTTTAAAAAGGTGCGTGCCCAACAAGTATTATGAAGGAGGCGGGCTTAGTAACCAGTGTCAGCCAATCACAGAAGAGGAAGGCGGGAACAAAATAAAACCCTCAGCAAACCGTTCGTCGTCCTCAGACCGACTTACTTTCTTCGGCTTGGGGAGTATGGCACCCGTGGATGTGCAGACAGCTGTACGAGACTGAACTGCCGGTGTCACGGGGTTCCCCGGTTCCCCGCTTCCGCGAGGAAAAACGACGACATTTCGCCTAGAAAGAACTGAAAACCTCACCAAGTGGAGCACCAATGCCATCTTATCCCTCAGTCTGGATCTCCTCCGGGCTGGTGCGACCATAGACTGTATATATGACTTGTATACAGTCTATGGGTGCGACAGCCAGCACCACAAGGACCCTGTGGTACCCGCAGCGTCCGCCTGAATAAAACCGTTAACATTACAGAATCTTTGGGAAACCCTGATTGGCTTTAGTGCACACTATCAAATGCATATACAAATATACATAAAACCGTGTACACGTTTGATGGGGGCATACGTAACTACTCAAAACAAAAATCTTGACGTGCATACATGCTTTAACAGTTTTATAACAGTTTTGTTTTAGAGAGGGCTGAATATATTCAATATAATATTCCATTTCCATTTTTAAGTCAGCAAAAATGGCCCTTTGCCTGAGAATTTACACATGTGAGTATAAAACAGCCATTAAAGGTTATACAATTTATTGTATATACGTGTGCATTTACCTCAAAAACTAAGGTGGCCGAGAAGTGCAAAACAAATGAACATTTCAGAAAACAAAATTACAAAAATGAAAACAAATTTACAAATGAAAAAAAAAATACTTTCAAGAAAACTAAATTACAAAAGTAAAAACTAATTTACAAGACGTGAAACACTTTTACCGAAACAATTTTACAAACTGTAAATTCTGACGGAAAGGGTGGGTCTAACACACAGGAAGTGTTTGTTGCGGACCCTTGTCAATCAAACTGTTTCGAACTGTCTCTTCCTTCCGTCTGTGCTTTTTGCTTTTAAATGTGCTTTTCAAAATAAAAGCCTTGGACGCTTAGTTATAATTTATGAAAATGCATACTATATAATATTGTAAAATGTTCTAAAACACTTTGTTTTAGTTTTATATCAAACAGGAATTAATGTGAAGAATCGCTCATACTATGGGTGTAAAATGTCTTTTGACCCTTACACTCAAATTAATAAAGGACAGACACAGTTTTATTTGCGTGCAGCCTAAACTACACATTGTGTCAACACAAATCCATAGTCAAATGGAATCATCAGACCCTCCTCTGTCAGAAAACATAGAGTCTGATACCAAACAAGCATCACTGCACATGTAGGAGTCCCTTATTTATAAATTAAATAAATTATCATATTTCTAAAATATATGCATCTTCCAAAGTTCACCCACGTGACTCCACTGCTGCGCTCCCTTCATTGGCCTCCTGTTGCTGCCCGCATCAGATTTAAAACTCTGATGCTCGCCTACAAAGCCCCTCCCTACCAATGGTGAAGAGTCGATCTGTACCTCGAGCCCTTCGCGCTTCAAGTAAAGCTAGACTCGAACCGCCATTCCTGAAGTCTCATGGAAGACAAGCGACCAGACTCTTCTCTGTCCTGGCTCCCAGATGGTGGAATGAACTCCCGCTGGGCGTCCGAACAGCAGAGTCTCTCGCAGTCTTCAAACGCAGACTGAAGACCCATCTCTTCGTAATGCACTTAAGTTAGTAAGCACTAGCAGAGGTGTAAGTTGTGTGTATGTACTTGTGTTGTGTTGCACTTATAATGACCTTTTGTTTTCTATAGGTGTGAGCACTGGGCTGGGGTTGCCAGGTAGTGCTCTGTTTGCTCTATATATGTGTATTGATCTATCTAGGTATCAGCACTGGCCCCCTCGGGCAGTGACCGAGCTCATGGTGAGTTTTAGGCTCTAAACTTCCTGTACTAGCTGGAATATTATCCAATGGAACACTAAGCGCGGTTGTAAGTCGCTCTGGATAAGAGCGTCTGCTAAATGGCTTAAATGAAAATAAATGAAATATATTTAATCAAACATTATGGGTCTTTTTACTTGGTACATGTAATTTATATTTTGGGGAAAAAAAAGTTTACCATGTAAAAAACCAAGTGACAATCATATGAATACATTTGAAATTTGACATCCATACAACAAATATTGTATCACCTCATTTGCTGTTCAATTCATAATACTTTTATGACTTTTTCTGCTTGCATGCATTCTCAATGACAGATGTTAGACTAAACACTGCAGGACTAGAGCAATCTTCTCATTTAATATAACATATTGCAAGTTTCACTCAAATGCAAGTTGAAACTGTGTTTGTGGTGGCATTTAATTCAAAGAATTGTACATAATACAGTTATCATGTATATTTCATGAATCAAACTGAGATGTCTGTTTCTTATTGTTTTTGTGACTTTGTCAATTTAAAAAAATACTGTATTATATTTAGAAGCTCATGTAACAGATAATCTCGGTTATTGCAAAATTGATTTAGTGGAACATCGAATAACAGAGCTTTTATAAAGAAACACACATACAGACCACAGTTGCTGCCACACATTTGTTTCTGAAAATGAAGGCACTTATACTGGACAACCATAATTTTTTGTATTTTAGCAAGAACTTTAACAATTTCATGTTCCTATGATTTTAACGAGTCTTTAAAGATTTTTACCTTGATCATAGTACTTTTATCACCTGACACATTTTGTGTTATATTGAGAACAGCAGCAACCCAGTGTACAGAGCCTATATCCGAGTGTTATATTTCTTTCAACTTTTGGAGCATCTGGCAAAATGTCTTGTCATAATATAAATTACAAAGCTGTTGACTTGCGAATCTGGATGGGCACATCAGGACCTTTTTGTCTGTCATCTTTTCTTTTAAAAGAGCAAGGTAAGCATCTACAATTCTGTCATTTAGCCACCTTCCACTTTTTATCAAGTCTAAATCCTCTTCAAATACATTTTCTGAAAGATTATCATGGTTTTGCAAAAACACATCTAAATGTTTGTATGAAGTGGTTTTCTCACATTCATTCTCACATACACTTATGTTTTATCTCCTGTAATTTTAAATTCTGTAAATTTACACAATACTGTAATTCTAAAGCAACTAAAACCAATTTAGATTGGAACACCATTGAACAATAGTAGAGGTATAACTTATATGATTAACATCATTGACAGTCCAGCCATTGTGACCTGTTTTAAAAGCTTAGCTAAGGGAAGTTTTTCATGGAGAGAGAGAATGTCTCCAATGTTGTAAATATTATCCTTAAGCACTGAAGGCAAAGTTATTTTTTGATCTAGAATAATTTCACACTGCACCGATACAACAAGTGATGTTTTAGGGCAATAAATGGTCCAATTTTTAAGAATGGATGCTGCATCTTTTCTTTCACATTTGTAAATTTTAGTAAATAGTTTTCCAGGATTTTGTATTGCTGAATATGATAAATTGGCCAAGTGCCATATTAATTATTTTATTTGTGCTGTGGGATTGGAGTGTACTTTTGATGGCATCAAGACTTAGCAGACACTGCAGAGTGGCATTAAACCAACAATTCTGGAAATAATTTGAAAATTTGCAGATTTCTTTTGTGCATGCATTGTTTCATGCATACTTGTGAAACTTTTTTGGTTCAACTGGAATATTTTAGTGTTTGCTGCAGGTGGCTTTTGAAATGATCTGCAGAGATTTCTAGGTTTTTTTTTTTTTTTTTCTTTTGCCAACTTTCCTCTGATTTCCTCTGGCTCTGATTGCAACTGTTTTCCTTTACTGTTTATTTTCACTTTCATTTTCTCACAGAATTCTCTGTCTTTGGCTCGATATAAAACATGGATTTGATCAATGCGTGGCTTTTTGTAGTTGAGAAATAATGATTTGGTATTTTTAAATGTGGCTTCACAAATTGACTTAGTTTTAAGTGGATTTATGTGGATCTTTTTATTGAGGATGAGAATCGTGACAAGTTTCCTGACATTAGGTCACTCCAAAGTGGTATAACGGGCAGAAAGTTTGTGAATAGTAAGAAAGAAAGTTTTAGATGCATATGAGTCCAGGAAGGAATATAAAACAATTAGAAACCGGCCACTCTACTGTCCACAAAATAATTTACAAGTGAAACAGCTGCCAACATGTCCAGGTCAGACAGCCTCACTCAATCAGTCCTAAATATCATCACAGTAATTGCCATGATGTCAAAGTTCATGCATCTGCCATCAGAAAGAGACTGCACAAGTGCAATGGGAAGTCATTAAACAGTGGTAGCAGCAGCTCTGTAGAGTAAAGAATATGAAGAGCCTAATGTGTATCCTGCAGCACATCATTCAGCAGCTAACTTTACTGATTGTAGGTCATTATCCAAAAATCAAATGTGGAGTCTGTGTATATTTATGTTACTTTTTTCTTTGTTCCTACTCTTTTCAAAACTTAACGTCATCTTTCTTAAAAACAACACAACACAGGTAGCTGATCTGATAAGTCTTACAATAAAAATCCTGCAAAAATAAAGGAAATTTAAAAGCTGTGGTCACAAGAACAGGTGCAAATGGATCCGGTTGGGAGTCTGTTGCTTGGAGGCAGGTTTCCACAAAATATGACGAAATAGCTTTAACAACCTCTCACTGCAGAGAAAAGGCAAAACAAATTGCCCATTTTTATAGATAACAGTGTATTATGTAGTGTCAGTAAGTGCATAACCACATCTCTTTGAGAATACTTAACAACTCTACACAGTTTGAGACAGACATATGATGATTTAGGCTTAAGTCAACCATAATGCTAATTTGTGGGATTCAAATTTCCATTACTTGTTAGCTTTTCACTGATACTCATGTCTGATATTAATACAGATTTCTGAATGCTATTTTTTTAATATCTTATTTACACTACTTCTGTATGTGTAGCTCAATAAATATTGCCCCTATCAGTCTAAATATTTCATCATTTACTGCTCCTAGTAACCTTTATTTTCCTCCCTAGTAGCATTGCAATTCAACACCTTCTGATTTTGATGATGACTGTATTTTGTAAAATGTAATTAACAAAAATGTAATTTTCTTGTGAGGAAATGCTCTTAATTGTTGAAGTTAGTGGTGAGATCTAAAGAGCTCTCTGGCCCTCAGAAAGAAGGTTGTAGATTTCTGAATGCTACGTTTTTAATTTTATTTTAAATTACAAACCAAAAGTAGGTCAAAGAATTTGGAAGGTAACAACTGTAGACATGTAATGACTGCAGACTAATCAAGAAACCAATTAGACTTGCTAACATAGCCAACAACTTAGCTTAAAGACAACGTCACATACCTTTCTTTGTGTGCTCTGTAGACACGGATGAAGTAGGTCGTGATGGTCGGGACACTGATGGTTGATCTGCACACGCTGCAAATCGCTGTTCTCTTTTATTTTTATCCACAGTATAATAATTGAATCCAAACTGTCCTATTTCCGGCATAGCCACCGTCATTATACAAGCTTCTTCATTTGTTGGTCAGGTGCTGGTCTCCCGTGGTCTGATAGGTTTTCCAGGTTTGCGTGTATCGCAACAAAAGTCAGCCAAATATGCTGCAACAAAACTTATCAAAACCTAAAAATGCAAATTGCTGTAACACAGTACACCTATTTACATATGATTGTCTGACAGAAGATTATTATTATTATTATTCTCAATGGTACACGTATTCAGTCCACTAAGTTGTCCTGCAGTTTTCATGATATCAATAACGTCTCAGCTCCAAAATGTTCGATCTGATCGGGAATGTTGTGTTTGTATGCATCTTTTTGATCAGGCACACAGTTTCCGCATAGCTACGTATTTTTCTGGATTTTTTCCCCCAAATAATGAATGGGATGGAAAAGTACATGCCTACCTACATTACTTCTGCTCAGAGACACTGTTTGTTATACACCATCTTAGGGCAGTGGAGTTGATCCTTTTTTTCTTGCACCAAAGGGAAAACCAGGGGATGGCTGAAGGGTTAAGTTCTTTATTTCAAGGCGATCACAGTTGAGTCTCAGCTCTTGTCCAAAAACCAGTATCTGGACACTAAAAACAGTATCTGTTTTTATAGCCCGTTTCACCCTCCCCTCCCCCCACTTAATGTATAAAGAGGGTGCATTCTTGTATTGTTTTATTGGCTAGTCAGCTCTAATAACCGATTATTGCCTACAGGTATTTGACCTTTAACCTATAGGTTTTACAACCCTGATGATAACCCTGTTCCAAAGATCTTACCCTGTTGTACACATACATGTCTTTTGTTCCTATGTGCTCTCTTTTATTTTGTGTTCTTGCACTTTTGGTTTTATTTTTCTTAATAATGTTTTTGCATTCTCTCAGTGTTTTTGTGGTCTCCCTTTTATTTTTGTGCTCTCAGTGATGTCACCAAAGGAAAAACATTGATATTTCACTGCACACTATCAGTTCTGCTGGACAACACTTTAATTACATATCAGCTTAATGTAACCTACAATATTTATACAAAATGTTCCCCCCTCTGAAAGTGTTTTTTAAATAGTGCTGCAATGACAATGACTGCATTGTAAGCACAGTAAAAAAGAAGTGAACAAACCTATTAAATAATGTATCTGTACACAGTCTTTAGCAGCCACTGGTCTTTATTGTTCGGTTGTTCAGCCAACTCAATTTGTTGCAACCAAATAAAGTCCATTTCAGACAGAACACAATTCTCTACACTACAAGAGCTTGGTTTAGTTTCTCAAACAAAAACAGCAGGAACAGCAAGTTCCCAGTGCATTTATGAGTTCAATAAATAGATGTACTGTGCAGCAGTAGAGCCACATATCTACATATTATCACATTCACTGAGTTCACTGAGTTAAAAGAACATTAGTAAGACTGATAAAGAAAAAAGTACAACACTAAAGACAATACACAGACATTTCTGCATAATTACATTCAAAATCAAAGTCATTCAAAGTGGTTTGATGCAAAATGCTCTGTTCTTGAGAAATTTGTTGAGTCTAAAAAGTTTACAGTGCTGGTGATAAGAACCAGACCCCTGAATAGTTTAAAGGGTATAAAAGCTCTGTCACAAAAAGCTGTTATACAAAATGCACTGCCTGATGTCTGAAATACTAATTTAGTTTGAAAGAAAGTTTTGGCCTAAAAAATATACATTCATGAAGGCAAGATGCATGGAGAGTGGCAAAGCAGTACCCAAATAAAACTTTTTTAGATTTATCACCGAATTATCAACATTACATATGAAAACTCAGAAAACGTCTAGGTTAACTGGTCATTTGGATAGTAAGTAAAATTACTATATTTGTTCTGTAGACCCCTGGCTCCTCTCACCAACATTGTAAGTAAATCTGAGTCACATTAAATCAGTCTGAATGACTTTGTTTACATCTTAGTGATTGAATTATGCAGATTTTTTTCTCTGACAAAAGGTTCCCAAATAATCCAAATGAAAGTAAAAAGCAGATTTCATAACCTGAAAACACTGGTTTAAATATTATATTTACACTACGTTCTGAATGTGTTCAGTGCCATTTATCCCATATATACACATTTCTTTAAAATCACAAAAAAAGTTTCCAGTCAGTAGATCACATACCAGTGGTCTTTCTGGTCCGGTCTGGTCACCATTTAATTAAAACTAATAAATACAATCGCATTGCCCACTCAGGTAGCGATCTGATAAATCTTCCAACATGCTGCAAAATAAAGGAAATTTAAAAGCAGTGGTCACATGAACAGGTGCAAATGGATCCGGTTGGGAATTTGCTTGTTACTTGGAGACGAAAGATGACGAAGGAGCTTTAACAGCCTCTCACTGCAAAGAAAAAACAAAAAAATGGAAAAAAAACTGTTATAGATAACAGTGTATTATATAATGTCAGTAAGTGCATAACCACATCTCTTTGACAATACTTAACAACTCCACACGATTTGAGGCAGACCTATGATGATTTAGACTTAAGTGATACACATTAATGATACACATGTCTGATATTAATACAGATTTCTGAATGCTACTTTTTTAATATCTAATTTTACATTACAAACCAAAAGTAGGTAAAATAATTTGGTGGAAGGTGCTAAATTTAGAGAATGTAACAGACTGCAGACTAATCAAGAAACAATGATATTAATATCATGCAAAGTGAAAAAAATAGACAGTCAAATTTACAGTCCTAAATCCAGATTTTTGAAATAAGCATCCCTATTGGCTCACTGATCCTGGTGAGAATGATGTTTTGGTATTAAAATTTGATACTGAATAACATGAATTTTTATTCTACTTGATGGGATTTTTATACTTTAAAAGAAGAACGATCATAATTGGCCAAGATTCGAGAATTTTAGCTCCAAACATGCAATCCACTATCAGCCATTTTGCTTGAGCTTTATTTTTAGAATATGATTTTTACTTAGAATACTTTACTAGGGCAATCTTGTTGTTATAGGCTCCCAATCTACATGTATGAAGAATGTCCTATGAATACCTTTCCAATGTCCAGTAAGTGGCCAATGTATGTAATATTCTTTGATGTATTATTTAAACTTGCCAGTTGTAATCTTGGGTAGTGGGTGCACAAGGAGTGTCCTCCCCAGTCACAAGGCTTCTGTGGATTTTCCCACCAACATTTGTTTAACAAAACTATGTTCCCTTCTGGTCTCCATCTTTATGTACTGAAATGGTATTCAAGCTATCGTTGTAACGGTCTGCGTGCTTGTAGTCCTGACGTGCAGTCGTTTGATAAGCTTTGTGTAAGGAAACTAATGACGAACAAAAGCTAACCTAGAAAACTAATCTTGGTCAACTGGATATGCTAACATTTCCTGGGTGGTCACAAACAGTAAAGAAAATAAGAACATTACCTCCTTTAAGAGGTTTCCATATAAAAGCTGGTTGATCTTTATACAGCAGACACAGTGGAGATAGTCTACAGCAGAACCTGAATACATAGAACCCATTTTACTAATTTCTTCTCACTCTTGTTGTCGTGCTTAGTTCTGCTTCAGTGATTCAGCAGACTGGGACTGCTGGGCTAAGGGATGTCAGTCATGTGCGCACTACAGTATAATACGCTCATCATCAATAGTTGCACCCAGAAGGAAGTGTCACATGCAATGCTATTTGGAAGGAAGATAAAGGCTACCAGGAACAATTAATTGTGAAAAATTTAGACTGATATGGGCAATGTTTTTTTAGCTACACATACAGTAGTAGTGTCTCTCAGCATGAAGTGGTAGAGGTTCCTAACTGTGTCCTATGATAATCTGTTCCATGCAGCTTGAATATTGTCACACACTTCCTGCTGATTTTGAGGTAGGGGCGTAATGTTGATAGTGTGTCCAATAGCCTCCCACACATTTTAATTCGGGGATAGGTCTGGCGATGCACTGAACACGGTGCCTTGCCGCATGGATTCGTTAGTCATGTCCACTAAGATAAAAGCGGGTCTCATCTCTGAAGATGACCCGCTGCCTTTCTGAGTCACTCCATGACAATTCTGGCACGACACCATTGCAGTCTTTGGTGATGCTGACGTGGTGATAGAGCCGTTGTAATGGTCTGCGGGCATGTAGTCCTGTGTCGTGCACCTGCTGCTTATGGTGCTGACACTAAAAAGATAACTCAGGGAGGGCATCACTGCTCGCTGAATGTCCGCAATCATGGCTGTTGGGTCACTCTGCACATGTCAGACAATCCACCGGTTTTCCCTCTCTGTGGTTCGTGTAGGTCTCCCAGATCCTTCATGTCACTGGTGTGTGCCTTCTTGTCTCCACTGCTGCCAACAGCATGCCATGGTATTATCTGCCGGTATGGCACCGGTATGGCACACAATATGTCCATAAGACCATCCTGCTTTTTGGATCCCTACAATGCGACCCCTTTTGAACTCTTCCAAGTGTTTGAATTGCTTTCAAACTCTCCTCTGAGGCATACTTCGCTTGCAAAAGATGCTACCAACACAACAGCATGAGTCAGAATGAAAAGCAGATGGAACAGGATGACCTTACATAGTCAGTTAGGTACAATGATAAGGCCCATCAATGCTCATGTCACATGAAACTTGAGTGTCAAACTTGAATCGTTCACATGTCTCACAATGTCAAACTTATGCTCCAAGTTTCACTTCTGTTGAAGGTTGATTCCTTCTTTGTGCAACTATTTTTTGATGATAGGTAGGTATGACAATTTCTTAACAGTTCTGAGATCAGTGTCACTCCACAGATGTTTAATATACCACTTTATGATGATCTCCATGGACAATCATCACTCTGCACTTTACATTTAGCATATTTATACTTGCACATATAGACTGACATACTGTTATATTCATCTATATTGTATATCTGTAGTGTATGTATATATGCATATATATTGTATGCCCTGTATATACCCTGCATCTCTCATCTACCTCAGCCTTACCATAGTGCTATATGTGTACATCTGGATATATCATAGGTTTTATTCATAACTTTATATTACTGTTTATAAATATATATAATTTATAATGTATATTAGGATAACAGAGATTTTGTGTTATTAGTATTGTATATATTTATTGTCTATGTATATTTTTTGTATCTAAGTACTGTAAGGGACTTCGCACCTTCGCAAGTTTTTCACTCACCTTCACACCTGTGAACATGTGACGTGACAATAAAAGTGATTTGATTTGATTTGATTTTTATATTATTCAATATAATATAACTTTAGTATCATATAAGCACGTTAAATATTTTACACTGTTTCCTGGAACATTTAGATGTTGGTGTGGCTGCTATGCCTTCACTATTTCCTGCAGTTTCTCACCTGTCTGAAGGACAACTGTCTGAAGAATTTGTTGATGTGGAAGGCGGTGGGTGTAGGTGGGCCACTGGCTTTGCCATCCTGCCCCAGATGGACGATCAGAGCGGACGTCAGAGACACTTTCACACTCAAACTCTTCACCACCTGAGCCCCCAAACCCAGGCCAGATACGGGTCGGGACAGAACCACCACATAGTTGGAGTCCTTCTTCACATCGTGATAGCTCACTGAAGACAACAGGAGAGAAGGTTAATGGGTGTAAAGTCTTTTAGCATTTCAGTCTGAAGTGATTTCGTCCTCCCAAATTTAAAACCAATGAAAGGACGCAAAAAGTGCATATATTAAGCTATATCTTTGTGAAAACAAAGATGAAACATATTACACGCCCAGTAACACCTGTAGAGGGCAAAAGTGAATGGCGTGTAGTGAAGGTATTTCTGCTCAAGCTGTTACTGTGTGTAGTTGAAAATTCTTCTCTATTTTGCCAACATTTGCAGCTAACGCTAACTTTAACTTTGAAGATATACCCGCACCTATGTAAGAGTGAGGTTGAACACTGGCCAGCATGCTCAAAGCAAAGCGACATGAAGGCAATGACACTTTATAATCAATTTACATAATGCTATCCCACCACTTTTGTCCAGTCTGAAATGTCAGTGTATAGTGGAATCCATTGTTTAACATACCCATGCAATGCTACCCATGCTTAAAAGTTGGTAAGATGTTCCTTTCATCAAATGTTGTTCCTTTTTTCCTCTACATAATTATTTAGTTAATTATGGCCAAAGAGTTCCATTTTTACTTCATCAGCACTTGATTCCAAAATGCCTCTAGCTTTACATTTTTTGTAAAAATAATATAAGCATGGTATGCCATTGTTTGGTAACCAGTATTTAAAATTAAGGGGTCACTAAAAAGCAAAGAATGCATAATTTGGCTTTTTAATGTATGGGCTATACAAAATAAAATAGAAAACAAAGTAGTTGATAATGGTTAATATATATATATATATATATATATATATATATATATATATATTTATTTATTTATTTATTTATTTTTTTGTTGGAGAAACTCAATTCTCGATCTGCTGAACCAGTCCTAAGTAGTCCATTTAGGTATACATTAATAATACGGTGCACTGGTGGTGTTTACTTTACCAGTGTAATTATTAGGGGTGTGACGAGATCTCGTGACACGATATCTCGCGAGATTAAAACGTGACGCTATTTCTCGTCAAGCTTGAACCTGTCTCGCGGGAAAAAACCAAAACAAAACAAACAGTTGAGTAGTATGAACTTTTTAAGGCGGATCAGGTAGCACAGTAGCAACGGTGGCGAGTGCGACAGCTCAGCTGTCAGAGTAGCTCTCAGCAGAAGAGGTATAGCTTGTAATACATTATCTGGTCAGTTACAGAGGATCTTTGCTAGTAGCAGCCTGTGTAATTTCGGAGTTGGAGGAAATTCGCATAGAAGATGCTCCCACTACTTTTAAGTCGTATGTCTGGCTGCATTTTGGGTTCCCGGCGGAAACAATAAACGGTAATAGACTGACAGACAAGACACGAACCATTTGTAAGCACTGTAAGAAAATCATGCCGTACACCGCGGCTAATACAAGCACTATG
>CM067475.1:18059723-18077628 GCA_034552555.1 Semaprochilodus insignis
TATATATATATATATATATATAGGTTTCTTAATGACTCTCTGTCTATTTTTCCTTCTCTTCCTCTCTCTGTACTTGTATTTTGCTCTCTCTCTCTCTCGATCTCTCTCTCTCTCTCTCTCAGAGGTGTATGTGTTGTACCTTTATTGTTGACTAGGGAACTGATCGCCTGGCTGCTGTTGGAGATTTTGGTGACTCCAATGAGCACGTCTTCCATTCCATCACCATCCACATCCCATAATGCCAGAGGAGGTGACGTCACGCCTTGAAGAGTCATACCAGTAAAGATTATAATAGCAGTTTACTCTTTCAGTTTCACTGTGCAGATCTTTAATCTAAAAATTACCAGAAGAATGAAGCAGAAGACTACAGGACTTAACCACCTAGAGAACATGAGCTATGAATCCTTTAAGGCATTCGTGTTAATATGCAGAATAGAATCAGTGTGTTAGTAACACTGCGTCAGCATGCGGTCATTTACATGTGATAAAACAATAACACTAATAAAATTCAACTTTTTTTTGATACTATACATATTCAAGGTAACTCCAATAAAATGTGTTTATCATTCTGGTCATTAATACAATATTAGCAGCAAAGTGCTGAACTTTGAACACCTGCTATTTCCATAACATTTGTTCAAGTTTTCAAGTTCAAGTTTTCAAATCTGATTAGCCTTAGTCAATTATTCTGGCACCCTTCTCTCATACGTTGCAACAACAAACCAGCAAAATAGCTAGTTATGTACTGTCAGTAATATTATAAAAGTAAAAAATATAAAACGAAAACACAGCTCCAAAAATACACATGCTCAGCCTTAACTATGTTAGTTAGCTCACTGTACGATAAATATTGGTAAAGTCAGCAAGCATTAGTTAGCTTCACTGCTGAAAAACACAGCTCAGACCTGGATGTATTCCATACTGGTCTAAACTAGTTGATGCTGGCAAGGTAATTATTAAACTCAGAGCAAGTCTAAGAAAAGGATGACCACTGCACATTTGGCAAATGGAAGTGAGTGGAGGCAAAAAAGTAATAATGTAAATTAAATTTACTTCTGCTTACACTGCTTGCAGACGAGTAAAGCAGCTTAAGCACTCTGATGTCATAAATGGAAAATAAAGTTAATGAGTAGAAAAAAGGACTAACTGTTAGTGAATTGCACTTTGGCACAAAATTCTGGGTCATTCTGGATTCGGTGACAAACCATGTGTACATTTTCCCCCAAATGTCTATGAATTCCCTGAATTATGAGGTCATTAAGAGTCAAAATATGAATTACCACACAACTGCAGAGGTCTGTTGGCCACCGTCCATATTGGACTCTCTTGTAAGCACTCTCTAGTGTCTGTTCAATCTAGAAGACACTGATTGTCCATTTTCTCTGTAAACTCTAGTGAGAGCAAATATGCTTGGTCTACTCACCTCCCACGTCCCCTAGCTGGGTCTCCCACTGTGGGTGGTGTTGTAGCGCCCCCTGCCTACAGGGCACCAAGAATGCACACAGCAACACAGTCAGTGTAGCACAGGCAAGGGGCAGGAGAAATGCTGCGATTCGGACAGCCCTTCGCACCTCAGCCTTCTTACCCTCTGGATCCCCCACCTGTCCTGGTCCTGCCCCTCCTCCTGCCCCATCCTGCCTCAGCCCTCCTCCCATGCTCCACCCTACTCCTCTCTCTTCTTCCTCTACCTCCAGCTCCTCCTCCTCCTCTTCCCCCAGCTTCGTCCTGCTAGCTCGGTGGTCTGTTGCCTCCGGACCCAGGCAGCTTCCCTGACCCAGTCCGTTCCGGGGGTAATTAAGCACCAGGTCATCCTCCTCACTGTCATCCTCACTGTCTGCCTGCGTAAGGGGGTCATACTCGCCCAGTTCCGAGCCTTTCTTACCTAAACACCCACACAGCATAACCAAAGCAGATAACAGATTAGCTAAATCTCTCCAAAGTTAAACTGATATCACCAACCAAATGACATAAAAACATGATCAGCTACATCATGGTTTTTTCCTATACATGTATGAGTAGGGGTGTAACAACTCAGGTGTTGTAGCAAATAAGAAAACTAGACATTAAAGGAGACTTATTATGACATATTTTTTCTGCCCATGTGCTCATATAATTTGGATATCTGGAGTGCTTACCATCCCATAAACTGTGAAGTAGGACAAGCCAATTAGTTTTTTGTGGGCCGCTATATCAGAAAACATGGGATTTAACAAATCACTTACATTTGGTTCCCTTTGTTTCATTAATTCGGGAACTCGTTACAATAATCCTTCCCAGATCTCATAACGTAGCAGTTATGATGGGACCTCAGGCTACTTCTCTAGCTTCTTTAGAATGCTTGCTGACCTCTCAGCCTGCCTGTCATGCCTAAACATCTATTTTGTCCATTACTCCATATTTTAGAACTGACATATGGATTTCTTTGTTTTTCCATCTAAATTTACAAACCATGCGTACAATTACTGACTTCTAAGGGTTAAGGTTCCTTTGTGGGAATTTCCCCTGCTTTCTAGAACAATAAGCTGGAGAAACCAGTTATAGATCCAGTTACTGTGTTAAACTGACTCTGCAACTGTGTAATTAATGGTGTAATTCCGTCTAAATATTCTAGCAAAGCAATATTTTCTATGCTTGTCCACACAGCCTTCACTTAAACTATAAACACTAAAACCAGGCTGTGACATATTTAAATGTGCTGACAAGCTTGTTTTTTCTGTGAAGGTCAATGTGTTTTGGGTAAATAAGGGCTACCTATGCCTCAGTGCTGATTCACTGAGACGTTTATTCATAGTGCAGCTGGACTAGAACAGCAGGTCATCACAGAACAAAACAGCCAATCGTACAACTAACTAACGCAACTGATTTAATCAACTATTTGTTAATTTAATTTCCACATGTGGCCAGTCAACTAACTAGTGCATTATTTTAAATGTAGTTGGTAAGGATAAAATAGGGCACTGTCTAGGTAAATTCTTGTCCCATAGATATAATTTATAAATGGCCAATAGACACTAATTCAGTTGTGGAGGTTCTCTCCTAGACTTGTACTGCCATTTTACATTACAGCCTATGGAGATGGTCATTTGTTTTCCCCCAAAATTGGGGCAGTTCCCAGATAAGCCGATCTGATGAAGAAGGAGTGTTTCAGCCTGGACTGCTATTTAAATGAAGCATAATACAGGAGAGCCAATCTTAACGAAACCTGTTCATATACATCAGTGTTAAAGACACAGAAACAAAATCAGTCTGTAAGGGACAGAGAGGTTGGAAAATGGTCATGTCAAACAGAATTATGCATGTCATAAGTGAATCTCAGGAGAAAAAACTATCAAGAGATTTGTTGGATATAGGCCCTTTAACTAATTTTACACTACATTCACGTTCAAGTGTAAATTGTATATGACTGACTGCCAAGACTCAAAACAGCATGTATGGAGTCAACTTAACTTAAAAACATAACGTGGAACGTGGTATAATTACGTTCCCTAACAAAAGGTACCTTTAGCGTGTCATACTGTATAATACAGCATAATTAATTAATACAGCATACAATAGAGCATAAACCATAAAAACAATGAAACAGCACCCAATACAAGACGTAAATAATAATTAAACTAAAACATAAAGCTAGCGACCTCGATACGGTCAAAGCAATGACGGTGAATTATTAAATGTGTCTTCTGTCTCCTCCTTTTAAGCTAGCTGAAATCGTGCTTTATGAACGCCAAACTACTTTAAACAACCCGGCTAGCTTTCCTACAGTATTAGCCATTTCTGCGCCTAGCCTACTCTAATTCCAGCCGTCAAACGCTGATCATGTACACTTTTCTAATACAAGTTATAGTTTTGGGGTAAAAATTAGCCAAATGTTCATGTTTTTCGTCATTCTGAAGGCATCTGGTACCCGCAAAGAGAGGTTACGACAGCAAACCTGCGGTATTCTTACTGCAGTAAATTAAAAACATTTAAACCACACACGGTGGATGTTTTTTTAAGACGGCCACCATATAAAATGTACAATATAAAATATACGATGTAAACCTCTTGCAGCGTGCCGAACTATTGCGTTGCGTTAACGCGACTATAACGGCTATAATGGTACTGCAGCAAAAACACACCAAACAAAATCTATATCCTCATTAGTTATACAACTACAAAAATAAACAGATAAAAAAGATCGTTTTAATTTAGCTGTTTGTCTTACCGGGCAGTTTGAGAGCTCTGGACAGTGCCGCTGCCATACTGGACAATAACGTGGCCTGTTCAGGGGCTGCAGACCCCAAGGCATCATGGGAGATGTAGTCCGTTCTAATTTAAAGTGGCCGTTTGTAGGCTTAGAGCCGTCCTTTGAACTACTGATGTTCTAACGTAGTATATTGATTGTATTTGTAAACAGCAAGGTGAGGTAATTTCGGTTTAATTGACTGTGAATTAAAATATTCCCAGCATGTGAATGATGTTTATATGAGACAGATTTTATGTTTTTTTAAAAGTGTTACAACTTATTGCCCCATTCAGGCTAAAAGATGAGTTAAGTAGGTTCATTAAAATTGGGTTATGGTTAATGTTGTGATAACAAACATGGACATATTTGCCACATTTCCCCTCAACACCCAGAAAATACAAGGCAATACAAAAGATTCACAAAACATCACTGTTAATTTTACTCGGTTACTGACAGCTTTAGTATCAGAAAGACAATCTGCCTAATCCTGCTATAAAGCGAAATTATACTGAAACAAATTACATCTGTAATTCTTCATATTATACGTCTAACATATCTAACAATCTAAACAATTAAAGGAAAATGTGTGACTGAGAAGTACTTAGAACATAAAGTACCTCTACTCTGACAACTCCAAGTTGTTGTTAAAAAACTTGCATTGTTATGTTGACCTATAATAGGACAGTTTTCCAACATGGCACTTGTTGTCAAAAACATGTTTGTTGTCAAAATGTTTTCTGAATGAATAGCAAGGAGAACACCATTTGCTCTGCCAACTGTAAGATTATGCATCCAGAAACTTTTGCTACTGTTCTGGTCCATTCTCCAGAAAACTACATAAACCCAAATTAAGCACAGAATTTAATGTATAGCTGGATTGCTCTGTGTTTGCCTATTCTCTCTCAGCATGTCTGCAGTCATGTCACTCAATTTGTAATACTTCTTGAGTAGCATAATATTTCCTCCACTGAAGCCACTTAACATGGTGTCAAGAAATCAGTTTCCAGGTCACAGAAGAGAAGGGAGCAGCAATAACTGTGTTTTTGGACACAGCCTTTAAAAAAAGTTAAACAAAAATGTGTTAACTGCTTTGATGACAACAACAAAACAAACAAACAAAAAGCTGTTTTTTCCGATTATCAAATGCAGTGACAGCCAAGTCATGATAATTAAAATAAATTGGGTGCATCAAAATTGTGTTCTACACGCTAATACTACACAGTAAATGTTATTTACTAATCATAATAGTATGAATTCAGCAGGCTAGCACATAAAATATTAGCATACCGCATCATTCCTTACTGAAAGGCAGAGACAAAGCTTACATCATAGCACACTGGAATTTTACAGGTTTTTGGCAGATTTAGGTTCAACTCACATTTATACGTGAATGCTAGTCCTGCCACCAACACTGCTGCCATCGCATTGGCATCCTCAATTTTTCAAAAATTTTCGTGTGAGAAGTGAGAAGTTCCGACCCTTTCCGTTTCCCATTGCATTGTGGGACAATAGTGCCTCTTTACCGGACTTAAAAATGGGCTGGCTCTAAGTGTGCATTGTGGATTTTTGAGTATACTCAACTTTGACATTTACTCAATATACTACATACAAAAAATAAGTCAGTATTAGTATTAAGAGTGTAATTGGGATGCACCCACAGTCTCCCTGAAAATGTTTTTCTTCCTGCACATCCAGCAATCTCCCTGGTGGCTCTGTGCATTCTACTCTGCATAGTCACACCTCCTGTGCGCCATGGCCAAACCAACTGGTAGCATTTATTAAAAACACAATTGCAATTAAAAACACTTTTTCATGTTGGTCAATATTTTCAAGGTTTCAGAAATAATTTCTTCCCCCCTCTCTCTAATACACTGTTACATGAGGTAAGTTAAAGTTAGGACTAAATGGCACCAAAACATAAAGAATGTTTGCTAAGGGAAGGGTTGTTAAAATTTGTTTACACTATTTTGACAATAAAAAAACACTCAGCATTGTTGCCTCACAGTAAAAAGGGCCTGGGTTTAATCCCGACTGGGTGTCCAGGGTCCTTTCTGTGTGGAGTTTATATATTCTCCCTGAGTCTGTGTGGGTTTTCTCCCACAGTCCAAAGACATGCTGTCAGGTGAGTCGGATATGCTAAACTGCCCCAAGATGTGAGTGAATGTGTGTGTTTGCCCTGAATCACCAATACATGGACTGCAAAAATCATGATTCTCATAATATTGACAAAGGAAATTTCATTTTTTAACTGACATCGTGTGTTTATTTTAAACTTGTCTCCACAGTTGTGAACAAAAAAAAAATAAGAAAATCTTAAATAAGAAATCTACCACTGATTGTTTGTGCTACACCCAATATTGAAAACAGTTGCATTTGTCCCACTTGAATATTATACCGTGAGGGGAGAAAAATATTTTTCAAAGTCTGAGACTGAGGGCAAGTTAACACACTTCAGAATCAGAATTGCCTTTATTGTCACACGGTCACAAGTACCAGCGAAATTAGCCATCAACCCATCCAAACACACAATAACATACAGGGGGGAAACAGGACAGGACAGGAAGACAGGGTAAGCCGCTGCGTGGAACACGCGCCGCCATCATTTCTCCAATTAGAAGGGATACAAGGGGGAAGAAGAGGGGGAAAAAAGCATACCCCCAGACTGTGCCCTAGAGCACAGCACATAGGCACATACAATACACAAAAAGACCAAGCAATAAAGGCGTGGGAAAGGGTACGGGAGGGTAAGGGGGCCGAAAGTCTCACTGTCTGGCAACAATCAGTTTGCCATGGAGACACCCTTAGACAGTTCCCAGTCAGAGACACATCCAGCGAATTAGGTAAACAGGGAGAGATTCAAGTCACAGTGTTCTTTGGAGGAATGTTCCCTATCATACACAAGGCCGAGTGCTGATAAGGCGGGAGCCGAAAGCAGATTAAACCCTAGTTGTTTGGGCGAGTGACCGCTGACCAGTTTAGCGCAATCACTCACTATTGTCCATCATGGTCTCAATTTTCTCCACTCCTTTGCAAAGCCGTTAGCTTCTCCGAGATGTTTTCCATGAAGCGGTTAAAAGTCACAGTCTGAGTGCCGACAGCTCTGCCCACCGCGTCAATCATGTCGGGCAGCTTTTGGGGGCCCTTGACAGCTGTCCCCATACCTTTGATTTCACGATACACCAGGGCAATGCCTAATCCAGTCAGCAAAAACCCTGCGATCATTTAACACACTTTGGCAGGCGCTGGGTCTTCTTTTAGCATTGTTAAGGTTTGTGTTGTGGTGCCTGTTCATCACAAGCTTCACTGGCCTCAGCTTTCCCCTCGTCTCAGTCTTGTCTCAGTCTTGTCAACCATGTCAAATTAATTTTATCTCATTTCAGCATAACGCAACATAAGTGCCAGATGAAGAGAGTGCGGTGAGGTCTCAAATTGATTAGTGATTAATACATGTATGTTAATGTTTGTGCTATTTATCAGCATTTTGCACATTCAAATGAGCACAACTTGTCACTGAAATTACTCCATGGCAGTCTGGCACGACACTATTGCAGTCTTTGGCAGTCTTTTTGCAGTCTAATGTTAAGGGCAGTTGTCATAACAGTCTGCGTGCATGTAGTCCTACATTGTGCAGTCATCTACCAATGATGCTGGCACTAACAGGATGACTCATCGGAGGTATGACTACTCGCTGAATCACTCGCAGTCATGACTGTTGGGTCACTTGGTGCATGTGGGTTAGCAGAAAATATCACCAACATGTCCTTAGATTACCAAAGTGTTGTTTTATGAGCTCTGTGCAAACCATAAGCCCTAAATGGTCCATCAGAAGGCCAAAACAAATGATCAATGATTTCAATTAACCACTTGTTTCCAGATAATCAACAATTATTTATTATGGATTCTAAAGTAAACAGATTGCTCCTTTGCATAGAGCCTAAAAAAGACAGATCCTGAAGTATATATGGTGCAGCCATAGCTGCCTCTATAGCTTGCCAAGGGGTTAATCCTTTAACGGCTTTCAGGTCAACAGCAGTGAACGCTTGAACTTGGGTAGTGTCACGTCCGCGGGTCTGTCTGACTCCGCTGATCGAGATGACGTCACAACCACATGCTCGCAGTCTACCAATCACTCTCCAGAATACTGATTGCATTCAGCTGTGACGCCTGTTTATAAACACACACACACACACACGCACGCACGCAGACAGACAGACTTCGCGAAGTTTTGCTAACCCCGGTTGCATTTCTGAGCGTTTCTATGTATACTGATCCTGACCTCTTTTTCGCTCCCGACTCCTCTTTCGACTTCTCCCTTTGTTTTGTTAGCTTGTTGTTTGCCTTGCTGTTTTTTTTGGCTCTGTTTCCATCCTTCTGACTATGCTTTGCTATTTCCCTCTGGTTCTGTCTGCCGTTCTGCTTGTCTTCCTGGCTCTCGACCTCCGCCTGTCTTTACTACTCATGACCAGGTATTACCCCTTTGCATTCCTGGCTCGTCCTTTGTTGTTGTGTAAAGTTTACGGTCTGTTTAATAAAGCTCTTTGGACTTTTAGCTCTGCTAGTGTCGCGCCCAGTTCTTTGCGCCTGACAGGTAGCTGGATAAAGTTAGGTTGATATTGGATATTTTCAGACAGTCATTATATTTCGTCAAAGTTCCTGATCTTTTCTTTCGCCGAGTAAATGATTGATGAAAATAGCCAGAATCACCGAAGCAGGCCCTGAAGACTGCAAGGGACCATCTCTGAAGTGCGGGTAATGTTAAAAAAACCGTACAAGATTCAGAGACATGAGGAGCCACACAGATATGTAAAAATCTGTTATGTTTACAAAGCTATGTGAAGAAAAGGATTAAATTACTACTATGAGACATCCATATGAGATACAGAACTAAAATCACTTATAGTGTACAGACTCCCATCTGATGAACATACTACAACCTGTAGTTTGGTAAGAAATACTGTAGTTGATTTTAGTTAATTTTTATTTAATTTTAGGCATCCATATGACATACAGATCTAACATCGCTTGTAGTATACAGATACCCATCTAACAAGCATACTACAACGTTCAGTGTGGTAAGATGTGACTTGGCTGATTTTTAGTTAATTTTAAAAAGTATTAAATTACTACTATGACACATCCATCTGGCATACAGATCTAATATTGCTTGTAGTATTGTTTCACAGATGTTGTAGAAGCAGTCTGCATGCCTAATACATTTGGCAATATAGTGTAGGTACAAAAATAATAGTCTACTAACAATAGTCTGTAACAAAACCACAAGAAGAGCAAAATGTTCTCACTATATTTTGAAGCATTAGTGTAAAACAAGGTACACTTTTGCCTAATCAACCACAGTATATCTTAAAAAAAACTAAGTTGTAGTATGTTCGGCAGATGGATGTCTGTACACAAAAAGTGATATTAGATCTGTATGTCATATGGATGTCTCACAGTATTCATTTAATACCTAATAAAGTTAACTAAAATTCAACCAACTCACATCTTACCAGACTGAAGGTTGTAGTATGTTTGTCAGATGGGTCACTGTATACTACAAGTGATTTTAGATCTGTATGTCATGTGGTTGTTGCACAGTAGTTATTTAATCCTTATGTTTATGGTATGTTTGCATTTCTTCACACAACTTTGTAAAAGTAGTAGATTTTCACATTATCTATGTGTTTCAGTACGTTTGAAGTCTTTAGAAATACCATCAACAGGCTCCTCATGTCTCTGAATCTTGTACATTTTTAAACAGTACAGAGAGAGAGACTGTCCCTTGCCGTCCTCAGCGCCTGCTGCAGCTATTCTGGCTATTTTCATCAAACGTGCTCGGCAAAAGGAAAGATCAAGAACTTATCGGTGACGAAATATAATTGTAATTTGTTCCCTGGTTTACCACGACTTAGAAAATGCCAGTGGGGGATTTTAGGAGGTTACTGGTGAGCGGTAGGAGGCGCGAAAGTGAACAGAGTTGAGCTCAGCGGTTTATACATACGTTCAGTGTTGGAGTTGATCAGACCAGTGTTAACCCAGCTAAATGAGTGAATGGCCTAACTCCGCAGAGATGTAATTAAACTCCACCCGCTACGGTGGCGTATTGCTGCCACGCACACGAGAAAAAATGAAGATAAAAAGGAAAAACACACACAGTGACAGTCAAAGCTTAAAATATGTACAATGTCCAAGTTTTACAGAGATATATCCTCAATCCATGCATGCTTCATAGATTTAAAATTATGATAAAAAAGAATGAGGGCATATTGTACTGTTGTCCTATTTCATAGGACTTTATCTCCGGATCCTCAAAACGTCTAAAAATCTGACAATCAGGTTTTACTCACTAACTGACTATCAAATTCCTGAAGAAGGAGAATTTTTACTGTAGAATCTTTTTATAATCCTGCTGTGAACATGGCATGTTAGGCGATAGAATATGTTGTGCATATATTACATTTGTTGTATTACATAGGACTTTATCTCCTGATCATGAAAATGTCTCAAAAATCTGTTAGTCAGGTTTCAGTCAATAACTGCCTATCAAATTCCTGAAGAAGGAGAATTTTTACTGTAGAATTTTATTTATAATCCTCCTGTGAGCATGGCATGTTAGACGATAGAATGTGTAATGCATATTGTACTTTTGTCATATTTCAGAGGACTTTCTCCTAATCCATAAAATGTCTCAAAAATCTGACAATCAGGTTTTAGTCACTAATTAATTGGCTATCAAATTCTCTGAAAAAGAAGAATTTTTACTGTAATATTTTTTTTTATAATCATCCTGTGAACATGGCATGATTGGCGATAGAATGTGTTGGACAAATAGTACTTTTGTCATATTTTATAGGACTTTATCTCCTGATTTTCAAAACATCTCAGAAATCTGACATTCAAATTTCATTCACTAACTAACTGACTATCAAATTTCTTAAGAAGAAGAATTTTTACTGTAGATTTTATTTTTTAATTAATTCTGTGAACTTGGTAGGCGATAGTATGTGTTGGCATATTACGCCTTTTTGATTTCATAGAGCTTTGTCTCCTGATTCTCAAAACTTCTCAAATATCTTATAGTCAGGTTAAACACATAATACAACTAATTATTAAAATTCTGATGAAGTGAACATTTCACTGTTGAAGCACTTTTCTGGTTCACTTATCATCTTCTGAAAATGAAAATATTTTTGTCAGTTTCGAAGCATAGGATCTCTAAAACCCGATGAAAAAACGTGACTTTGTCAGATCTTTGGGCAAGAGTAGACAAACAGTACTTGTTGTTTTCTGATATTATTCTAATTTCAACCGGATTATCTAAAAGCCATACCACCTGCACTTCTAAACAGGCAATACAGTAAAGTTAAACTGGCTTGTACATAAGCTAGCAGAGGTCTCTTACTCCTGTGTGGATTGCCCGATACAATGCAATCTGACTTTCTGTGATCAATAATGTCCATGGTATGTCCATCTTTTAAAGAACGGGTGTACCCTGGTGATCTAGCTCATTTCTTCCACTATGGGGATTTAACTTCTGGACTTCCACATCTTCAGTTGACATTGTATCTCTCTTGCCATATAATAGCTCTTCTAAGGGGTGTAGAAGCTCCATTAAAATATAACTGTCAAATTTATAACTCTCAAAAAAAAAAAAGAATTTAAAAATCCTGAATAATATTTGATTGTATATATCAACAACATATATGGCCAAAGGTGCCCAAACTTTTACACATAACTGTGTAGGAATTATCGCTTTAAACGTGGATGATGTTGTATCTCTTGTAGTGTTTCAGAGTTCTTGTTTGGTGTCTTGTCTTCATGTTTATATATGTTCATACAGGGCATATATGTGGTCCACAAGTTTTTGAGGACATGAAGAAAATCTGTGAACTTGATTAGATGAACCTGATCAGATGACTCAGGCAGAGTTTTTTAACACATACATTTAGAAATACCATATTATGAAGTAATATAAAGACAATGAGCACTAGCAAAACAAAAATAAAAAATAAACTTGAGAGTGTTTACTTAACCATTTCCAAATCAGTCTAAATCAGCTATTTCCAGCTAATACCTAGTTCAGCTAATTAATCTTAAATTAAATCACTAAATCACAGACATCGGAAAGCAGCAGGTTGTCAGGGACCAACATTCTTTAAATGTATTCTTGTAATTACTGCATACAATTTAACACACTGTGTTCATTTTGTATTTATGTGCATCATAACATTACTTTTGTACTATATATAAGACACTCTTATCCAGAGTGACTTACTATTTGAACACTTTTACCCAGATGCAGACTAAAGTAATGAAGGGGGCCTTGTAGGGTTAGTCCCATTTGACTTGCATTGCCTTTGTGAATGACTTTTTCTTGTGATTTTTGCCCATTAGTAGTGGTCCTCTAGGGTTTTGGTTTAGATGAGTTTTATTTAGTGATGTTGTATTGCTGTTGTTTGTTGTTCTTTGCTCTTCTGTTTCATTCTCCTGACAATGGAGATGTCTTGTTTACTCACCTCAGCTTCTCAGTTCTTATAATAAAAGCCACTCACACTAGCATCTTGCCTTATTGCCTCATACTTTACACTGCTTTGGCATGTTGACAGAATTGATGACCAAAAGAGATGGATAATGAACAAACGCATCCTTTTTTCACGTTTACAGTAGAAGGAATGAGAAATCCTTCTGGTATGGTTTTGATAGCAGGCTACATGATGTTTAAGGTCAGAGTAAGATATTGGAGATTACTGAGGCAGGACAGAAAGGGAAAACCAGAAAGTGCATAAAAAATGTGCAAGCCATGAAAATGTTTTTGTGTTCATTAGTATATATTTGGGTAACACTTGTTTGACAAATAATCAAATTAATAAAAAAAAAAGTTTTAAATTCAGATAATACACTACAGAATTGCCTGCACTCAAAAGACTCACATATAATGTTCACAGTGTAAAAATAATATATAGCCTAATTGTTAACTACTTGACAATAAGCAGCAATAAGCACACACACTAAATACCCTTACTTGCTGTGAACACAGTGTCAAAATGAAAACTTCTGCAATAAAATTCAATCTTCAGAAAGTTGAGTTTATTTTGTTTTTTGAAATATATTACAAACACTTTTTATGATTTGCTTAAAAACTAGGGAGATGATTCAGCAGAAAATGCAATTTGCATAATCTGAAGACTTGAGCCTCATATACATTTGGTTATAATAAAAAAGAAACAGTGTGAAACTGATGAAGCCCTAGAAATTAAGACAAAATAAATTAGGCCAAAAAGTTCATACATATCATATCATGTTCACAGGATGAAAAATTCAATCAACAGAATCAACAGATAAAGTCCTATGAAATACAACAAAAGTACAATACACCCACACATTTTATCACCTACCATGCCATGTTCACAGGATGATTATTCTACGGTAAGATTATTCCTCTTCATGAATTTGATAGTCAGTTAAAGACCAAAACTTGACTGTCAGATTTCTGAGATGTTTACAGGATAAGGAGATAAAGTCCTATGATGCCACTAAAGTACAGTGTGTCCGATACATTCTGTCGCCAAACATGCCAAGAATGCCAAACATGCCAAACAACATGCCAAAATTTCTGCAATTCCTTGGAAAAGGTTTATTTTATTTTGCTTTAGCTTGTTTTAGGAAAAATGTTTTCCCATATTCCCATATGCCCATATTCTTTTAAAACCTAATTTTGCAGCTTTCAAATTTGGACTGCAGTAGATCTATTTAATGATTAAACACCCTTAAAAAGTTATTTACCGTAAACAGTAACATGCTGTGAGGCAAGAAACAGTGCTGACATTCAGTTTTGTTTTAATATTGTTTACAGTCGTTGAGAGGTTTTGCCTGCCGCCTGATGCAGAAGTTGTATACAAGGATGCAACAGGAACAGAAGTTGATGCAGAAATTTTTAGCGATCTTGTTGGACAAGGCAATGTGGTGCTGATGGTTTTCTCAAATAACAGTAAGAGACACAAAGGCAGGTATAACAAAGCACTCTACACCCTACAGAATATAATTAATTATTTTTCTCTTCTTCAGAAATTTCTGATTGCACCATGTCGTCTGCTTTTGAGATGTCTGACTCAAGTGCATCAATTTAATCGATGAGGTTCAAAGCCAAAGACAAAGAATGGAGGACACACTGGATGCAGTGTCTGCTAAACAGGTGTCTAACAAAGCACTTTCATCATATTTTGTTTTCTGACTGTTTTTGTTTTCTGTTAGTTGATTGAAGCAGTGCTAAGAAGCAAGTCTGGTGGTAAAGAAGTGCTGCAGGAATACCAAAAAACAGAAACCCTGACGGATGCCATAAGAAGACAAATGGTTAACATACTAGTGGCTCACATGATTGAGAAACATGGGTTTGTGGGTTCTGTATTATTTTTATTTGTGCCAAATAACTGCATGGCCAATGCAAATATTTAAATTACTGATTTAATGTCTCTTCTCAGTCACCTCCCCACTAAAGCAATCAGAGAAAAGTATGCTCTAGGGATAGTGATGATGTTCCCATGCTTCAAGTATCCATATTCCAAGAAAGGCTATGTAATAATAATCATTACTATTGTTTGCATGACACTTCGGATGTAGCAACTCAAAGTTATTTGCATGACACTGATACCGGAATTTCTTATGAGCTAAGTATTACAACATGTATTACAACATTATTTTTTCATATCAGGAACACTTCTATGATGCTACAAGCAACACAGGATGCATTTCCTGGCATCTGAAAACAGTTTAAAGGAAGATTCGTCGAGGATCTGCTCTGCCACCAAATAGCCCTAATGAAGTTTCTCCAGGAGGCCCTAACTTCCAAAGGTTCATTAATGTTGAAAGGCAGCTTGATAGGGATGCTTGTTGAGAAGCCCTGTCTTTTCTCAACCATACTACAGACAATTCCAGAAGATGAGAGAAACCTTTCAGCACCGTCAAAAGCTTGTTAATGACCCAGGCAGATGTGCTGATGTCCTCTCCATCTTCCCGGATACGAAAGGATTGGTAAGTTGGGAATGAGATGCTTAGAATGACTTGACATTCAAAATTATTTCCCGTAGTAGTAGTTTAATATCTTCTTTCTGAAAGGTGGACCAAGACTTCAATCTCATATTTGATGACGAGACATCCTCCAGGCTGCTTCAAAATGAGATGAGTTCAAATGTTATTAAAGAGGCTAAAGGGCTCAGTTCAACACCAGAGTTGCTCACTTGTTGCAGTCAACAGAAAGTCCACCTGGAAGAGGCAACAAGTGAGTGTATTTGTTTTGTGTTAAAGCATTTGCTGTATTTGGAGTTATAGTTTTTTTCATTCATTATTTGATTCATGATTCATTTCATAATAACTTTAATATCAGGAAACAAGACCACCTGTGACATTTAATTTGATGTAATTGGTTTGGTCTGTGTATCGCTGAAAGATTTAATTTTTGGGAAAAATGTGATCAATAGATGGATGAATGTTTATAATGTCTCCCTGTTTTATTTCAACTTAAAAAGTATCAACTTTAAAATGCTTTCAGTTCATTTTTCTTGCAACTTTGTCCTCAGCCTATGACCATGAAATGGCCTCCCTGTTGTTACTGTTACATCTCCTTCCGCCACCACCAGGGGGACCGACGTCTCCAAAAATTAGCATGTGATGCAATTGAGAGTCTTGTAGTCTTTCATAAGGTAATTGTCATTAAGGTGAATATAATAATTTCTCACATTACCTTCTTAGACACATATGTAAGGGTGTGCTGTTAAAAAGTGCATGATGTTAAAATTAAATCTTCATAGGTATTCCCATTTTCGCTAGCCCGAACTGTATTGTCATTTTCTTAATGGATTTTGTAGTGACTTGGTGGCTCCAACTGAGCAAGCCAGACATCAAAATAAAACACCTCTATTTCTAAAAAACATAAAAAGACTCATAACCAAAACATCAGACACTGGGTTCTGGATTAAAGAGAAAAGGTTCCAAGCTTTATTGTCAGGTGTATGCTGAAAAGCGTACTCCTGGGCAGATTGGATACAATGGCAACTGTATGGTACAAAGTTTCCATACTTATACAGTATTTCAGGAGGTGATGTAATGCCCCTCCTACTATTCTATACATTTCCAAATTAGGTATTGTTCCCATGATCTCATGGTTCCTTCCACAAATGTACACAGTGAATGTATTTTTAAACCATATGTCTTCAACCAGAATGTCCTTGTGTCACAAAGAAATATAGAATGATCCCTAACTGCTCAGGATGTTCCCACATGCTGATGTCTTGAGATTGCATATCAAGTTGTCATTTTTTGCTTTTACTCCTATGTTGTAAATTAAGCACTACTCCTAGCATCATGCCATGTAAACACTTCCCTCGACCTTTAGGGTCTGGTTATACTTGAATTTACCATCCTGCATCTTAGCTTAACCACATGGGATTTAACCGCGCCCATATATCCAAGACATTGACACTTATATATCCCTTACGTCAGTACAAAATTATTCCTCATTTCCCCCCTTTTCGTGACTTTTTCACGAATTTTAACAAATTTAAACCATCAATTAAAAAACACAAGTAAATCACACTTTGCGGTAAGTAAATGCTTAAAACATCAAATTATGCCTACATATAAGTGACAACATATATGGTATTAAACAATGTGTGCACATATATAGTCTTCTTATCCTGTCATTCCCCTGAGATGGGTGAAAAACCCTCAACACTTGGAGTCACCTTGTGTTGTTTTTGAGGGCTAAATCCCACCTTATCTGCCTTTATGGCACGACAGTGTATTCTGCACTGAAGTTCAGCACAGGATAAGATTTTTTCCCCAGTGCATTGGATAATCACATACCCAAAATAATATGTACTCCATGCCTATTTGCTTAAGCTAAATATCATTCCAAAGTGGAAGACTCCTTGCAGTTCCTAGCTTATACAATTCAGTAATTAAGCAGTAAATTACACAACCCACTCCGATCCTTACAATTACACATCCTTCAAAGAATGTGGTCTGGGATCACTATGGTTATAAAAGGTATAAATTCCATAAATTCAACCAGTAAGCCTGTGTCTATTACCCCCCTTTTTTCATTCATAGTCGCAATGTTAGCGTGACCTACAATAATGATCCCAAACTACAGAATCATAACACAACCAAACAAATATGGATATATACCACAATAATAAAAGTTAAACACTATATAATGTCCGTCAATAAATGTTGGTGTACCTGTGGCACTATGGAATAGTTAAATACATGAAAATAGTAGCCCCCCATTTTATTTTTATGTCTAAGGCCACTTTCATCGGATAAACTACTGTTAGCTCGGTGCCAAATGCACCCGTGGCTGACGCTCTAACCGGCAGAAAAAGTCAGCCAGTACTGGGTGTAGCAGCTAGCAGATAACACGCCGAGTAGCTCCTGTAACCTGCTATTTTCTGTGTTTTGCAGGTAAGCTGGGTGATAAAATATATATATGTGGGAGTTAACAGTAGTAGTGACCCATAAGTGCAGAGTGTGGTGAAAATGGCGGACTCGTGTCCGAGTGGTTGTGGTAACGGGCTGCAGAGCTGTTTCAGGTCTGTAAGTTTAGAGATGGACGCTAAAGCTAAATGCAAAGTCAGACTGGGTGTAGCTGACGCTCGCAATACAGCTATGTGTTACTATGACAACGTC
>CM067475.1:18078128-18101912 GCA_034552555.1 Semaprochilodus insignis
AATATAAGTATATAACTGATATAATGACAAGCTAAACTAACTAAGGACATCTAGAAATTGGTACTAATAAAATACATGACAATGATATAAATATAATATGTAACAATCATAAATGTTCAAAAATGATGTCAAGAAGTCTATTGCGTGTCAACTGATTTTCGCATTTCACCACACTTAATGACTTTTTAATCTAAACTGTTGAACTGTTCAGAAATTTTGGAAAATCAGTGCGATGTTACTAATAACGTGTACGTGTTCCCTATGATTTGTAGATCATCCACTTTCTGAGGACAAGAGCACATCCAGTTATGCTCAAACAGGTATCCTCTTCATTCACTTTGATCTGCCTGAAGAAAGACAGTCCAGTCACATTTTCCTCACTTCAGTGAAGCAATAATGTACACCCACCTGACACTTCATTAAGTATACCTCCTTAATCTAGTGTTGCACTGTGTACTAGAATATAGGAGCAGTTACAGACTGTAGTCCATCTGTTTCTCTGTACACTTTATTACCCTGTTCTTCAATGGTCAGGACCACCACAGGACCACCACAGAGCAGGTATTATGTGGACGGTGGATCATTATCAGCGCTGCAGTGACACTTACGTGGTGGTGGTGTGTTAGTGTGTGTTGTGCTGGTGTGAGTGGATCAGACGCAGCAGTGCAGCTGGAGTGTTTAAACACTGTGTCCACTCACTGTCCACTCTACTAGACACTCCTACCTTGCTGGTCCACCTTGTAGATGTACAGTCAGAGACGATAGCTCATCTGCTGCTGCATAGTGCAGTGTTGGTCATCCTCTAGTCCTTCATCAGTGCACACATGACGCTGCGCACATGACGCTGCCCACAGGACCCTGTAGGCTGGATAGTTTTGGTTGGTGGGCGATTCTCAGTCCAGCAGTGACACTGAGGTGTCCAAAAGCACTGCTATGTCTGATCCACTCACACTAGCACAACACACACTAACACACCACCAGTGTCACTGCAGTGCTGAGAATGATCCACCACCCACATAATACCAGCTCTGTGGTGGTCCTGTAGGGGTCCTGACCATTGAAGAACAGGGTAATGTAAGAACAGGTAAGTATGCAGAGAAACAGATGGACTACAGTCTGTAACTGTAGAACTACAGAGTGCTCCTATATGGTCAGTGGAGCTGATAAAATGGACATTGAGTGATACAAGGAGATGCACCTAATCAAATGCCCGATGAGTGTAAATAGAAATTTCTTAGATTTGCTCTGTTTGTCAGACTCCAGCGCTTCCCCCAACTATCACAGACCAGATCAGATTGTGGGAGCTTGAAAGAGATCGGCTTCAGTTTACAGAAGGTAAGAGCATTTCTTTCAGATGCACTGCCAAATCAGCGACACTACTTCTGTATGTGTAGCTCAATAAATATTGCCCATATCAGTCTAAATGTATCATCATTTATTGTTCCTGGTAACTTTTATCTTCCTTCCCAACAGCATTGCAATCCCACACTTCCTTCTGGGTACAACTATTCTTTTGATGATGAGTATATGATGTTAGGGCTCATTTGCAAGAGCATATAGAGAATTCTATATACAAAAATGTGTAATATATCACACAACAAACCTCAAAGTAACTAAGGACACAGATGATGATGATAAATTGATTTTAAGTTGTATTAGACCTATAATTCATGGTCCTGAGTTTTAAGCTCCCAACTGCAACATTAAGCCATCCGGAAGAAATGAAGCTCAGGACGCAAATCTGGATCCACGGCATTTAAAATGCACCGTGTGCCTTCGGTTAGTTACCATGGAGACTTGAGAATCGAGGGAACATTCATTCAGTTTTGTGATAATGATACAGCTGCCAACAGATCATGTATATCTGAACTGTAGCGTATTTCATAGCAGCCTTTAAAGGGAAAGGTTGGCATGCTAATTTGTACGTTCACCCTTAACCCTGAACGCAGATGTCTAATCTTCTTCCGTAGCTTCTGCATTAGAGCTACAGATGTCTGAGACTGCATGACAAACTGTAGTCTATAAAAAATGATACTGGTGGTGTTTAGTAAGCTCACCAGATAAAACATGGGACTGAATCGTACCTAATAGTGTGTAATACCTCCACAAGCACGAATAACAACTGTGATTGGATTTGACATGGACTTGCCAAGTTTCTGGATGTAGCCCGCATCAATGTTCAGACACTCTTGCATCAAGGAATTGTGCAGTTGGGGCAGATTTGGTGGACGCTTCCCTGGCACAATTCTGAGGAGAATTTTCTGTAGGCTGGGATTTTAGCCACTGCTGGTAGACCCATATGACCGTATGCTTCCATACACCTGCAGATTCAGCTACTTCCGTCACACTATGGTCTTTGGCACACCCAAATGCAATCACTCCTTTTAGCCAATCATTAACATCTGCTTTGGAGCCATATTCCACACATGGAATGAGACACTCACTGCACTGTACCACCTCTTCTCAATCTGTGAATCCCATCGCTAGTACTAATACTAATTTAATCGAAGCGGATCACCTGTACTTATAACATTCTGGACCTGGAGCTACTGATAAGTAAGCACTACAGTAGGACATTTCGAAGTCTTCCAGTCGGTGCTGTATTGCCACCCAGTTCAAGCTGCTGCTGCATCATGCGTAAGGGGCACTTTCTAGAGCCGGTATTTGCTCATTCTGGGCTACTGTAGCAACATGGCAGCCTCCGTTGGAAGATAGCCCACACCTATGTAGATATGATAGCTCCTGCTAAGCTAACAAAATCACAATTATTTGTAGTTACAGGTGATTATACACTAATGGAAACATAGATTCCTATGTTATATTTCTAATAATAGGTCCCCACCTAAATCTTACATGCTGCACCTTTAATAGCATCTAAAAGTAGTCTCTCATGCAGAAACCACTCAGTCTCAATACAACCTCACAGGAAGAGCAGCATAGCTAACAACATTGCCTCACGCAGCGGGGTGAGAGCTATTTCAGGATAGATTTGTTACAGGATTGGATCATGTTCATTGTTTTTTTCCACCTCGGACATCCGATCCAGCCTTTTCTGCTGATGATGGCCTGATACCAATACCTGGTATTGGATCAGTGCCATTTCTATAGACGCTGTGCATCTACGCAGTGGTGTGACCTAAGCTCCTATGCTTCTAATGTTCAGGTTTCAGCATCAAATTTAGATATGCTCCATTATACACAGCTAGACATGCACTGCTTCTGTTTTTGCTTGTCTGATGTGAAGGCAGAGGCAATAACCCTATGGGTTAAGCTATGGGTTGAATGTTATTAGCAGAGATTTTGTTTTTAACAGTCAATTCTAACACAGGGACACCTAAAACTTGTTTGTGGTGGGGCGAGGATATAAAGTAGATTTTAAAACATTGCACTGTGTTTTGTTAAACATATCATTCCAAAGTTTGGGAAAAGGGGAACGTAAGAACGCAAGTTATACACGGTATGGCCAAAAGTATGTGGACACCTCTCCTCACTATAGAATTTGCGTATTTCAGCCAAATCCATGGCTTAAAGTTGTGTAAATTCAAGTACATGCAATCTGCATAGAACAACAGTGGCATTAGAATGGGTTGTACTGAAGAGCACAGGGACGTGGCACTATCATAGGATATCAAGTCAGATCAAGGAATTTCCGCCCCCTGCTAGATCTGCCCCAGTCAACTGTAAGTGGTGCACCAGTCGCTACAGAGTTCCGACCTGCCTCTGGAAGCAACATCAGCCCAATAACTTGGCTTCATGGAACGGGTTTCCTAAGATCACTGTGCACAATGCCAAGCTTTGATGAATCGCAGTCTAGCAGTCTGATTAATGAATCTGGGTTTGGTAGATGCCAGGAGAACGATACCTACAAAGGACAACGAATCCATAGTGCCATCAGTAAAGTTTGGTGGAGGAGGGATAATTATCTGGGGCTGTTTTTCAGGCTTTGTGGGAAAGGGGCATCTCCATATTAATACCCATGGTTTTGGAATGAGATGCCCAACAAACTCATAAAGGTGTGACAAACTGGTGTCCACATACTTTTGTCCATATAATGTGTGTATCGTTGCTACCCAAAGAAAAACATGTATCTCCATTTTTGTTGATTTTCATTTTTATGCACCATTTGAACACAACAGCCGCCATTTTGGAGGTACTTGTTTCTCTTTGGACAGCAATGATATAGTCATAATATATTTGTTCTCATTTGGTGAGGGCTTGACATTATGGGAAACTTTGGAGCCAGACGAAATGTCTTCAGGAGTCAACTTTGGACCGCAGGCCACACTGGGCTGCCCCAAGATGTCCAGTGTTGCTGAACTGACATGATGTCTGATTGATTCAATGAATAAATTGTTTCATCCTAACAAAAGACCATCAGTAGACTGTTTTTAAGCAAAATATATATCAAAACTCTCTTCTTTTCCGTAAACATGTGACCTTTGGACGTGCCAGATAAGAATAATGCTATTATGATTGGACTATTTGTTGCAGTAATTCTCCGTGTGAAGTGGTAAATGCCATACGCTGCATGAGGAAGTAATTTGGTCAATTGCAAATTGAGTATGTGCCTGGAATGACACTGCTCTGAGCCTGGAAAGAAAAGCGTGACTCATAAAAGCTCATAAGTAGATTGAAGTCTCTGCTAGACTTCCTTTTTTTTTTGCTCCTGAATGACGGCCTGTGACCTTTGAATGTCAATGGCACTCGGGCGTAAGTGAGCGATAATAAGCATTTTCACCAATGTGGCTTTCATGGTGAAGCTGAGGCTGCTGAAAGCTACTCGGTTCTCCTCACCCTCCACCGTTCACACACTCTTTCCCTCCACTCTTTGTTTCAGGAGTATTGTACAACCAGTTCCTGTCGCAGGCTGATTTTGAGGTTCTGCGGGACAGAGCTCAGGTTGGTGACTAAATTTATCCTTGCTTCCTTCCCGTGGATTTATCACCCTCTGCAGCCAGTTTCTTCTCTCCATGACCTTCTGAAGTCTTTTAAATTCACCCCATGTATCCCTGAAAATTGCTTCACACCCTTTTGCTTGTTAAGTAGAGCACTGTATGCTGTAGTACAATGAGAATGCCCTGTATGTTTATGCATGTTGACAGGTGGCCCTTTGTTTCTCCACAGGGGTTGGGCGTGCTGGTGTGGCAGAATGCACCTCACAGGGTCATGGTGGTCACACCCCATGGACATAGTGAGGTTAAGCGGTTCTGGAAGAGACAGAAGAGTCACACATAGGATACAAAGACCCTGTGCGGTCCGCTTATTGGCATCCGTCTCCAGTGACCTGATTGCTAATGGACACTGAGAAGTATATCTGTTTACACCTGGCATTGCTTGGGCTCTCCACATCCACATATCACTATGTCAGCCTCTCGCTACATTGTTATCAGACTGTGAGCTCTTGCTAAGTCAACTTGTCTGGTACACACCTCAACGCTTTGGCCACTTTCAGTTTGTATGTTTGTTTATATGCGTCCCCCACTCCAACGGTGGTTTGAGTGACCAGGTCACAGTGCATCTCCGAGATGCGCTGTCCACTTATGATAGGATCACCCAAAACATACGTTGATGCCAGGTGTAAATGGGGCCAAAGACTCTGGAAACAAAACTCGTGCCACAACGGACTGAAAACGAGTAATTGCACAGCTTTATGGGAGCGGTGAAAATACTGTCCAGATGCCTTTGAGACCTGTTCGTTTTCTCCAGGAGAGTGTAGGGCAATTTGCTTTAAATGCATCACTCTTATATTAAATGTATGCTTTTGAAAAGTGTGATCAAGGGAAAAATAAACTAATTTTGAACCACTGAGACGTTAATATTAATTCTTATGTTGCAAAATACCCCCATGTTATTCAGGGGGTGCCGTGTTGGCTGCGTTGCCTGGCTTCTAATTTACTGTGCATTTCAATAAGTACTGCTAGTGCTTAGTGCAAGCTTCAGTGGCAGCAAAATGTTTTCGCTAATAACTTGTTCTGCAGTTTTCAATATATCGACACCATTCCAGGCTCAGAATATTCGGTCTGCTCCAGACTGATGCATTCATACCGTCTCTGTCCAAAGAAAAGCATGTATCTCCATTTTTGTTGATTTTTACTCTTATGCATCGTTTGAACAGAGCAGCTGCTGTTTACACTGTGTGAAAGTTTCATGATGAATGGACCAACAGAAATGTTCCAAAACTGCCCAGGAAAAAGTCTTACATTAAACTTAAATGACTTAGATTAAAATGAAATTAGTTTTTTGCCCTCTCCTGTAAAATTGCTATTTTGGAGATACTTGTTTTTCTTTGGACAGCAACAATATACAGCTTTTTGACTGACATACAGTTTTCCTACAAGTATCATTAATTGACCATTTTTTCACCTAGTTCTCAGATTTACAGACATGTTACGGCAAATTGTAAAGTTTGTTGAAGTTTAGTTAAGAATTCTAGAGACAGGGTGACTCAGCTAAACAAATGAATGAGCTCCATGAATTTGTATTTAACCGTCTATTCTTCCCTACAGGACAGCATAATCTGATAGCAGTTGCGTTACATTTAAACTGGGAATCAGAATTTTCTGAGGTCCCAGTCGGAATTTTTAACTAGAACATTTCCAGATTCCTACTCAGAAGAACCTCACCATATCCAAGATGGCTGCACTACGCCTCAAGTTGTAGTATTGTACCGTTTATTAGCACTGGTGATTATTTGTGTCTAACTAAATCTCAGTACTGTCCAACTTCTATCTGTAGACATGTAGCTAGTTACAGTGTTTAGATTCATAGAATATTATGTAATGGATAGTTATCAACTAGTATTGCTAACATTAGCTAATGGCTAACTTTGCTATTGAGCAAACTGATGGGTTTCCAAAAGAGCAAACAACAGAGGTTTTCTTGGAGGCGTCCATTTTGGTTTTCCAATAGTCCTACTGGGATACAGTTAACTCGGGTGTTACGATTCCAGCTCTGACATCCGACTTCCAAACAAAATGGAAGTTTTTCATTTTTTTTTATTTTTAGAAACCCTGCAGAATGCTGATGTCAAGATATTCAGGGGGTCCATGGGATTGCTTAGAGGGTCCAACATCAGAAACTGAGAAAAACAGTGAGATCATGTGCAATACACTTTTTAAAACATGTACAGAAAAAAACTATAACTTTTTATATTGTCCTTGCTGCTGTGACTTTATTGCCTTGTGCAATACAGTTTATCTGCTTTCTTTTTCACCTTAATTTTTCCTAATAAATTTATAATTCACTGAATCTCAGTGATGAAATAACGAGATAATTCCGAGTCAGCTTGTCATTCAAATGTTCTCGTTCCACCTTAACTAGTGCAGCAGTTACATTCTGGGGCCTGAGCTGTTATAATGCATCATTTAAGATGTAATTTGATTTGACCCTTAATCCTCAAGATCATGATGAGAAATCCACAGCTGGTGGCCAAATTACGAGCAGAGGGAAAATGAAATATCTGTAAAGCACCTCTCACAAGGTGGTGTTTTCTATCTTTTTGGGTGATGTTTGGTAAATGAACCCACTTTACTAGCTTAATGCTAGTTAGCTGCACATTGTGTTGCTATTGTTGGGATGTGCGGTGCCTGTCGCATAATTCTGTAAATATCCGTGCAACAGTGTTTCGATCCAGGCTATGTGCGTTAATTTGAGGAAATTACTGGAATTTGGTTGAACTAATCCTGCTCTAATGGGGCTTTAATTTAATTTGTATTTATTTGGGCACTAGTGTTATATTTATTACCATATTGTTTTTATTCTGATGTAGTAAAACTTCTGGCACAAGAATTTCCCTCAGGATAAATGAAGTTGTCTTTTCTTATCTCATCTTATCAAGGGACCCCCTAGGACCCCCTGTATTACTCAGCTTTTGATTCTAGTGATGGATGAGAATCTAATCCAGAAAGAAGTAAACACATGTACTTGCATTTTTAATGAGATGAGTTGGACATTTCATATGTGAGTAAATGATCATAACATGTTCAAGGCCTGAGTAAGTGTGATGATGAAGAGGAGGAGGAGGGGGGAGAATCCCAGCCACACTCCAAACCAAAACAAGCCGGAGAGGGGAGGCGAAGGCGGGGGATGAGAGGGACCCCAACACTCAGAAAGCAAGGTAGCACACATTTCTCTACATTACTGGGAATGTTTGAGGTTTATTGACATTCCTATAAGTCTGAACTCTACATCTGAGCAACGTGCATATGTTAAAACAGCGCCTTTAACGCTATTTGAGCTGTAAACTAACGCTAAGCTAACATGCTAACTAGCTAGCTTTGCTAGTGTCAGCAGACTGAATGGCGAGTTAGCTAAAAGCTAACGGTACCCTTACACTCTGTTAGGAGCCAAACATGAACCTAAATGTCTGACATTTTCCCCAGAACAGCGCTTTACCTAGCTTTGACCTAGCTTACATTCTGCCCACCAAGGCCACGTATGGAACCGGGGAGGCTGCGTGAGAATCCCCCCGGTTCTGGAGCCCCCGAGGCCGCGGGCTGGAGGGAGCAAAGTTCGGCCGCAGAGGCACAGGAGGCGGCGGGCGGGGCGCTGAAGGACCAGAGCACCGGGCAGCCCGAGACTAGAGCTAACGAAACCGTGAGCATGGACAAGGATGGGGCTGAAGACGATGAGGAGGATGAGCAGTACGAAGAAGAGGAGCTGGATCCCAGAATCCAAGTAAGCATGATTGGCTTAAGCATTTAAATGGGCATCAAAGCTGCTGCTGCTGCTGATGTTGCTGTGCGGGACAGCCCGCTTATCTGGTCTGTCTGGACCATTAGCTTGGATTGCATCACTGAATGAAAAGGGGGAAATCAACAAACCATTCCTAAAAGACTCTACCCGTTTAGTTAGTTCCTCTGTATTTGTTATATGTCTGTTTTTTATGGGTGTGAATATTGTATATTGATCTTTTCTCATTATAGGAAGAGCTGGAACATCTGAACCAGGCCAGTGATGAGATTAACAGACTGGAGCTGCAGCTGGATGTGAGTCTAGCTTTGTGTTTGAAACTGGTTTGGTTCTAAGAGCAGACGCATACATTTGAGGCTTTGTCCCTGATGCTGTTTTGCCTTTGGTCTGAAAAGAAAAGGGGTTCACTGTATAAGAGTCAATAAGTCCTATTGTAATAGAACCTCTATTCTGTAGCCCGGCTGGGTTAGAGATGTTTCTCTGATCAGATCACAGATTAGACAGGGAGATCTGAAAGGATGATGATAGTGATGATGATGATGATGTTGCCAACCCCACCCTTACCAAGAACTGTTCAGTTGTGAAGTCTTTGTTGCTTTATTATTATTACTAATTGCCTTCATAACATCCTTTTTTCTGTTTTGGTCTTCTTGGGACTTTCTAACTTGTTCATGATTGTCTTGATTGTATCTTGTTGCTGGCCACCTCTTTCTTTTCTAGCTTCAGCAATTCCAAGCATAGTAGTCCATCCACAAATCCTGAAAAAAAGCCTACAACCCAAACCAATATCACAAAAATAGTTTTTACACTAGGACATAGTGGAAGAGTGAGAATATTGCTGAAGCTGAGATGTGATGGGCGAAAGGGTTTTATGAATAAGCAGTGATCTATCAAGCTGCAAGGCACATAATTCAGTTCTGCCTGTTCTTACTGCTTGCCGTTCAGCAGATACACAACAGTGAACTCCTGTTATTCTTCCACCAAACGTTTCGCCCATGACCCTACACCCTACACAAGTGGTAAGCTTGTATAACGCAGTGGAGATTCTCTTATCAGTCGACACGGGTGGCCAGTGATGGAAACGACTGGCCCTAAAGATGGTCTGATTATGGGGCATAGCTTTTCCAAGGTTGCTTTGCACATACTGAATTGCTGAATCCAAGGCTTGTTGGGAGAATGGCTCTGCACCGTTTGCTCCCGGAATTGTATTCCCAGATGCAAGGTGGACAGTTTCGGTATGACACAGAGATGTTGGTGGGCCACAGCTCTTCCTGGGCTGGACCTGAGTTTTTGGGTATTCAGTTATTCCTTCATTGAGTAGGTATTCATTTTTAATTTAGTGGTTTGGATATTTTTACTTTAATAAAGGCGAACTGCAAAATACACTTTGTCAGCCCTTTTTATTACTATAAATTCTTCTTTTCCATTGCACTGTTAAATGTGGAAATATATACCATCTGGGCTCTGCTGCGCTCATTCAAGCAGCTTCACGCTTCATTTCAGGTTGGTGGCAGTAAGTGAGGCAAAATAACAATCACAGAACCTGTGTACCTTTTTCATAGTCCCTTCCTTGTTTATTCAGGCACTATTGTGGGTTAAAGAGGGGTTCAGTTCCTTCCACCCTAATCTGCTTGTTAACACGTCCAGCTCCATACCTTGCTGTCGCTGAGGCTCTTTTATCTAGCATGCTGAAGTTCTGTGTTCCTTGTAGTCTGAATTGAGTCCAAAAAACTACTCAAGTATCATTGTAGTGCTTTCCTTGTGATGAGACAGAGAAGTGGCTATAGTGGATAAGGTGTGAGACACTTATTTAACCAATGAGGAAAAAGTTTGGTGCCACCTAGCTAACGTTTGCACCCACTGACAAAAGCCAAACAAGCCCTTTGCAGATCTGCTTCATATAGGGTATGGCGTTTATTGGGTGTTCCTTGCTATGAACCCACATCTTTATGTTCCGGCTGTTAGCTGTGTTTATGTACCACTTTAGCTAGCTGTCTCCACCTTAGCTAGATAGCTGGCTAGCTGTCTTCATCAGCCCTTATCTAACAATCCTGACAACCAATACATGAAGATGTGGCTTCGTAGCAAGAAACACCCTATAAAACCCCACAATCTAGTCAAGGGTACTGGTCAGTGTGCAAACGTTAGCTAGGTGGCACCAAACTTGGTTTTTCTTTTTTTGGTTTGAGAATTGGAACTCACCTCATCAACTGTAGCTGTTTCCGCTTCGCTTTACCATCACAAGGAAAGCCTTGATAACTAAGTATGTTTGGACTCAGATCTATTCAGGTAACGAGACGCAGCCAGAGCAGTAGAGGCTGGCCTGGATCTGAAGGTCGATACGTCATGGCTTAACAAGCGGATTTATATCAAATAGCAGCTGTAACCCTAACAACCCCACCCCCGCAAACGAAGCTTCGAATATTCGTTTCTGATTGGTGCTGAATCTTTGGAGCCCAAATAATGGAATTAATTTGCTTTGTATTAGGTATTTTATTTAAATGATTGGATTTTTTTTCTTACGCTTCCCTGGTTTCTACCCAATCACCCCTATCACCAAATCCAACTTTAATATATAGCACATGGAGCATTAACACAGTCTTAAATGCACAGTACCTAAAACAGCCTGTATAACCCTAGAGGGATAAAGAGAGGTAATACAAAAACGAATTAGGACTGTTTTTGGTACGCAAACCGCCACAAATGGTATATAATGAAGCACAGGGAGAAAAAAAGAATAAAAAAATAGAATACAAGAAACAAGTGGCCTATGGGCTCTTTAAAGTGATAGTTGAAGAACATCTGCTAGACTGCTTCTGTGGATACGCCCTTGCTGTAAAATGTATTAAAAAGAAAGCTTTATCTGATCTCGGCCCATTTATTGACCGTGCATTTGTGACTGTCTTCCTTTTAAGGAGGCGAGGTCCAGCTACCGGAGAATCCTCACAGACTCAGCACGCAAACTCAACGCTCAGGGCTCACAGCTAGGTGCCTGCATAGAGAAAGCCAGACCATACTACGAAGCCCGTAGACTGGCTAAAGAGGTATGTAAAAGAGGGAGAAGGGGAGAGGGTGACCTTCCTACGATATACAAGATTTTGTCCTTGATGCTGAAATAAGCATTCAGATTGTGTATGTCGCCGAGCCTCTCATGAATGATAATCATCGTCTCCGTTGGGGAAGTATTGTGAAAATGACCCAGAAAAGATCTGTTGGCTTAATGACCATTTTGGGGCTACGCAGCCCATGTGACCCTTAATATGATTAACCCCTGGAAATACAAGATATGATTTGCAGATCAATTTTCATTAGCTTTGTTAGGAACCAATCTCGGACATGTAATTGGACTGGCGGAAAACTCTCAGCAGAGGCCATGGAGTGTAATTGAAAACAATTGAAACAGAATTGGATTGGAAGTTTGACCTGGTCAGCCCCTTGCTTGAAGAACCGTAAACACACTCTGCTAGAGACAATGAGTGGTCTGTACTCAGAACATGGCCCATGATTGCTTGGGCCTAATGAACTTTCAGTAGTACAGTTCCTTTTCCACACTCATTCTGTTATCGCATAAAGGTGTCTAACCTGCTCTATTGTTCAGGTCCTCTTGAAAGAAGCTGTTGCCAAAAATCTCGGATGTGCATCTCTAGTAAATTAACATTTCCACAGATTACCCACTTTCTGTGAGTAGAAAAACACCTGTAGAAGACAAGGCTCCATCAGTGTTGGCTGTAGATTCTGATCATTAGCTCATCTGAGGCGGCTTCTGTTATGTTACTCATACAACCTACCGATTTACCTCTGCCATTCTTAATAAGAAAGCTTGTTTTGGAAAGTATTCCTCTGCACGATGCACCACCCAGTGCTCTCACCTGAAGAGGTAAGCATTTCAGGTGAGGCCGATCATTCTCTGAGTAGAGACTTTTGGGCACACAGAGGGATTTGTCTTCCACATTTAACCCATTCATGAAGTGAAACACCCACATACACACACTCACTGGTGAACACACACTAGCACAGTTGCCCAGAGCGGTAGGGAGCCCCATCCACAGCACCCGGGGAGTTGGAGGTCGGGTGCCTTGCTCAAGAGCACTTCAGTTGTTACTGTCGGCTCAGGGAAGGCTGGTTCCCTAACCTCCAGCCTACAACTGCCCCACAAGCAACAGCTGTACTCTAATTTCAGATGGAATCTTTTTTCCTTTTTGTTTTGGCTGTGTGTGTTTTCGTCTTCGCTGTTAACCTGATATCTGTTCTTAAGCTCTTAATGTACACCCCATGGTGAAGGAGTGTAAAGGTATGATGTATTACCGGGAGGTCATAAGTTTGAGGCCCAGGGCTGCTGAAACACCACCTGTCAACGTCATTGGCCGATATAATCGCCAAACCCATATAGCGCTCAGGGCCCCTTTGCATAGCTGAAACCAGTAGTGTGAATCCAGGATGTTGTCAATATATGTTAATTCATTTTTATGGCCATTTCAATTGTGTTCAGATTGTAAGGAGTTTACAGTCCTATTCCATATTTACTCGTAGTTTACTCTGTATTGGTCATCCATAATGTAATCAACAGCATTCCTTTCTGTGTATCTGGGTGTCTTGAGTTCCCGTGTAAGGCTGAAGGTAATAGCAGTAAAAGAGAATTATGTAAATGGTGATGTCAACTCTGACAGGGCAGTTGCCAGAAGATGGAGTACGGTAAGAACAGCTGGTCCCTGTAGATAATTCTCTGTCGATAATGTACGGCCTTGTGACTCTTCTGAACGTCTTTTGGGACATCCACAAGGACTTGACGTATAGCGAGGGTGATTAGAAAGGTTGAGGACCGGGAGCCCTGGGTTTATCTGGAAGCCCTGGAACAGAGAGAGAGAGTGTGAGAGTGGAGAGTTTAAGGGCAGGCCAGGAGAGTTTTGAGACCCCATTTTTGGGAAGGCTTATAGCCTGGGCCTGATCAGAAGGGCAGAAACGTAGAGCCTCCACACTGTGCACAGAATGACTGATTGTTACTTCAATGGATCAGAGGTCGCTCTGTTATTTATATGGAGGCTCCGGAACAGAGAGAGAAGTAAGTGTTATGGCAGAGAAAGCCACAAGAGTTTTGAGACGCCTTTTTTGGAAGGCCAGAAGGGAAGGGCTTTAAATCAGTTTTTTTTTTCTCATGTACTTTGATTTTTTTTGCATCAGTTACTACTTTTATCTTTTTTTTAATCTTCTTTGTTCAACTTTTTGCATTTGTCATTTTTAAGGGCTTACAGAGAACCTGTTTTTAGCCTGGCGAATTCTTTGGGTAAACTTGGAGCTAAAACAGTATTTTTGGATTATTGAACTTATTTAAAAATACTAAAAAAAAGTAACTAAATCACTTCAAGACATTAGTTTAGAGTAGAAACCAAATTTTAGAGAAGCTGTGTTGTGCACACCACCTTTATTGTATTGGCATTCAGCCCACATAATGGTTTGGGGCTTACTCTTTCAGTTTGAGACAGCTGAGCCATAGCTTCATGAAAATTATGCCTGCAGCCTAACAGGAGCTGCCATCAATCTTTTCGGCGTGACCTTAAACTTGGAGCAACCTTGCGCGTCCATGGAGGTCTTTTTTGGGTGCCGTCCCTGGCACTTGTGTATTTTTTCTGCCCCATGAGTCCGCATCTGTCTTCATCAACCAGGTTCTTGTCCAGAACAAAGTTAGACATCATCCTGGGTGGCAGTGGCATGCTCTCCCCAGGTTAGACGCTGAAATATGGGCTGCTATTTTAAGTTCAGTGTGGTTATTGATTGTTTGGAGGCTGTTTATTCAAGCACAGCAGTTCCCTGTTGACAAGTCAGCCTTTTTTTGTTACCTAAATGGTTTTTGGTTATCAGCCCCGGTCTCCTGCTCTTTGACTGGTTAATGCCTGGGCTTGGTGTTGTTGCGTGACTGCTTATGCCCCTGCATGTGATGTATGGGATTCAAAGGTTTCACCCTGCCACACATAGCAGGAATTATTATTTTCCTTTATTCCATCATGCCTTCATTCTCTGGGCCCTTTTTATACATTCACATTGTCCTCATATGCTTTATTTCTCGCTGAAAGGTCAGTCTCTCCGACTATCCTGACAGATGTGCTTATGTTTAAGAGCAGAATGACTGATGGCTGTATCTCCACTTGAGGTGTGATTGATTGCTTCACCTGCAGGCCCAGCAAGAGACTCAGAAAGCAGCCCTGCGCTATGAGAGAGCCGTCTCCATGCACACAGCTGCCAGGGAAATGGTGTACGTGGCTGAGCAGGGCCTTCTGGCCGACAGGAACACGCTGGACCCCACCTGGCAGGAGATGCTCAACCATGCAACATCCAAGGTACAGTGAAGGAACTGTTTGTGCCGTTACATAAATATAAGCTCACCAGACAAAAAATGTGACTGAATCGTACTTAATAGCGTGTAATACCTCCATCAGCACCAATAACAGGTTGGATTGGATTGAATTTGGCCTTCCCTGTAGTTGCCTTCCCTGGCGTTTTACCTGTTGTTCCAGGTAGTCCCACAGATTTTCAAGAGGATTCAAATCTGGGGATTTTGCAGGCAAGTCCAGATGTGTGAATGCTCCTGAACATTCACCATGCCAATCAGTCACATCTGCAGCCCTGTGAACATGAGAATGGGAATCTTGGAATGACAGGGATAGGAATGCTATGATAGGAAAGCTGGTTGTCCAGCAGCTCAATGTAGGTGGTTCAAATTTGCTGTCACCTCAACCAAAGAACTCCCCCAGAACATCACAGAGTGGGTATGTTTTTGGTCTGGGACATATACAGTGCAAATATACAGTATATATAATATATTATTTAAAAAATAAAAAATAAAAAAAATAGTAAGCAAGATTGGTCCCTGAGACATGGTCTGTTGATCTGTACCCAGTCATGTGGTTGATCTCCATGAAATGATGTGGAATATAAAAGTTTGATGTGGCATATAAACATAGGCCATACTGTCCATGGAAATTAAGCTGCAAAAACCAATATGATTGTATTATACGTATTTGTGCTGTTAGATGTCCGCCTAATTATCTTCCCGGAGCTTATTCGCAATAAAGTATGCTCGGAGCTTTTTGACTGTTGAACACTTCTCTAATTATCGCTTTCTTTACAAAAAGAACATAAATACAATTACTATTGGAAATTCATTTATAGGAATGAGGTATTTGTATTTGTTTAAATCCACCTTTTCAGGTTTTGAAACACAAGCTGGTAGATTAAAATTCAGAACTAAACATGCCTTATTTATAAGCAAACAAATATTAAGATGACTGCAGAAGTCAGAATATTTGCATAATCATGCCCATCCTGAAAGCGAACATCCACTGGTCTCCACTGAGTTTAGGAAGTAAGCACTTAGAGCTGTCTCAGGGAACTATGCTCTAGAGTCTTACACTGCAAGCATATTTTTTTATAGCTACAGTTAACACAGTAACCAGCATCAGTCTGTGGCTGTGTTCACATTACAGGCCTCATTGCTCATATCTGGGTTTTTTTCAGCTCTGTAACATGCTGGTTCACGTGAGTAACTCAAGTGATTCAAGTCCGTCATCACTGTGAATGAACCAGCATCCTGAAACGACCCGTAAACTAAGTAATCAGCAGAGCAAGCCTTCGCTGCGGAGATAATTAGCTGTAAACTGCTCTCAGCTGTTCATTATTAGAGCAAGACGGAGGAGAAAAGGTCAAATACGTAGCTTTTCCCACTGTACACCGGCTCTGACTTCAGGTTAAGTGCTGTTAGCACTAAACGATGGGGCACACACACACACACACACACACACACAGTGAAAAATAAAAGGTACACGTAAATTCTCACAATTCCGAGCAGTCTCCTTAAGGTCACATGACCATGAATCGGATACATATAAGTTAAGACCACATATAGAGGTGGCTGAGGTCAGATTTGACAAGACCATGTGGGTCACCACATGGCACTGATAACATCAGATTTGTCACACTAGGACAAAATATTGGAACCGTTAAGCCTGGTAATGTAGAAGTAGCCTACACTGGATCTGGGGTTGATTTTCTTTTACTCTGTACTTGCTCAGCTATACTACCAAATGTGAGGCTCATATCTGCTCATTCTGAGCATATCGTGGATGTCGTCAGTACTTAAACAACACTGACTACATGTTGGTATAGTATAATGGGTACCACCCTCTGCCTCCCATGCTGTAGACTGGGGTTTGATCCCCTACCTGGGCAAGTACCCTACACCATACCAATAGGAGTCCTTGGGCACTCCTAACACAGCCTTCTCCTGCATGTGTAAGAAATGATCAAACTGTCAGTCACTCTGGATAAGAACATCAGCCAAATAATGTAAATGTAAGTGTGTCATTATAAAGTGAGCTTAATTAGATTTAACTGGACTTGGTGCAGCACAGTATGTGGAGTATTGATTAATTATTAATGTAGTTGTAGGTTAATTTTTATTTTTGCTGGTATTATTATAGTATTGTTTTATATGTGGAACTACAAGTTCTATTATGTCTATTACAACTCATTTAGTCTCAGAAAAACAAAATATTGTGATGCATATTGTGCATTGTGAGCATGCCATGAAGTATCGTGATACAACATCTTCCCCTATATCACAGCATAGACTTTACTCCATCTTTGCTCAAGTAACACAACTTGATCCAAATGGAGAGATGCCCGTTTTGCTTTGTAGAACAAGAAGGTTCAGCTTAAAAATGCTTAAAGCCAACCGGTACTGAACATTTTCTTCTGATTCTTTTATTTATTTGTATACACATACAGCGTGTACGACATGCACCTTGTTTCCAGCACCTGCCGTGTGTGAACGGATTCAGCCGACAGTGGCACAAGCGCAGATGTTGCAGTAAAGGGGCTGAATTGATGCATACACACTGTATTCAGTGCAGTTCAGTGTTGCTTGAACTAGATGAGCTTTCCAACCTTTTATATATATATTAAATATATATACACACAGTGGCACTGATAATGGTTTGTCTTTATTTTTATTATTTATTACAAACCAGAATATGTTTTATACTTTAGATTCTTTAAAGTAAAACTTTTGCTTTGATGATAGCTTTGCGCATGCTTGTTCTTCTCAACTGTGCATATGATTTATGAAGAAAGAGAGATTGTCTGATCCATTAACATATTGGTACATCATCCACTTATGATTTAATTAAAGCCAAAGTAGAACAGCTAATATTAGGTAATTATAATATTATTATTTTTTTTATTTTTTTTTTTTTCCTTCTTCTTTTTCCCCACCCCCTTCCCCCCTCAGTATGAGTATGTGGTACTACAAGTTCTAATTTGTCTGTTCCAATTAATTAAATCTCCTGATTGCTGTAATAATGAGGATGACATTGCTAGGGGAACACATGAGTACATAAAAACAAGTCTGCGTGACATTTTACCATGCAGTAGGTTGTGCCCTGCTCTAAATGACCCCCTCATACCTACAAGTCACTGAAAGTCACTGTGAACCCAAACAAGGTGATGTATTACCGAAGGCTAATTAGTCAGCAAACACACGGAATTCTTTGTCTGCAAGCAGAGGCCATATGCACAGTCCGTTAGTGGTAAAGGCTCTTATCTCATTAACAGTGTTGCTTGGATCGTAATGACCTCCCTGCTGCTTAAACACTTGCTCTCTAGGGCCAATCAATGTTGGTGATTAATGCGTACCTACACTTAATGATCAAGGTTACATGTCTTCATCTGGATTCCATCGGAGTCTTGATTGCAGTTGTGCTGTGTAAGAGTCCTACCACGTAAGTGCAGCACTCTCTGTCTGTCTTAAACCACAGGAGGCGCAGGACATGTATTCATTTTCATGCCGATTCTGCGAGCATCTCCCTTATCTGAAGGCCCACCTTATTAGCCCTCAGCAGAGGTACATGAATAATGTATTTGGCTGTCAGTTGTTTTATACGCACGTTGCAATAAGACATAGGGCTTCTCGGTTTCCGACAAGGTCTTGCTCTGAGATGTGTTGGCAGCTGATTGGCCGATACGCTTCATTGGCAGGTGAACGAGGCGGAGGAGGAGCGCCTGAGGAGCGAGAGAGAGCATCAGCGGGTCACTCAGCTGTGCCAGGAGGCTGAAGCCCGAGTGCAGACCCTGCAGAAAGCCCTCAAGAGGGTCATCCTGAAGTCCAAACCGTACTTTGAGCTGAAGGCCCAGTTCAACCACATCCTGGAGGTAAATAAAAAACCTCACCCTGATGCTTTAGAGAGACGCATCGATTTATAGGTCCCGCCAGTGTTCTTAATATAGACCTTTGCAAACTGTCCTCAGAGACTAGCGAGTCTGAAGATTGGGTGATTTGATATGAAAGCGGTTTATTATTAGTTTTACATTGAAGTAGACTGACGGATGAAGACTTGAGGTCCGTTAGGGAAAGCTTTTCTAATCTGGATAAGATAATAAGATTTGAATAAGGTAATAAGGGAGCTGAGGTGTGTTTAGGTACATAATGATTTTAATTCATTTAATTCATTCAATAGGGATGTTCCAGTCTAATCTTCTTGTCCCCAGTGTATTGATTAGAGTGTTTTAATATTGAGTATCATCTGATGCTGATCTACAATTTGCATTTGATAGATAATATAGACATAGCATTTAGGTTAGATTTGTTAAAAAGGCAATTATTGATGCAACAAAATCACTTCATCTTAAGAGTGGTAATAATGTGAGGCTCAGAACTGATGTATGTTTAGGTTTTATTGCTTATATTTTTATATATAATTTATATCAGCTCGTTATTCAGTTCGATTAACTCATTGGGATTAATTGGCTACTATTAACTTTTTATATATCTTATATATATATATACACACACACACACACACACACACACACACACACACACACCAACCAATCAGCCATAACATTAAAACCACCTTGATGTATGTACACTCTTTATCCATTTAATCAGCTCCACTTACCACATAGGTGCACCTTGTAGTTCTACAGTAGTCCAGACTGTAGTCCATCTATTTCTCTGTATATTACTCTGTTATTATTACCCTGTTCTTCAATGGTCAGGACCCCCACAGGACCACCACAGAGCAGGTATTATGTGGGTGGTGGATCATTCTCTGCACTGCAATGACGCTGATGTTGTGGTGGTGTGTTAGTGTATGTTGTGCTGGTATGACTGGATCAGGCACAGCAGTGCTGCTGGACACTTCAATGTCACTGCTGGACTGAGATTTGTCCACCAACCAAAACTATCCAGCACAACAGCGTCCTGTGGGCAGCGTCCTGTGACTACTGATGAAGGACTAGAGGATGACCAACACTGCACTGTGCAGCAGCAGATGAGCTATAGTCTCTGACTGTACATCTACAAGGTGGACTAGCAAGGTAGGAGTGTCTAATAGAGTGGACAGTGAGTGTAGATACATGGAGGTGGTTTTAATGTTATGTGAGAGGTGTGTTGCGATATATGATAAATATGACGAAACGTCATTTATTCATCATTTCTTCCCTGCTGTAAACCTAACTGCAAATAAGGATTTATTTGCAGCGTCATTTTCTCATTTAGATGTAATGTATTTGCAGGAGCACAAGTCCAAAGTGGTCCAGCTGGAGGAGCGCGTGGCAAAGGTGAAGACCCGTTACTCTGTCGCCCTGCGCAACCTGGAGCAGATCAGCGAGCAGATCCATGCTCAGAGAGGCCGCATCCGAGCCGCCAGGAAGCGCAACAGAGCCCGTGGGGGGCGGAGCTCTCCTGTAGGGGCGGAGTCAGAGGGTGTCATTCAGGCTGGGGCTTATGGTGGGCTAGGGGCGAGTCTGATGGATAACGATTGGGCTGATCAGGAGAAAACGAGGCAGTGGGTGGAGAAGCACAGGGAGCAGGGGTGGGGTCAGAAGGAAAGGGCCGAGAGGGCGGGCTCAGACTCCATGTCGGTCATCAGCCTGCAGACCATCGCCTCGGACCTGGAGAAATGTGACTCAGTGGAGCATCTGGGCGACTTGAGTGATGCCAGTAGTCTGATTGGAGAAGAGAGAGAGATTGAAAGTGAGAGAGGTGTCAGGTCTGAGGAGAAGAGGGTGGAGAGAGGGGTGGCCAATGTGGCCAGCCAAGAAAAGGAAACAGAAAGGGGAGCGTCTGGGACAGACCGACAGCAGAGGGACAGGGAAAGCTTTGTTAAACAGCACCACAGGAGTGTCAGCTTGTGAGAATCACCATTAGAACGCACCTTAAAACAGGGGTGTCAAACTCAGGTCCTGGAGGTTTCCTGCAGAGATGAGTGTTTTCCCTCTTCTAACACACAGAATCCAACTCCTGAAGGAATATCAGTCAGCCAAGACATGTATGGTGTCCAGATATAGTTTTTCCAGTTTGGATCCTGAGCTACAAGGCTAACGTTGTTAATAATCGACAGTTATAGACAAATAATTTGGTTCATTTTAACAATTCACAGGAAGTAGTGGTGGTCCTGATGTGTATACGAGTGCAGGCACAGTGCAAAATGTGTCCACAATGCTTCTGAGTTTAAACGTGCATTTAAAAGAAAGTAGCTCACTATAAAATAGTATGTGACATCGTTTTCGCTCTGTATCTTGTCACATAAGTAGCGACATGGCAAAAAACTAATATCATAGTTAGAGATGCACCAAAGTGAAAATCCGATACCGAACAAAATGAAACGTTTGGCCAAAGGCTGAATACTAAACACGGTTTTTACTGATCACAGTGTTTCATTAATTTTGCCACTTCATTGCGTACAATAAATAGGCTAAATCCCAAATAGCAAACGGATGTGGGCCACATCTGGCAAAGATATGGTACTGCTGGCCCACTGTCAGCACCGTGTGCGTGCGGTGAGAAGCTGTCTGTCTGCCTCACTGTAACGGCTCTGTTAGTTATTTACTCTGGAGTTCCATTTGGCTCGAATACTTGAAACTGAATAACACTCTGGTTCCTGTGTAGATCCGGGAACTAGAAAAAGGTAAAAGCATAATTAAAAACGCCATTGTTCAATGTAAATTACACGGTCTTTTCACCGAAAGTGGATTTTATTTTATTTATTTTTTGCCATTTTAGGCTGAATAATTCTGGTTGCCGAACCATTCGGTACATCCCTAATCATAATACATGAAGACCTTTTCACGAAAACGCAATATCCATCATAATAAATTTTTTCTAAAGTTTGATAAATTGAAACTTTGAAGAATGCTCTCAAAAACTATGAATACAGAAATTTTTATTCAGCGTTTTGCTGCATTGCATTAAGTCCTTATATATGATCTCTTGCATTTCTCTCTTGCAAAAATGTCTTTTTTGGATGGCCCCCCTTCAGATGCATGCAGATGAGGAAAAGAAGCATGTTTGCATTTGTTCCATGCACATTCCCCCTAAAATATAGCATGCAGGCTTGTGCAGAATGCAACAAATGTTTGCCTGAACCTGCCATAGAAGGATCAGTACATCAGGACTGCTGTGCCGTAAATCACAACAAAGAGTCTGTGTGACCGATATGAAGACCTGGATGTGGTTTGAGGGGGTTGAGTGAAGTTTCCTTGGGAATAAGTGGATAGTGTATTTCGGTGCCTATTGACATCTACTGTTTCCTAGCAGTGTTAGCCTTGTAGCTCCAATTCAGCTAAAGAAATTATTCTTTCTTTCTTGATGGGCTGCTTCTAGGATAAGTGGGAAAACTGTAGATCAGATGTTTTGCCAAACCATTCCTTTAAGAGGGTGAGGAACTAAACTGTAGGTTACATATAATCTCTTAAGGTTTAATTATAATTACTAAATCCAATCTTACACATCTATATACCATGCATAACATAACCGACTATAGTTGTAAGCTTTTTCATACATGTTATGAAAGTAGTGTGGTCTTCTGGGACCGGAGTCTGACACTCCTGCCTTATAACCTCAGAACCTGGAGGGTTAAGGTCTCTCCTGCAGCCCTTCACGTGAGCCTCTCTGGTTGTGCAGCATGATATGGATCAAGGGCCACATTACACTCGCATCACTTCATATTGCGAGTGCAGTATGCCCTGCAGTGTAATAGAAACGTGGTGGTGAAGGCGTGCTGAGGTGTAGTTAAAGTTAGTCTGCATTATTGCAAACAAATTATTAAACTTGAATGCCATGAGTCATAAAACCAACCGGAGAAACTCATCTGGAGTGGCTGTGATTGGTCAGGGTGTTCACAGCATCCTTTCTGTTTGCTTACAGAACACGTTTTCTTTATTGCAGTCTTATCAGTGTTGGGAAGGCCAGTATTACTAGAACACGTGGAGGACGTGCAGCCCTCCTCTCCGGGTCAGTTTTTCATGCCTGGTCATACTTTAGAGCCACTCTGTTTTATCCCTGCAGTCGCTGACAGAAATGTAATAAGCGAAACTCAGCATGAGCGAGGAGGAAAGTGTGAAAAGCTGCCCAGACTCTTGCTGCTGTGGCTAAGAGATAGAAGCCCATTTTTACTTTGCAATAGAGAGAAGAAATTTTTTTTTGCATCATTTAATTTTATTTATTTCAACATTATTATTAGTAGTAGTACTAGTAATAGTAATCTCCCTCTAGAATGAAGAAAAATATAATAATAATAATAAAAATAATAATAATGATCTCCTTTTTGAGCAGAAACAGATATCAATGTAACAGTAATGATTTTATTTTTAATTTTGTTTTTATTTATTTATCTTTATTATATATCTTTGTGTCCAATATTGTTACTATTAATAATAGCTATTTTTAATTTTATTATTATTATTATTATTATTACTACTACTACTACTACTACTTCTACTTGCATGTTTCTTCCCATTCTGGAGAGAGAAGTCTGTTTTTACTGAAAGGGAAAGAAAAAAATAATTTAAAAAATACTACTAATAATAATTAATAATAATAATAATAAGAAGAAGAAGAACAACAACAACACTACTACCAATATTATGAATATATCATCATAACCATAAAAAAAAGTTGTTGTTCTTCTTGTTCTTCTTCTTCTTCTTATTATTATTATTATTATTGTTCTTTCCTCTGACAGACTACTAGCAATACAGTGGATGGCATAATGATAATGATGATGACAATATTATTATTATTATTATTATTATTATTATTAT